>JAVDPK010002220.1:284272-297312 GCA_034780415.1 Cichlasoma orientale | reverse complement strand
TTTCATTTCTCTGAGAAAACTCCTCCGTTTGTTTAGAAAAGTGCAGAAATTTACTGAGATTAAAGCCACAAATTTATGAGAGAAAATAACTTTTTTTTCTTTTGATGTCAAATTGAATTCTCTGAAATGGTTCCAGGTGGGCTGGATAAGCCGGGATCATATTTTCTTGCAGACACATGTCACTGAAAGGTGTAACAGCGTCTATTAAAGTCCACCTGAAGGATGCATGCGTGTGGTTCACTGTGACACAAACAGCACTGAGCTGCTCTTATCTGCTGATCTGCATCGAAGATAAGATGAGCTCTACTTACTTTAATGCTGGGAGATAAAGATGAGAGTTTAAATTCCTGCATTGCAGGCTGCAAAACATCAAACACGAACTGTAACAGAATGAAAGCGCACTAAAGTATTCATTTATTTATTTAGTGACTGGTTTAAGCAGGAAGTGCCGCTGAGATCACGGCCGAGGCAGCGGGCGCGAAATATGTTTAAAATGCAACAAACAATAGAAGACCTGTGATATATGCAAGAAGAAAGCCAGAAATCAGTGACTCGAAGGAGTTTAATAATAAAATGAAGAAGCCAGCAAGTAAAAATCAAACTAAAACACAATAGAAATACAATAGAACACGGTGTAAAAAGCTGAACGTGCGGCCGAACGTTAGGAAGCGTAAACCCGCCGTGTTTCTGTGCAAGCAAACATCCACCCGCGTGTCCAAGCTCGTGTTTGTGCAGATGAATCAGAGTCAATAAAACATCAGCAGCCTTTGACATGGAAGAAAATCCATTTTCATCTCGTGCAGCCGCAGATGAAGCCAATCAGCAAACACTCAAATTCACGGTTTTCTTTTTCTCTGATTTCTTATTTTATGATTTTATTCTTGAATTTGATTCCACGAATCTCACTTATGTTTCTGATCCGTGCCCAGCCCGACTCCCGAGGGTCAGCAGAACCACGATTGTGCTCTTCTGCAGCGGAGAGAATTCAAAATTCACAAACTCTGAGAATCAGTCAAAGCCGCAGGACGCCGCTGCAGAGCACGCGAAGATCTGCACGACGTCTGTCATTTACGCTCAGCATCACCATGGAAACACAGTTCAGACGCTGCAGTGAAGCGCTCCTGAAGGAGGAATGATGGGATTCGTGCTGTGATCGGTTTTATTGTTTGAACTGTAAATCCTTTAATGCAGTTTGCTGCGAGCAGCATGAAGAGTGACCATCTCTCCTCCCTCCGTCCTCTCGGCTCCGCGCGACGTTCCTGCCACTAAAATGTAAAACGCGACTTTTCCGACTCTGCGAGATCCAAAAGTCCCGCATCGTCCTTCAGCATCATTCAGTCTGTAGTCTTCCCGGTGGACGGGTCGCCTTCATTTCACTCATCCAGTGTGTAACATTTGATCCAACCTGAGGCATGTGAAGATCTCGTTCCCTCTGACGTGAACTCTGAACAGGATGTGATGTGCTGCCGTCTCCTGAACCGCCCTCTGTCATCATCATCATCATCATCATCTCGGTGTGTGCTGAGGAAACGAATTCTGCTGTTAGGAAGCTTCTCAGCTGACATTTAAAGAAATACTTTCTCTTCACACTGAACGCAGAATCAGAGAAACTGTTGGCTTTCACGTTGTTCGTCATCCACCCCCAAAGTCACAAACCCGGAGTCTCCAGAATGCTCCTTTTATTTGTGATGAATCAGAGAGTAAAACTTGACCATTTGATCAGAGACTGAAGGACTGAGAGGAAGCTGGTCGGCTAACAGGATCTGCAGAAGCTAGTTTCTGAGCCGGAGCCTGAGCTCTCCTCTGCTTCCGTCTGCTCTGTCAGGAGGACGTTGGTGCAGATCGTGAGTGTTTTCGGGGCCGAAGGTTTGAATGCTGCATCTGCTCTTCCTGGGCTGAGAGCTGGTTACTCCACACTGGGCTGCAGTGAGACAGAGCGCTTCTTTTAAATATTCACTCTGTAACAAACTTGAATGGTATCAGTTTTCCCTTTTTTTTTTTTTTGAAGCGATGCGTTTAAATGTGAGTGAATTGGGCTCAAAGGAAGGAAGAGGGGCATAGTTGCCTTACTGCCTCTGAGAACACATTTTGTGCGGCACAAATCTGAGGCTGATCCTTAAATCTCTTTTGTCTCATCATCTGATGAAGTGTAAACATTTGTGCTAGTGAAACTCTTCAGAAACAGATTAGCTTTCCTCTGAGTCCTCCTTAATCTCCGGCACAGATCAGCCTTCAGCTCTCTGTTTGTCTTCCTCTCTCGCCCTCCTCCCTCTCTGCCTCTTATGCCAATGAGTGGATGACATCATCGCTAAACTCCAGGGCCGTGATTGGCCGCTGGAAGGAGTAGCCGCTCCCTCTGGTGGCCCCTCCCCCCTGCACTCTCCTTGCCTTGTGTTCTGAAAGGTGTTTTCAGTGTCTGAGAGCTGCTGCTGCCGCTGCACACTGCGGGACAAACCGTTCATTCTCTGCCTCCCTCCACCCTCCGTCACCTCCTCCTTTCTCTGGCTGCTCCACCTTTTCGTCGAGCGGGGTCTGAGCGTGCGTTTGAACAGAGGATGGGTGGAACTGAGGGGAAGGTGTGATTCCTGGGGGCTCTGGCAGATGGCTGGATGGATGGAGGGAAAACGAGCATGATGCTGTCAGCGCTGCGGCCGCCGCGCGTCTGCTGAGCCAGCGATCTGTGCTTCCACGCTGGTGAAACACGCTGCGCTTCCTCCAGCCTCCTCTCAGCTCAAGAAGAGAAGAATAGGGAATGTTCTCCTCTGTGTTGGAGCTAAAACTGGGATTACTTCTTTAAACTCAGGTTTATGTCATTTGAGACTGTTGTATCCATTTATTGACCTGGAAACTGCTGCAGAGAAGTTTGAGCCTCTGCTCCTGAAGTTTATCGTCTGGAAGCTCTGCAGGATTGTTCGATCTCTCTGCAGTTTGATGCCTCTGTGGATGAGTTTCCTCTAAGTTTTCTGTGGAGTTGAATCATGGAGCTTCAGAGCGCCACCGCCGGCCTCCCCGGCCCTCTCACGCCCAGTCCCCTGTCCCCAGCCTCGGACTATGGCGGTCCCCTGTCCCCAGGGTCCGGGATGCCCGGCCCGTCTCACATCGCCAGCCCCGGACGAGGCCCGAGCCCCAGCCTCAGCCCCGTCAGGGGGTCCAGCCCTGGCCCCGGATTCTCGGGCCAGGCTGCCTTCAACTATAACCAGCTGGAGGGGAGGTTCAAACAGCTTCAAGGTAAGACGGAACAGGAGAAACTCAGTCTACAGAAGAGGGAGCACATGAGGAGGGAAGGCAGCGTGGGCTTTGCTTTAGGGTTTCCTTTAATGCAGTGGCCAGCAGTTTGTTTGCATTTGCACACTAGGAAGGGGCTGAAACAGTAGACGGAGCTTCAGGAGGTGGGCGGTGAGAGCCACGGCCGCTTCAGCAAACACACTTCCAAAGAAAGTAAAAGCTGAGACGACCGTGATGCAGGTTTGAGCAGCTGTAACAGACCCGAAGCTTTCAGGCTTCCTGTGATCGACTTTGTTAATCACGTTATAATGAAATCAGATGAGTCAGCAGCTCCAATCTTATCTCTGCAAACTTATCAGAGCTACGCCGTGCGTCACATTCACACGCTGATAACGAGTGAGCGGCCGCACCGAGGCCTGACGCCCGGCTGATGCCTGGCTGAAGAGCAGCAGGAGGGGAGGTAGTGGAGTCGCTCCCACACCCAAATTTTCTCATGTAGCTGTGAGCTAATGACAGCAAGGTGCTGGTCTGCTGACACACGTCCTGTTAGTCATGTTCCTGACATGTAGCTGGGAATGAGACTTATTAACTTATGGAGCTTATTTTTAGTCCTGATTCTACTGGAGCAGCTTTGCATGATGCACAGCTCTAAATAATCCTCCTCGTACTGAGCGCCTCAGCTCGGCCTCTGTCCTCGTCTGTTAACCGCAAACCAAACCGTGTCTTTTGTTTCCCACTTTTTGTTTGACTTTTACGCTCGTGTGCGGTTTTACTCGTGAGCAGTGCGGGTCTGTTTGCTCAGTGACCTTCAGCCCGGAGCGGAAACACATTTAGCGTCTCATCGATGGGCCTTCGTATCGATGCAAGGCGTTAAAAGCAAATCGTTCTTTCACGTAGAAACACTTTAGCCGAAAATTACCAGCAGGCTGAATTTAGCTGAAGGCTGATGGAGCCAATTTTCAGCCTAATCGACCCGCTGACGTCCAGGAACCTTCAGATGTCTGAAAGGAGCTTCCTGGCAGATTCTGTGGGGCTGGAAGCGAAGAGCTTTTGTCGCTTTGAGTCTTTGACGTGTTTCTGTTGTGAGAAAATGAATTTAGCTGCATGAAAGCCTGGAAGAGCTTCATGAATGAAGCTGAAAGTACAGGGTTAGGGTTCGGTGGTGTTTCGGTGACGGTCTGAACGGTTGCTTACGTCTCTTAAAGAAACATTTGAATTAAAGCAGCCAATCAGAAAGATTGTGTTAAATGATCTGACCGATCTGAGGTGACTCTCGGTAATAGGTTTTGTGTCTGCAGCTGCAGAAACCTGCAGAGACGCACATTGTGGTTCACGTGTTGTCTTGATAAAGTTGGACGAACTTCACGGAGCAAAAGACTGACTGACTCATCTGCAGCTCTGAGTTTAAGACTCTGACAGGGTGATAAAGATGTTTCAGTGATGAGGAGTCCTTTTTACATTTTAAAATACCTTTAAAATTTATGGATGGACTGCTGAGCTGTTTAAATATGGAGGTTAAGTCTGTCTAGGTTCAGTTTAATTCACTTCCAGCTGAAGCTTGTCCTCGCTCAAGGAGGTAACTGATCAAGTCTTGAGAACGTGTTGAAGATCTTGAAGACTTTGAGCTTCCAGATGAGCAACAATAAGAATTTAAGGTGGGCTGTGGGGGGGAAAGATCAAGACTGGAAACCTTCTTCATCAAACAATCATGACTGAGGTCTCCATAAAGACCTGGAAGGCCCCGTTACTCATGCAGGCCTGAGGCTGTTGAACAGGTCTGGAGGTTGTGGTGTGCCGAGAGGCTCTAAACTCACGTGCTGCCCCGTGTGTGGCTCAGGTGGTTCAGAGCCTCGCATCCTGAAAGGCCTTTGAATCAGTTCCCGGCGGGGTTGTGAGTGTGGAAGCAGTCAGTGATTATTGCTCTGTACAAAGAGAAGAGACCACCACGGTCAGGAATGAGGCAGTTATGGAGGGAAACAAGTTGTCAGACTGCCCGCTGAACCCACTCACGGGAAACATTCACACCGAGGCTCGTTAGAGGCTGACTCGTTAAGACAAATGGCTCCGGAGGGCAGACGTGGAGGTTTTCATTAAAAAAAGAAGAGAGTGACTTATCTTCATCCAGGCCTGCAGATATGGAACAGCTGCTCTGTAATCCAGCAGTTATCCTGACATTTAAGTCTGGACTCCATCTGCTCGATGGATCAATAAATACATGAATATATAACTACACTGAAGGCTCAATCAATAATTGAAGGTAGATGGATGGCAAAGAAGACGTGATGATGGGTAAATACAGGCGGGACAGAAGATGCAGATGTGAGTGATAAACGCCTCGATCTGAAATGTAAATGATTTTAGGTGACGGAGGTACAGGATGCGCTGGTGGAGTGTATGTCACAGAAGCAAACGGTGGAGGTCATCTTCATGTGTGTTAGAGCCATCGAGGAGTGAAAGTTGTGCTTAAGAACCGCTGGGTGGGAAAAACGTGGACACGTGGATGAATGCGTGGATCTGCTAGTCAGAGATGTTTCCAGGTCCGGATGAGTGTTTGTGTTGGGGAGTGACGGAGAAGTCTGATTGATCCGTGTGTAGATGATAGAGCGAAGAACGCTGTATTGTTACTGTAACTCAATACAAGCCTCCACTCTTTTGTTCTGAAATCCAGGGTGGGCGGAGCCACACACTTTGGTTTACATTGTTTCTTTAATATGAATTTATGTAACCATAAAAAGACCCTTACATGATTACTGTAACGGCCGTGAAGACCACCCTCGGACACGCTCCGCTCGCAGGAACAAAACCACCGTCCCTCTGCGCTCCCATCATCCCCCTCCCCTGCTCCGTGCTCCTGAGCCAGCCAATCAGCAGATGTCTTGGTGGTTTGGGATTCCTTGAGCTCCGTGTGGTGGTGGGGGGGGATTAGCGGAGGGAGGGGGGGTGTCTAACGTGATCTACAGAAATATGCGAACCACATTGTCATCCCTCCGTGTGTGTGTGTGTGTGTGTTTGTGTGTGTGTGTGTGTGTGTGTGCGTGCGTCTTTAAAAAGAAAGAAAACACCTCGGCCGCCTCATCAATGTTTCATGAGCTTCTGCACGGCGTCTGTGGTTGCCCCCAACACCCCCCGCCCCGGCCCGCCTCCTACCTCCACCCTCTTAGTGAAATTAAAGGAAGCTGTGGTCGTCTCGTCCCGATCAAATTCACACAAAGGCGGGACGAGAATCATCCTCGTCCTCCATCGCCTGTATTGATTTCTCTTCAGGGGGACTCAGTGAAATGATGAGCAATAACACAAAAACCCCCGTGTGTGTGTGTGTGTGTGTGTGTGTGTGTGTGTGTGTGTAGCCTTTCTAACAGCAGTTTATCACTTTTAAACCCACCTCGTTATGTCATAAACACTTATGAGGGGTTTTGCCTCTGGGGGTCTGTCCTGTGTTTGATAAACAAAAATGTGTTTTCATGTTTGAGGAAATGAAACCGAGCGGGTGGTTAGAAATAATTTTTTAATAGGAAAAAACCTGATTAACCCTCGGACTGCCTGGGCCAGACCTTTGTGTATGTGCTGTTATATATGTTTATATGTAAATCTGTCAGTCTGCTTCTGCTGCAACCTCTTGTAGTTGTGTTGAGGATAATGGGAAGTTGTGTGAAGTATATGTTTTTTTTTATTATAGGCTTTTGGTGCTGAAAGATTCCTCTTGTTCCTCGGCTAACATCATGCTACCACCTCTAAGGATGCCACACACACACACACACACACTCTGTACTGGTCGCTGCTGGAGAAATGTGTTGGTGTTAGGCCCGTGAAAGGCTGGCGACCTGTCCAGGTGTGCTCCACCTTCTGCCCTGTGACTGCTGGGATAGGCTCCACCCCTAAACTGCATAAGAAAATGAATGGATGGCCAACTGTCAGGAAACTGTTACAGGAGCTTCAGTTACCCGGCTATAACTGTGTTATAACAGAGCCCCGTGAGTTACATACCTTCACCACTAAATTATTAACAGTGTGAAGGTTTTTTTCTCTTTAGAAGAAAATATTTTCTTCTAAGTGTCTCATTTTGTGTTGATTTTGATAACTGGCACCAGGTCTGGATCTGTCTTATTGCCGGCGTGGAAACGAGTGAGGAGCCTTTGGCTGACCTGGAGTCAGCCGTATCAGTGGCAGGCAGAGACCGGAGTCACTGTCGAGTGTTTGAAGGTGACGCGAGGAAGCGTCTGAGCATGGAGCTGTGTGTTTTCAAGCCTCGGGAAGAACGGGGGAACATACCCGGAGTGCGTTTCCGCACACAGATCTGCAGGATGAAAGGGCTCTTTGATGGAAGAGCTCCACTGAGCATGCTCACAGTGGCGGAGAGGGGGCGGGGCCTATCTGAGTCCCGAGAGAGAGAGAGAAACCTAAAAAGCTAAAAATAAACAGATGAAGTGTTTGTTTGTGTCCGCAGCTGCACACAGCTGTTCAAATAAAGCCACTGAGATCACATCTCTGCATTGCTGCCGATCACGTCCTGACGTCTTCACTAAAAAAGTCACGTGACTGACACACAAACACTGCTGATGATCTGAGTCTTTCTCACTGCTTTCATGGCTTTCAGTTAACAGTAATATACAAGAAGAGTACGTTAAAGGAGTGACATTTTATAGATTTATTGACTCTGAGCTGAAACCTGCTTCCCCAGGTGTTCTCAGGACTCGGGGGGGCTGTAAGCAGACCTGTCTCAGACCACTTCAGCGGTCTGGACGGGTCGTGACGGAGCAGCAGTGGAAATAAAACACTCGGTCCTTCACGAATCCCTCCTGACTAACAGGAAACCAGAGGCAGCTGATCTGGAAACTGCTCGTGGTGATAATTTAGATGTAATGTCTTTTTATAAATCACAGTGTTCTCCATTCATCGGAGCCGTGGATGTGGGGCCAAACGGGCCAGCAGGTCCGCAAACACCACCGGCTGATTCTTACTTTGTTGCTCTCCGGTTATTCATCAAATCCATTATAATCTGGGCTTTATAATGCACCAATAATCGGTCATTACAGCAGCTTCGTGCTCATGTCCCGCCTTCAGGTTTCTCTCTTTAGTTATTTGTTTTTGTCTGTGCATTTATAGCCAGTAATACCTGCCCCCTTAAAAACACATGAGGCACAGGTGTTAGCTCTTTAGTTTTAGAGGATGCATCACGTTTAATGTGGCAGCCAACTCTCGAGCAGTATGTGCACGGTGTCACATGACCTCTGCAGAACAGATTGAACTTTATTTAAATACAGTGAGAAGCAGCAGCTCGTGACTTATTATTAATAATCAGTGCGATCGATCCTGACATGAAGCTGATGTATTGGAGTGGCGATGTAGGCCCGTTTCGCGAGTGTTACAGCGACACACACCCAGAGTGGCGTTTCCTCATCAGGGAGGAATTGGAGCCGGGACGCCGCGGCGACGCTATCACGGCCTCCGTAATGAAGTAGAAGTTGATTTATGGCGACAGCGTGTGTTTCCTGGCCCGTCGCAGCGGAGAGAGAAACTGAGCGCGAGCGCAGTTTTTGTCTCCGCCTGACAGCGACGCTGAAAAGCTTCTGTGTCCTGATGTGTTTAGAAAAAGAGAGGAAGGAGGAAGGCATGGTGTCTTTATTCAGCTGTCAGAGTGTGACAGGAACAGCAGGCCATGGACACACACACACACAGACTCACACACACAAACTTTGAATCTTTTTTGGTGTTTTTACCCTTAAATGATGATCAGATTGTGCCCGAGCAGGTGTGAGAATTAGATTTGTGTGATTTGGAAAGAATGTGTGTGTGTCGGTGAGCGATCTTATCTCATCTGTGGTGTTGTGTAATGACCTGCAGCAGGAATGTGAGTCTTAAAGGGCTCGGCTGCTCTATCAGAGTCTGTGTGTTCTCCTGAAGGTCGTATTAATGTGTAATGTATGAACGTATCTTTACTCAAGGACCCGGCTCTCTGTTATGTGGCTCTCAGTGTGAGAAGCTGCAACATTTTATCAGCCTTGGCACCTCTGTGAGCTCCGCCTGATCCCGCTTTGCTCCAGTTTGTTGAACTTTGTGCAGAGCAGGACGTTAGCTCGCAGCCTGAGTCGCAGGATGAGCTTCAGCCACGAGTGTGTACTCTCAGTCAAATCTAAACACACACACGATTTTTGGATTTGGCGTGACTCAGACTTCCAGACGATGTCATCGTGAAGCAATGGCCATCAATCTCCTCGCAAACAGGAAATGGCTGCAAGAAGGATCACATGCAGCAATCATAGAAATATACACGCAAGCCAGAACCGGGCGAGCGCTCACGGCTAACTCACCAAATCTGTGGTACCACACACACACACACACCACACACACACACACACACACACACACACACACCACACACACACCCCTCAGACAGCCCTGAGGAGCAAAATCATGACAATAAAATTTAAAATGCAACATTTTACAAAACACGGCATCATCTCAGAAAGCCCACTATCTCACTCCACCCACCCACCCATCTATCTCTCCATACATCCACCCACCCATCCACCCACCCGTCCGTCCACCCACCAAAAAGCAACCCTTCATAAAATCCTGCGACCTTTAGGAGACGTTTCAGAGGAAGCAAACATTTGCAGCCTCCCCTCCGCGGTGACCTGATGGTTGTTAGAAGTTAACCACAAATGTGGTGTCAGCAGAGTAGCAGCATGACTCATCAGGTGTGCTGGTCAAATGTCAGCAGTGTTTGTTTGTTTTTAACCTTTTTATTTAACCAGCAAAATGCAGAAGAAGAATGAAGTAACTGCCTTTGATTGGAGATTGGACTTTTGCTGATTGCTCACAGACGGATTCACATGCTTAAACATCCTGTTTGCAGGTGCACTGTGACCTTTAGGGGCAGATGGAAGAAATGAGTCTCAGGATTAAAGATGATAACGTTCCCGACTTTATTGACTGATGTAAGTTAGACCAAGGTTAGATTTGAGAGAGTAGCTGAAGGACAGAGAGACCCTCTGACCCGAGCACGCAGTGATGAGTGAGAGCTTCAGAGGTCTGTGAGGGATACGTGAGAGGTTGAGTTCAGTGAACTTTCAGCAGAAGGTTAATCTGAGTTTCCAGTTTTCATCCAGCTTCAGCCTAAAATCAGACGGGAATCGTGTGCTGGTGAGAAAAAGGAGGGTGCAGGTGGTGAGGGCTGATTTCTGAATAAACCCGAGCTCAGAAACAAGCTGCATCTTGTTGGAGTTCTGCTCAGTGATCTTCCCGTATGAGCACAGCCTGGAAACCCAGGGTTTACCAATGGAATTATCAAAGGGTAACATTCCTGAGAAAACAACACAGGATCAGGTAGAAGAAGCTGAAACAACATGAAGTCAGCACAAACTTTTCTGCGCGTCACGTTTGCTGTCAGCCAGCTGGACTGAGCGTGCTCTGCAGGCTGCAGCGACACGCTTTCTTCTTTGGGAATGGGTGACAATGTTTCCAGAAAAACGCCACAGCTTTTTGCAAAAATGTGACCTTTCAGTTTACAGAAGAGGAAGTGACCACATCTCTCGATTGTGATTGGGCAGAACCTCCTTTAATAGTCCATATTTCCTGTTTCTAACAGCTACATTTGAAGGAAGTTCATGGAGGAACACGTGAGCAGAGCATCCCTGCAGTGGGATCCTTCAGCTGCTTTCAATATGTTGACTTTAAAATGTTGCCTGAAGACTGAAGATTAATGGTGAAGCAACCAAAACCTCTAACAGCATGTTTCCAAACTGCTTCCATGCTCTCACCTGGGAGCAGGAAACTGTTCCCCACGACCGTGTGGCAGAAGGGAGCAGACGACCAGTGCAGGGGCATGGTGGAGTTTAGCTTCCTGCAGTGCATTGTGGGCCATTAGGGCACTGATGCTGGTCCTCACCGTAAATAGATGCTTTTTAGCTTTGCAGCTAAATGTCAAACGTCACTGACTGAAGGAATTAAAGGTGAGACGTAAATGAATGAGCGAAAACGTCCGTGTCAGTGTGCAGTGCCGTGGAAGCCGTGGTTAAAGGTTTGAGCGGGTTTTCAGCAGTTTTAATGGATGTGCACACGAGAGCGACTTTGATGGGAATAAACGGGCCGGAGTATTCCCGGTGCCACCCAGTGAACAACCTGTGAGCTGACTCGGGGGGCCGGAGTGGACCGGGCGTAGCTGTGAGCCCTCCTGGCTGGAGGCGGCGCTGAGTCAGCAGCACATATGGCTTCAGTCAGTTTAACAGTGTGATAATCAGCCTGTGTCCTCGCCTCTCAATGCTCCTCTGTCCCCCAATCTGGCTCCTTTCTCCTCCTCACGGGAGGACACTGCCGCTCTGTGTGTCACATCCATTCATTTAGGCTCTCACATTTCAGGCGGTAGCAGCGGTCGCTGTGATTGGATGACAGGCCCCAGCATTGTGTCCTGCGATTGGCTGCCGGTCTCCTGCTGTCTGAGTTTCTGTGAGCGCAGCACAAACGTGAGAGGGTTCAGGCTTTATTTGTGGATGTTTAACTCTGCAGCCCTGCTGGAAATCCCCCCCCCCCCCACACTGCGACACCCCGTCCCTCCACACGCCACACAAAATGGGATTAAACACCTGCAGGTTTTATTCTCAGCAAACATGCAGGTTATATTTTATTAAGTGACTCCATCCTGTCACTCAGACGTGGTTCACTTTAACCTGAAGGTTCCTCACAGCTTCAGTCAGACATTAATGGGCCTGTCGGGTACCTGCAAGGTGCTTTATACCTGTAACACAGAGTAACTACGCTCCAGTAATTGACAGAGAACCCAAGTGCTTAGAACAGGAAGTGACCTGCAGCAGAACCAGGATCAGGTTGGGAGGTGAGGGGACAGAGGAGATCCGGGCCCAACCATAAGCTTCATGGAGGAGGAAGGTAGAGGGGTGTGTTCACTGAGAATCCCCGACAGTTGCATCACGGAGGGTGTCCGCCGTAAAATCTGCAGAATCACATGTGCGGCTCCTTCTGCTGAGGCGACCCGAGTGAGTGAGAGAGCAGCTGAGACGAGCTTCATTATATGAGCTGTAATGAGCTGCTGCAGACAGCCGTGCAGTCAGACTACAGGGAACGATGGCGGCTCGTTTTCAGTCGTTTTTGCTGCCGCGCGGGTGTTTCAGCCTCCGCAAGCTCGCTCGCGGTGATCCTCTGCGGCCTCCTTCCTGTGGGAGATCAGGAATGCTGGAATCCTGGAATCGCTGAACTGGAAGTGTGTGTTTTGACAGGGTTATACGATGGTGTGTGTTTGGGAATGTCATGCGATCCATCAGGAATGGCCCAGAACTGGAAGCGCACACCAACGGAGGCCTGTGTGTGTGTGTGTGTGTGTGTGTGTGTGTGTGTGTGTGTGTGTGTGTGTGTGTGTGTGTGTCAGAGAGACTCTCTGTCTCTCTCTGTGAGTGGAAACATATGTGTGATGTGTTCGCCCTCTCTAACTCTCAGCACACACCACCTCCTCCTCCTCCTCGTCCTCCTCCTCTGTGGAAGACGGGACATTTTCATGTTAAAGGCCGGGATCCATTCTTTCTCCTTGTTGGTGAAACATGTGACTCTGACGAATCTCTTCTGTAATTTTCTGTTCTGAATATTTTTAAGCAGTTTGAGCATCAGGGCGTGTCAGAAAATTAGATTCCAGAAGCTGAGTGAAAGATTCCTGTGAAATCAGTCATCAGGCCTCAGACATTTCCTAAAAATCCCCTCCACCTCGCCCACATGATGACAAGAGATTCATTCCTGCTTTAAATCTCACACACACACACACACACACACACACACACACACACACACACACACACACACACACACACACA
>JAVDPK010002220.1:253659-269488 GCA_034780415.1 Cichlasoma orientale | reverse complement strand
CATTCAGAGTTCCTCTCACTGGAACTGAGGGGCCGAGCCCAACTCCTGAAAAACACCCCCACACCATAACCCCCCCCACCACCAAACTTTACACTTGGCTCAATGCAGTCAGACAGGTACCGTTCCCCTGGCAACCACCAAACCTGATGCTTTGCATTGAGCTTGGTGATGTAAGGCTTGGATGCAGCTGCCTTGGAAACTCATTCCATGGAGCTCTCTCTGTTGTTGAGCTGATCTTCTCTCACTGATGTTTGTAGAAGCAGTCTGCCTGCCTAGGTGCTTGGTTTATACACCTGTGGCCGTGGAGGTGAGTGGAACAGCTGAGTTCAGGGATCTGGATGGGCGAATACTTTGGGCAGTCGCTGTATGTTGATGTTGGTGATGTGCAGGAGTAAAGATGAGATTCATGTCGAAGATCTGTAGATTTGATTGTCTTCAGTAGAAGTCTTGTATTTCTCCACGTTCACTTAGAAGAAGTTTGTTTCTATTTCAGTCCTCAAACACACGTGGAATGAAGACTTCCACTGGAGAAAGTACGTGACGTAGAGCTCGTCTAAGAAACTGAGATGTATCCATCGTTTCCTGTTGTGATCTCATTTTGTACATCTTGTTGATTTTATCCTTAAATATCCCGACAGCTTGCTTTGTGGTTTTGTAACCTGTTGTGCAGGTGTGTTAAAACATCATTTGGAGCCTTAAAGTTCACTGTGTCTTTAATGTGTGTGTCTCAGATCCAGGACATCAGCGTGGAGACGGAGGACAACAAGGAGAAGAAGTCGGCCAAAGATGCTCTGCTGCTCTGGTGTCAGATGAAGACCGCGGGGTGAGTTCACCTCCTGCGGCGCTTCATCTTCCTCGCCCTGAGGCGGGTGAACATGCAGGACTTTTTCATTGCAGGCCGTTTAAATACCTCACATTTCACGCAGCTCCTCAGCTCTTATAAACCTCTACATGGACTGTGATTGGCTGCGGGTCCAGGGAGGAGGAGCTAAGCACAGATCAGGCTTTATCTTCACCGTGTGGCGGCTGCAGCTTCCTGGAGCCGACCCAACAAACTGATTTCATTACGCTGACATTATTGGATGAATGTGTTGTGATTTCCTCTTTCCAGATATCCAAATGTCAACATCCACAACTTCACCACCAGCTGGAGAGACGGGATGGCCTTCAACGCCCTCATCCACAAACACAGGTAGGAGCTCGGCCTGCGTGTTATCAGCTGAAGGGCAGAAAGCGCTGCAGAGCTGGATAGAGAGAGGTGTCCGCTTTAAGACGAGGGAGGAGGGAAATGAGCCGAGCTGCCTCAGACTGTGAAAGTGGAGAGCAGGCGTGAAACCTGCAGCCAGGCGCAGTGACGGGAGGCGTGCAGGAGCTGAAAGAGAAACTCTCCGCCCGCTTTCTCCCACATTTAACTCCACACCAACAAGCTGAGTGCAGAATCTCGCGTGTTTGGATGGAAAACCAGCTTCTGGTTAATAATATAAGGAACTCTCCAACATCACTCGTGGGAGGTTTCACCGCGGCTTCCGTCAGATTTCAAACTTTATGGTTTTAATTAGGTGTGATGTGCGCAGGCGTCTATAAACGCTTCACTTCTCAGCCAAATTTAACCCATTCTCAGCTGGAGTTTCAAAAACAGATCTTACTGTTTATCGTGATGTGGGAAGGAGGGAAAATTAACATTAATGTTAAATTAGGTAGAATATAGAAGGGAAAAGAGAGAGGAGGAAATCATCCTGATAAAAGCAAAGCAGCGTCTTTTTAAAGGTCCGATTAAACAGGACGTCGGTGTAACTGTGAAGCTCAGTGGGAGGAAGTTCAGAGCAGCTCGATGGAGCCTCGGTCCGTACCTGCGACAGGCTCGTTTCAGGCCGGCTGACTCACAAACCTTCATTCCCGATTAAAGCACTTCATTCGTTTACTGTGAAATTTAAATCGTTCTGTTCGTGGTTTTGGTTCTTCAGGCCGGACCTGATCGACTTCGATAAGCTGAAGAAATCAAACGCTCACTACAACCTGCAGAATGCCTTCAACCTGGCCGAGCAGCACCTGGGCCTCACCAAGCTGCTAGACCCCGAGGGTGAGCTACCTCACACACACACACACACAGACACACACACACACACCCCTACCTGAATTAATCTGTGCTCTGCATGTGTGTGCGCAGACATTAGTGTGGACCACCCTGACGAGAAGTCCATCATCACCTACGTGGTCACCTACTACCACTATTTCTCCAAGATGAAGGCCCTGAAGGTGGAGGGCAAGAGAATCGGAAAGGTGGCGACTAATTAAAAACAAAAACCTCCAGCCGGACTTTCTCCTTCCAAAAATGACTCGTGTCACATTAACTGCTGCTTTTCTTCCCCAGGTTCTGGATAACGCCATTGAGACGGAGAAGATGATCGAGAAGTACGAGTCTCTGGCGTCCGACCTGCTGGAGTGGATCGAGCAGACCATCATCATCCTCAACAACAGGAAGTTCGCCAACTCTCTGGTGGGAGTCCAGCAGCAGCTGCAGGCCTTCAACACCTACCGCACCGTGGAGAAGCCGCCCAAGTCAGTAAACGCCTCGCCCGGCTTTTAAAACGATACGGAAGCAGCAGGTTCACGCCGGTCTTCATCGCACAGTCACACATGAACAGACTGTTCTGTTGTGATGTTGAAGGGAGGGTCTTAATGTATGACATCACCACAGAGGGAGGGAAATAAGAAATGAACAGAAATCCCAAAAAGGCCACAGCGAAACAGGAAGTGGTAACACTTCAGCTTCTAATCGCACAAAACACCTGCACAACACACACACCTGAAAAAGGCCTGCAGTGGGAAGCACTGGTCCCTCCCTCCGAATCCAAGGTGGTGACCACTGAGGGAGGGGGGGGGGGGCGGGAGACGAGATGGAGATGCATTGAAGGGCAGACAGAGATTGATGGATCAGAGAGAGGAAGCGGGAGTAATGATGTGATTAGGAAGCCAGACCTGGAGATGGAAACGTTTAGTGCAGCGCAGGCTCAGCAGCATCCATGATGAATAACAGCAGCTGCTTTAAATAGAGCCAAAATAAACGTGCTCCCGATAAAGGATCTCGCCATTAAAGGAGGCGTGTCCAGTGTGAACGCTCACACACGTGCTGGGGAACAAACTTCTCAGTGTTTCTAACCTGCTTCCAGTCTTGATTAGATTAAACTTTATGAATCCCTTTGCAGGGAAATTAAGATGCTCAGCTGGGATGACCTCATCCTGACTCACCCTGAAGTCTTTGAAATTACGCTTTAAAATCGCGACCCTGCGGTCGGCTCTCGCTGTAAAGCCGATATTTCACGGTCGGTTAGTCACGGCTGTGGATCGGCGTGTTCCTCCCACACGGGCCGAAGGAGTTCCAGACCTCTTTAGTTCACAGTGTGCTTCATTACCCGAAGATTTACCACCACAATAAAATGAGTTTTAAAAGTTTGTGAACCAAACGAGGTGCCGGGCTCAAAATGAGCCGACGGCAAGAGGAACGATGGATCGGCTCGCGCTGAGGTTACAGTTGTGTGTGTGTGTGTGTGTGTGTGTGTGTGTGTGTGTGTGTGTGTGTGCAGGTTCACAGAGAAGGGAAACCTGGAGGTTCTTCTGTTCACCATCCAGAGTAAGATGAGGGCAAACAACCAGAAGGTTTACACCCCCCGAGAGGGCAAGCTCATCTCTGACATCAACAAGGTAACCGCGCCGCTTCCCCTCCGTCTCACAGAGAGTCAGATGGTGCACCTCTCACAGAGGATTTAGGTTTTGTTGAGCCCGCTAAAGCAGAGAAAGCCTGGTTATGTTGAACCTTGTCATAAAATGGATGGACGAGAACCTGCCCAAATGCAGATGTTCAGAGCCTATAGAGACGCACTCAAATCTGCAATCATAGCATCATAATGCTAACGCTGTCTGTCGTGTGCGTTTGTTTTAGGCGTGGGAGCGTTTGGAGAAGGCGGAGCACGAACGGGAGCTGGCTCTGAGGACGGAGCTGATTCGTCAGGAGAAACTGGAGCAACTCGCCCGACGCTTCGACCGCAAAGCCGCCATGAGGGAGACGTGGCTGAGCGAGAACCAGAGGCTGGTCTCACAGGTACGTTTGGCTCCACCATCAGCTGATAACCGATCATCACGGTCCTCTCGCTTCTCCCTGGTTTCATCGCCTCCTTGTTTCCTTCCCTCCCTCTTCTCCTTGTGTCCTGCATTCTCTCCTCTTTCCTCTCCTCTTATTTCTTCTATCCTCCATGTTTCCTTTCTCGTCTCCTCGTTTCCTCCCTCAGGATAACTTTGGATTCGACCTTCAGGCCGTGGAAGCGGCTACTAAGAAACACGAAGCCATAGAAACGGACATCGCTGCCTACGAGGAGCGGGTTCAGGTGAGCCGGCTCGTCTCTTCTGTTCAATGATTCGGTCATCCTATTGATTAAGTGCTGATCGGTTCAGGCGCCGATCAAACAGGATCAAACCCTGATTGGGAGTCTCAGCTGGAACGCTCAGAATCTTAAGTCCTCCTTCTCTCACCGGCGCAGGCGGTGGTTGCCGTGGCGAAGGAGCTGGAGGCAGAGAGTTACCATGACATCAAACGCATCACGGCCAGGAAGGACAACGTGATCCGGCTGTGGGAGTATCTGCTGGAGCTGCTGAAGGCCCGCAGGCAGAGGCTGGAGATGAACCTGGGCCTGCAGAGAGTCTTCCAGGAGATGCTCTACATCATGGACTGGATGGATGAGATGAAGGTACGGAGACGGGCGCAGGGCAGCCAGTCAGGAGGGGGTATGACCTCAGAATCAACCGCAAACTCATCAGTAGCTTTGTCTTACTTATTGATCGCTTTTAGAAAAACATTCTTTTACATAAAGATCATGCTCACCTGTTACCTGAATCTTTGTGCACTGTTCTTGGTCTGTTATAGATCTTAAAAAGCTGAGGTCATTTTGGAGGTAAAGGTGGAGCAGATATCTTAAACTGTAGCTCGGTTTCTGGAAACGCTGTCCCCTCTAAGCCTGAGAAAGCTCTTGGTGTCTGCGGCACCTTTATTCCCATCTTCTCTGCCTGCAGATGCTGCTGCTGTCTCAGGATTATGGGAAACACCTGCTGGGCGTGGAGGACCTGCTGCAGAAACACGCCCTGGTGGAGGCGGACATCAGCATCCAGGCCGACCGAGTGCGAAACGTCAACCGCAACGCTCAGAAGTTTGCCAGCGACACCGAGGGTGCGGCACTTTACTGGTTTGGCTCCAGCTGTCCTCCTTCCAATAAAACCTCCGTCTGACTCCCGCGTTCCTCTCCTCCTCCTCAGGTTATAAACCGTGTGACCCTCAGATCATCAAGGACCGCATCGCTCACCTCGACTTCTGCTACCAGGAACTGAACCAGCTGGCAGCTGAGCGGCGAGCTCGCCTCGAGGAGTCCCGCCGCCTCTGGAAGTTCTTCTGGGAAATGGCTGAAGAGGTGAGCACTTATGATTCAGCCAGGCTGCAGAGGCTGGAGCATGTTGGAGGTATGCGATAAATCGTCAGTACAGATACCGAGATTCATTCTAATGAGAAACAGCAGAGCGCGGCCGTGTTGGAGACGCCTCCTTTCAGCTGAGAGCAGACCGTTAGTGTTCCTTCTGAAGACGGTGTCACGTAAAGCTCCCTGGGTTTGCTCTGAGGGGGTGTTACTGATGCTCGGGTGTGTTTGCGGTCCGTAGGAGGGATGGATCAGGGAGAAGGAGCAGATCCTGTCCTCCGAGGATTATGGGAAGGATCTCACAGGCTCGCTGCGACTGCTGAGTCAGCACAAGGCCTTCGAAGACGAGATGAGCGGGCGAGCCGGCCACCTGCAGCAGACCATCAAACAGGGCGAGGACCTGGTGGCCGACAACCACTTCGGAGCCGACAAGATTAAAGAGCGGATCCGGGACAGCCAGGTACGCCGCACCTGCAGCACGGTCCTAAACGAAGCAAATAAATCCTGTTTGTTGGTAACGCCTTCCCTCCATCCTCCTCCAGGAGCAGTGGGCGGCTCTGGAGCGTCTGTCCGCCGTCCGTAAGGCCCGACTGCAGGAGGCGTGCAACCAGCATCAGTTCCAGGTGAGAACCAGTTTCTCAATCAGAAGCCGTTGATTGAAATCGAATCGCAGCGCTAAACTACCTGAAAAAGCAGCTAAATGTCCGTGCTGCGTTTGAATGAGATTAATTGTGTTTTTGTTGTGTTGTCTGCAGGCGGACGCAGACGACATCGACACGTGGATGCTGGACGTGCTGCGGATCGTCTCCAGTGTCGACGTCGGCCACGACGAGTTCTCCACTCAGGCTCTGGTGAAGAAGCACAAGGACGTGGCCGAGGAGATCGGCAGCTACCGGCCCGTCATCGAGGCTCTGCACGAGCAGTCGCGGACGCTGCCGCCCGAGAAGGCCGACTCCGAGGAGGTGACGGATGCAACACGCCAGCGCCAAACTACATTTAAGCATCAACATCGTGGGTGAGATTCACCTGATGGCTGTTTGTGCGCTCGCAGGTTCAGAGCCGGCTGGCGGGCATCGAGGAGCGCTACAAGGAGGTGGCTGAGCTGACGCGGCTCAGGAAGCAGGCGCTGCAGGACGCCCTGGCGCTCTACAAGATGATGAGCGAAGCCGACGCCTGTGAGCTGTGGATCGACGAGAAGGAGCAGTGGCTCAACAGCATGGACATCCCCGAGAAACTGGAGGACCTGGAGGTCGTCCAGCACCGGTAAGGACCGGGCCGCCTTCGGATCTGTGGAAGAATGAAGTAAAATATCGGGTTTTTCATGGCATGCATGCAAACAGCCCTCACTGCTTTACAAGACCTCTGCAGCCATCAAACATCTCGTTAATGGCAGAATTACAGGGTGTTTTACAGCACGGCTGAAATATTCTGCAGGGCAATCAAAAAAACAGAACAATGTTCCAGTAGTGAGACTTTAAACCCAGCTGGTGCTGGTTGTTCCTGTGAAACTGTGGGAACCAGAGCAGTAAACTGTTACAGCAGACGCAGGTTCTTCTGTTTAAGACTGTGTGTGTGTGTGTGTGTGTGTGTGTGTGTGTGTGTGTGTGTGTGTGTGTGTGTGTGGTTACACGGTTTGTTCACAGCAGCCTTTAACTCTGGTTTTCAGCTGCTTGTCTCCGTATTGTTTGACCACAAAACATCTCGTGGATCTTTTTCCAGATGCTGTTAACTGTGTGTGTGTGTGTGTGTGCGCGCGCGTGTGTGTGTGTGTGTGTGTGTGTGTGTGGGGGTGGATGCTGCTCCGTATTTGTGAGAAAACCAGAAGGATCTCACTCTGTAAACACTGTCCGTGAGGCTCCTGCAGCCTGAAATGTCGGTCGGCTCGTTGGTGTTGAATGATTTGATGAAAGTTTTAAGGATGTTCATCAGTACGGGGTCATCGGGATGGGGCGGGGGCCCTTGGAGCCTGACAGAGAGAGACAGAGGCAGCATACCTCACAGACAGTCAACATGTTGTTGTGGTTAAATCAAAGCGGGCCTCCCGCCTGATCCTGTTGATTTAAAAACAAGCATCCTAATCCCTAAAGGTTCTCACGCTTTTGCTCGTCACACGTGTGATATTGGATCATTTCTCTCAATAATTAAATTGCAGTTTTCTGTATTACTAATATTTTTGCTTCATTTTGCATCATCTCGTCCGGGTTTTGCTGATCTTCTGTTAGGAGCCGATAAGATGGTTTTGAGTTTGTTTCTGCAGGAACGCAAAGAAAATTCTTTGTTAGTATGAAAGAGTGCAAACTGCAGAAATATGGAGACTTTCACAGGTTTAGGTTCTTTGTTGAACTATCCCCATCGTGCTGACGCTCCTCGTGATGCCCGACTCGCCGTCTCTGTTCAGGTTCGAGAGTCTGGAGCCGGAGATGAACAGCCAGGCGTCCCGGGTTGCCGTGGTAAACCAGGTTGCCAGGCAGCTGATCCACAGCGGACATCCCAGCGAGAAGGAGATCAAAGCCCAGCAGGACAAACTCAACACCAGGTAATCAAACCGGGATTATCAGGTCTTTAATGACAGAACGGAGCTCAGACTCATAAAGAAGCCCGGATTAAAGAAGAACTCCATTTCAGGCTGAGACGAGTTCTTTAAGCTGAGATTAAACTGACGGTTCAGGATCTGAAGTTTATTTAGCTGCTCGTTGGAGACAAAGCAGGAAATATCTGAGAGTGAACTTTGAATTTAAAGCGACGCATTAATGTCGATGTCTGGAAAAAAATCCTTACAAAAACTCCAAAATTATTTTATTTTTTAGTTTAATTATTATCTGATTATTTTCTCATTGTTGTTAAAATCATTGATGTTCTGTTACTGTATTTATAGGCTGGTTACAATTTAATTTATTTCTATGACGATTTGTCTTTTTAATTTATTTGAAGTTGCTTAGTGTTGATTGGTTGGTTGATGAGTTGAGCTAAGCCCCTCCTCCTGTAGAACTGAACCTGGCTAGCATACAGAGCATTAGCAGTAATTAGCTCTGAACACCTGCAGCAGATTTAAGAGAATGAGATCATCGCCACTGCACCTGAAACGATCTCGGGGAGAAGAAGGTCTCATTATTTTAGGCAGTCGAGCATCATCCATAGATTTAAAAATGTGATGGCTTATGTCTGAAAATTAAAATAAATATAATGAAAATTTAAATTACATGTAAATAAATTGATGATAAGCACCCTGCAGGTTTGATGGGGTCACTGAACGTTGATCATCATCGCTCCAGAAAAACCCCTGAAACAGTTCCTGAGCAGGTAAATGTGCCCAGACTGTGACGAGCTCATGGTGCTTCTGTGTGTCCAGGTGGAGCCAGTTCAGAGATCTGGTGGACCAGAAGAAGGAAAGCCTGAGCTCGGCTCTGGGAGTGCAGAACTACCACCTGGAGTGCAACGAGACCAAGTCCTGGATCAAGGAGAAGACCAAGGTACCGGCAGACCCTCAGGATGCAGATTCATGGCAAAAATCAATAAGTGATAAGAGGAGAGATTTTGGAAGGAACCACTTTGTGGCACCCCATCGATATTTTTACCCCCCTTTACGTGCAGGTGATCGAGTCGACCCAGGAGCTGGGGAACGACCTGGCCGGCGTCATGGCTCTGCAGAGGAAGCTGACGGGGATGGAGCGCGACCTCGTGGCCATCAAGGACAAGCTGGGCGACCTGGGAAAGGAGGCGGATCGTTTGGGCTCCGAACACCCGGAGCAGTCCGAGGCCATCAAAGGTCGTCTGGCTGAGATCACCGGCGTCTGGGACGAGATGAAAGTAGGATTTTCTCCTCATATCGGAACGTAATTGCCAAACTGAGAAACAGGTGCCACTAATTGCCAACTGGCTGTTTTCAGGACACCCTGAAGAACCGGGAGGAGTCTCTGGGCGAAGCTAGCAAGCTGCAGCAGTTCCTGCGCGACCTGGACGACTTCCAGTCGTGGCTGTCGCGGACGCAGACGGTCATCGCCTCCGAGGACATGCCCAACACGTTGGCCGAGGCCGAGAAGCTGCTGGCCCAGCACGAGGGTATCAAAAACGAGATCCGCAACTACGAGGAGGACTACCAGAAGATGCGGGACATGGGCGAGATGGTGACGCAGGGCCAGACGGACGCGCAGTACATGTTCCTGCGACAGCGGCTGCAGGCGCTCGACACCGGCTGGAACGAGCTGCACAAGATGTGGGAGAACCGGCAGAACCTGCTGTCCCAGTCCCACGCTTACCAGCTGTTCCTCAGGGACACCAAGCAGGCCGAGGCCTTCCTCAACAACCAGGTAAGCCCACGATGGCGTCTCACCTGCACCTAGTTCAGATTAAAGTGCAGGTACAGCAGAACCAGCCGGTGTTTGTTCTACAGCCCTAAAGCCTCAGTTCCCATGGAAACTGATCTTCTCTGACCCTGACAGGAAATACGTTTCATTACTGATGAAAGCAGCAGGTCACTGCACCGAGGGTCATGTGGTCTGACCACAGAGTGGACCTGATGCTGACGCTCTCTGATGTGCAGATAAATCCCTGACCTGGCATTGGTCCAGGCTATTGTCACGTGATTTTTGCCTAAATCTCTCACTCTCAGCACTCCAGTGTTTACCACCTGTCCCCAAGTGCATGCTGGGAAAGAATCCAACTTCTCCTGACCTTTTTTTTTCTCTCTCTTTCTGTACGCATCATCTTTACCCGATAAAATCCCGAACTCGGTGGCTCGGTGCTGGTCGTGTCACAGCAAAAGCTGCAGGAGTCATTAAAACGGCTTCAAATAAAGAAGCTTTGAAGTGCCCGAGTTGTTTAAAGGTTTACAGAGTCCCTGAAAGCTGAAACCTCTGCAGAGGATGTCGGAGGATGAGGAGCTGCTCAGCAGTGAAGCTGTGTGAGATTTGAGTGAGAGGAGGTGTGAGGTGCTGCAGAAGCTTTAATAGTAGAGCTTCATTAGAGAATATAAGATAAAAACAGCCACAGTGACGAGTGTGAGTGACGTTATGATGCAGTATGATTAAAGGCTTTAATATTAATAATAATGCATATTATTATTATTATTATTTTCTAGATACTCAAAGATGCACCATTCATTCACACCTCAATCATACTCAGTGGTGGTAAGCTACTAATGTAGCCACAGCTGCCCTGGGGCAGTCTGGCAGAGGCATGGCTGCCAGTGTGCGCCTGGAGGTCTCTGCTATGATAGGGCAGAGTCTGAGTAAGCAGCACATGATCACGCAGGATGAGGCTTGTGGTTGGTTTCTGCCTTTTTTCATCAGACACTGCCACCAGCTGGTGGAAAGCCTTCATTACAGCAGCAGGTTTGCTCCCCTTGTGTTCTTCAGTAATTTAGACCCACAGTAACACGCTCCTCATTCACTCAACACTCACACATTTTTGATACGTCTCACCTGCTCAGGGACGTGTCAGCAAAGCGCTCATGAGTCTCTGACTTTGCTGCTGAGCACATTCAGGGTGGCTCAGTTCTTGTCTTAAATATACATTATAAATAAAAGGCCTCTAGAATATTAAAGCGTCTTAAAGGTTTTAATGCCAGCATGCAGCTCATACAGTGTAACGTCACTGCTGAGTGCTTTATAGCGTTCAGACTTGTTAGCTGTGATGGTGCTGATCAGATCCATCGGCTGGTTGTAGCTTCTGCCAACAACAACAAACATGTTAGAAACAAACTGCAGCTGTTTGGAAATCCTGATGATGATGATGATGATGAAGGCCGGGCTAAGCCAGGCTGCTTGTTAGTCTGTGTGAGGATTAACATCAGAGGGCTTAAGTTTAACAAATGAAACTTGGTGGTTAAAGCTGGAGGCTGGAAATCCTGACGAATGAAAGCCCACAAACAGGTCGTTTACACAAACAGCGTTTCTCACACTAATAAAAGTATCTGATTAATGGTGTCTTCTTAAATTGTTGTTTTACCTGGTTAAATAATTTGGACAAACACTCTGCTGTTCACCTGAGACTGGAGTGATGGTGGTTACGTGAGTTCCTCTCAGCGGTTTGGCTTAAACTTCATTCAAAGTGACATTAAACGGTCTGAAATTGTAATTTTTGGACCTGTGGAGACCCTGAGGTCATGAACCGGCACGATGAGAGCACCGGTACTGAAAACCGTGGAGTTTTAGCCGGGCAGCTAAACAGTGAGCTGAAAGTGATGATAAAACTGAGATGAGGCGCAGATTTCACATGCTGCTCATTTCCAGCTCCACATTTTTACTCGTGGACTCGAACTGAGCAGCTTTGCATGATTCACAGTTCAAAATAATCCTCCTTTATCCTCTGCTGGGCCACGGTGCAGTCTCACATCCTCGGTCTGAAACAAGCTCCCCCTTTTAAGACTGCTTCATTTTGATTGGCTGCCCCTCATACAGCAGGTTTAAAAAAGCCCCACCCCTCTCTATGACATCACCCAGATCCAAGAGTAGCCCAAGCTGTGAGAACCTGAGTGCTGAGAGCAGTCTGAAGCTTGAGCTTTTGACTCCTTATAGCCCAATATTTTAAAAATGATCACACGCACCACCTAGTGGTTAAACTTTGGCGCTGCGATGGCTCCTCTGTGTTTCTCCTTCAGGAGTACGTCCTGGCTCACACCGAGATGCCCACCACTCTGGAGGGGGCCGAGGCTGCCATCAAGAAGCAGGAGGACTTCATGACCACGATGGACGCCAACGAGGAGAAAATCGGCGCCGTGGTTGACACCGGATGCCGCCTGGTCGCCGATGGCAACATCAATGCCGAGCGCATCCAGGAGAAGGTGGACTCCATCGACCAGAGGTGACCGAGAAATTATCAGTGGGGGGGGTATATTTAATCCTTTTGTCACTGCTTTTCTTTGTAAAAGATGACTTCCATCAATAGTTATGGTAACGATCTAAACGTGGGCGTCTTGAGGGGTAAAACGAGCTTCATAAAGGAGGCAGAAACCGGTCTGAGTCCAGGACTGAGCTGAGAGACTCGGGTTTGAATGAGGGCTTAAAGTGTCACGGTTTTCTAAAGCTGCAGGTAAAACTGGGGACAGAAAAATGAACAAATCATTTTTGTTCTGCAGACACAAGAAGAACCGAGCCGCCGCCAGCGACCTGCTGTCGAGGCTGAAGGACAACAGAGACCTGCAGAAGTTCCTGCAGGACTGCCAGGAGGTAAACCGCCACGATTCAGAGAGAGTTCAGAGAGTTTAGCCTGTGATTGAGCTGCTGCCGAGTGTGTCTGAGCTGAGCTCGTTTGCTCGGTGTGTGTCCTCAGCTGTCCCTGTGGATCAACGAGAAGATGCTGACGGCTCAGGACATGTCGTACGACGAGGCCAGGAACCTCCACAGCAAGTGGCTCAAACACCAGGCCTTCATGGCCGAGCTGCAGTCCAACAAGGAGTGGCTGGACAAGATCAACAAGGTGGGCGGGAAGGAAAAGGTTCAGCAGAGAGGGGGAGTACACGGTTCACTAACACATGAACTTCATGTAGCAGATATGTGCACAAACGAGCCGGAACATTGTTGCTTCTTACCTGGTGACAGCAGCAGACTGTTACTGCTGCGTGCTTGGGACGAATTGTCACATTGTTTCCAGTTAAAGGCACAAACTTCACGTATCCCCAAATATCAGCACTAACCTCCCTCCTAGTTAACACAGTTTTCTCAAACCATATAGTGCATAGACTGTACGTAAAGGCGGAGCTAACTGCTGTGACATCACCCTGATGTTGTGCTGTGATTTCCTGTTCTGATGCTTTGTTGATCCAGGACGGGCAGACGCTGATGGCGGAGAAACCGGACACGGAGGCCATGGTTAAAGAGAAGCTGGCGTCTCTGAAGACGATGTGGGACGACCTGGAGTCGACCACGCAGACCAAAGCCAAGTGTCTGTTCGACGCCAACAAGGCCGAGCTGTTCACGCAGAGCTGCGCCGACCTCGGCAAGTGGCTGGGCGGGCTGGAGGCGCAGCTGCAGTCGGACGACTACGGCAAAGACCTCACTTCGGTCAACATCCTGCTGAAGAAGCAGCAGGTGAGGAGGAAGCGTTGCCTTCACTGACTGAAAGAAAGTTCCTGTGAAAACCATGACTGCAGAGTTCCCACTAAAGGTCAGAGTGAAGGTCAGCAGAAAGAAGTCCAGGGAGGTTCCCTTCAGATTAATATACTCGGTGATACGTTAAGCAGCACCGCTTTTCCCATGAAACGGGTTTGGACCTCGCTCTCCTCGCCCCATAAGTTCCATTATTTCATGATATAGCAGCTCATTTAAAACTCACAGGTGAGCCAGTATCACCTCGGGCTCTTAAACAGCGCCCTGCCTGCAAGCACGCAGCGCTATGAGGCTGTTATGATGTGATTGAAGCCTAAAATAACAGACTGCATGTGTCCGTGCCGGCGCGGCTGGAGACGCTCTGAGACTGATTCTGCAGAGACGTCACCGGGCCGCTTTGATTGAATTCTTGCACATTTCTGCTTTTACATAATGCAGATGATCATAAAGTGTCCTGGCTGCTCTAAAGCTCATCATTACTGTAATTCCTCCATTTTTACGGTCACGCTTTCTAAGCAGCTTTTACGTAATTCGGCCTCTCGCAGCAGTTGCGTAATCTTTCATTCAGTGAGATTCGAGCCCACAGCGAGTGGGTGGAGAGACGTCGCTGTGAGGACCGCGTTCAGTGTCAGACCTTCGCTCGGGTCGGGTCAGGGTTTATTGGTGATGGTTAATATCAGAGTCACAGACCTGCTGAACGTCAGTGAGGGTCCTCACAGAGACACAAACAGGAGTGTGCAGTAGATCTGCAGTGTGTGTGTGTGTGTGTGTGTGTGTGCTGGAGGGAGATCATTAGCGGTGTTTGATCTGTTAAACAGAGAGAGAGAAAAACTAATCCTCTCCTCCTCCTCGTCTTCCTCGCTGCTCTAATTTTAGTTCACACTCTCGTGTCTCTGCTGCAGCTCATCAGCGTTTTTATTTCTGCTAAATTTTTATTTTTTGAGTCACTTCTTGGACATCAGAGCAGATTTTTATTGGACCGAAGAGAAACTAGGACGAGACCTCAGAAGGAATTTTTTAAAATATATTTTTTTATTTTATTTTTTTTCTTGGTTCTTTAATTAGTTACACCTAACTATTTTTTTATTTTATATCTTTATATTTAGTATTTTATTTTATATTTTATACATAAATACATTTTTTGTTGTTAATTTGTTTTTACAGTTTTATTTCATTTTTCTCATTTACCAGGAAAAAAACCTCCCCTTGCAAATCTTTCCCGGATCTTTCATCTGCATATTTTCCTTCCACGCTCCTCTGATTAATTTTTTTGTTTTTTGTTGTTGTTGTTTTGCTTTTTTGTTTACCAGCTGCTTTTTTGCTTTATTTATTTATTTATTATTACTGTACATTTTTTACCAAACAAGTTTTAAACATTCCTTTATTTTGTAAATTTAAATTTAAAAAAATTATTTAATTTTCTTTATTATTGTTTTGTTTTTGTTTGTTTTTTGTTTTTTGTTTTTGGGAGCATATTTGGAGCACTTTGCACTCATAAAAAAAAATTTGACGGTATTCCTTAAATTTTATTTTATTTTCCTCATTAAAGCAATAAGATGCAAATAAAGCAACATTAATTTTGAATGAGCAGTTTTAAAAACCTAAAAACTCTTGCAGCTCTCTTCAAACAGACGTTTGTTTTTAGACTTTTTAAAACTTTTTAAAAATATGTATTCATGTTTTCATGCAGGATTTCAGTGCCTTCGATTCATTTTTTTTTTTAGCGTATATTTTCCATGTGTAGCGGGTTCTTGAGTCCCTGTTTCTGTGTCGCGTCTCCGGCTGCAGCAGCATGTTCTCCCCGTCTCACCTGTGACCTGTCATCCTCCTGCAGATCCTGGAGAGTCAGGTGGAGGTGCGTCAGAAGGAGGTGGAGGAGCTGCAGAAACAGTCACAGGCCCTCAGCCAGGAGGGGAAGGGCTCCGAGGAGGTAGATGGCCAGAGGGTCACTGTGGAGAAGAAATTCCAGACCCTCCAGGATCCCCTGAAGAAGAGAAGAGACCACCTCATGGCCTCCCGAGAGATCCACCAGTTCAACAGAGACGTGGAGGATGAGATCGTAAGTGACGACTTTTTTTAATGTGAGAGACGTGCTGCTTACTTTTAAAGACCGCTAATAACAGAGTGACAGCAAAGAAAAAATAATAATTATAAAAATGGAAAATTATTGAAAATCCATCCATCCATTCGCTTCCGCTTATCCTGTTTAGGGTCGCGGGGGGGCTGGAGCCTATCCCAGCAGACATAAGGCACAAGGCAGGGTACACCCTGTACAGGACGCCAGCCTGTCGCAGGGCTAACACAGAGAGACAGACAACCACACAC
>JAVDPK010002220.1:228989-248760 GCA_034780415.1 Cichlasoma orientale | reverse complement strand
GACCAATCAGCTCTCTCCGCCCGCTGACCAATCAGCTCTCTCCGCCCGCTGACCAATCAGCTCTCTCCGCCCGCTGACCAATCAGCTCTCTCCGCCCGCTGAGAGCTGTAACAGTCACAAGTCTTTTAACTCTGCAGCTCATTCACAGTGTCTACCTGTCTCTGCTGCAGCACACCTGCCCATGTTTGGTTGGTCACATGCTGCTAACACCTCCACCTTATGTGAGCGTAGCTAGACTGATGAACTCTGGGCTGACTTGTCGGGTTGATGACCGCCCCGGGGGTAAGTGAAGCCAGATGGGCCGAAGATATCCTGGATTTGTAGTTGAGGTCGCGCTTTCAGATCTGCTCTGATGAAGAGGAACGTGGTGGAGATGTGACGCTTCTTTGTGGTGCAGTAGGCGGGTAAAAGTGGAGCTGTGCGGTGTGCGAGCTGTCCCGCCGTGCTGCAGCTGTGTGTAATAATCAGAGAGGACTGTTGATACTGAGCACTGTTTTGATGGCGTTGTGTTTTGACCATTCCCTGTATGTCCGTTTCCCTGCATATGCTCCCTGTCCACCCAGAAGAGAAAGGGAGAGGTGAGACTCTGTTTACCAGAAACATCGGCTTTGCATCAGTCTTCATTTTGGCTGCAGTTTTAGGCTTTCTCCTCCGATCCTTGACTAAAATGTTGATCAGTCATAGTAACATTTTAGTCTTTCCCATGCAGCTCTGGCTTGGTGTTACCTGCAGACCTGGAGATTTGCAAACACTCGTAACATTTGTTTTTTTTTATCTGATTTTTGGGTGTCTGTAAACTCCACCCACCTGGGCCGCAGAGGTGGTGAAAACAAGTGCTACTCGTAGTTTGCAAACATAGTTCGGGTCTGCCGACGCAGTGAAGGTGGCAAACTGAGCAGCTTCTTCCAAACTAGTTTAAGATGCACTGTAAGTAATTTTAGGCTTCCTGCTTGTTAGCCGGCACTGTTGTTGCTCGCAGTCCTCTGCAGCCGTGTCTCCTTCAGCTGTGCGCAGAGTGCCTAAAGAGACAGATGATGATGATCAGCAGGTTTGTTCGACTTTGTCTGCATTCGTCCTGCAGAGAGCTGCATTCACCCCGAGCAGAAGCAGTAAAAGGAAACGGGATGCAGTGATGCTCATTCACTTATATTACAAATACAGCTGCATGGAAAATATGCTCAGCGTTTAAGTAGCTTTTTTTATCTGTCCAGAATGTGGAGAATAGATTTTAGCGGTGTGATTTAAAATGTAGTGGTTAAGCACAGTGGACCTTCTGCTCAGCTTTGATGATTCAGACTTCAAAATAATCCTTCTGTATCTGATGCTGGGCCTCGGCCCCTCAGCTGATCCTCTGTCAGGAGCGATCTGCATTAGCTCCTCCCACGTTAAGGATTCTTCTGATTGGCTGCACGTCGAAGTCCTCTCCGTGACATCATAAGTATCCAAGAGCAGGAAAAAACAGAGTGTTGAGAGCGTGTGCAGCCTGAGCTTTGGGCTCACATACTGAGCTCGTTATTAGAAACTTTGATCGTGTTTAATATGAACGTCCAGCACAGGGACTGAGATTTATGACAGGAATTAAGAAGCAGAATAAATCCACTCTAAATCGTCTCGAAGAGGGGAAAAAGTTCCCGTTCACTGAGTTACATCATCTTCTAAAATACCAACGGAGCCAGAAATAAATTGATAACAATAATTATTGCCTATCGTCTGTGCTGCTGTGTTGCCCTCCAGCTTTCGCCTCTGCAGTCTGCACGTGTGAATGTGGTTTTATTTGCTGCTGTTCCTTTTGATTTGTCCCCCCGGGCTGTTACGCTGCCGTGCGGTACAGCTGGACCCCCGCAAGACTCGATTCAGTCTGCTTGAGTAGAGGAATACCTCCCTGTGATGGTTTGAAGCTGGATGTTATTACTTCCTGTCCCCTCTCAGAGGCTCGGCCAGCTCATACGATGTCACAAATGAAACCAGGTCTTCGTTTTCTTAGACGAGCCGAGCTTCTCGTCTTTTAGGTCTGATCTCGGCTCTTTGTGGTCTGGCTCCCTTCAGGTCCTGGAGGCCTGGAAGAACCTGCTGGAGGCGGTGGAGGGCCGGCGGGTGAAGCTGGTCGACACCGGAGACAAGTTCCGCTTCTTCAGCATGGTGCGCGACCTGATGCTGTGGATGGAGGATGTCATCCGCCTCATCGAGGCTCAGGAGAAGCCCAGGTAAGAGGGGGCGGAGCCCTTTACAGGTTTATTTTACAAGTTTATCATAAATATTTCTGAATTTGGGTTTCTGGGGGTTCAGAGATCCTCACCCGTGAGGCCTCCGGGCCGGCTCAGGCTCACGTTCGAACGCTGCTGATGCGTCGTCGTTTGCTTTCAGGGACGTGTCGTCCGTGGAGCTGCTGATGAACAACCACCAGGGCATCAAGGCGGAGATCGACGCCCGCAACGACAGCTTCACCGCCTGCATCGAGCTGGGCAAAGCCCTGCTGGCCAGGAAGCACTACGCTTCAGAGGAGGTGGAGAGTTCACACATTTTAAACCCCCAAACATGAAACAGCTGCTGGACGCAGTGAAATCTCTGATTGCTCCGTGTGTGGTGATGCCATCCGCGCTGTCCGGCTCTAAATGTGTTTGGATCATAAAGATGCAAAATGATTTTCTTTAGTTACAAAAACAGTTTCAGCGAGAACTGAGGTCTTACTGAAATTACACGAGTCGTCGTTCATCATCGTTCTCACGAACGCAGCGCTCAGTAAACGAAGGAGCGTCCTTCGCTTTAATAAATGCTTCACTCCTTCACACTTAAAGGGAAAATTCGTACATTTAGGATCCAAAATCTGGTTGTTTCGGGCTTTTGTTACAGAAAGACACCAGTGAAAAACCCCCCAGTGATCTAGAACATCTCTGGTTGGTTGGTGCAGCACCGCCGCCTGTTTTTGCCAGTCTGATAGGACAGAAACATGTTAACACGTGCAGGCAGGCCTCAGAGGAGAAAGCTTCATGCTAATCCTGTCCAAACACACTTTAGAGTCAAGAAGACTCCGATGTGGGTTCTCCTCGGGGTTCTACGGTTCCCGTCAGTCTGTATCGTTGATTCTAAGCTACCAAAGATCTTACACAGCATGACTGGCATCCGTTCTTTGCCCACATGAAGACATGTTGAAACCTTTTCTCCTCGCAGATTAAAGAAAAGTTGCTTCAGTTGACGGACAAGAGGAAAGACATGATTGACAAGTGGGAGGACAGATGGGAGTGGCTTAGACTGGGTAAGATCTTCCATCCGTTTAGTTGATACTTGGAGGTGAGTCTAAACGTGGGCTAACGTGTGGATTTGACTCCAGTCCTGGAGGTGCACCAGTTCTCCCGGGACGCAGGTGTGGCCGAGGCGTGGCTGCTGGGACAGGAGCCCTACCTGTCCAGCAGGGAGATGGGGCAGAGCGTGGACGAGGTGGAGAAACTCATCAAACGCCACGAGGCCTTCGAGAAGTCGGCCGCCACCTGGGAGGAGCGCTTCGCCGCGCTGGAGAGGCTGACCACGGTGAGAGCGCGCTGGAAGACGTCTCGGTCGCCAGCGTAAATCTCAGGACTGAAAAACAAGACGTTGAGTTTGTTTTTACGTTTCCAGATGGAGTTATTGGAAGTGAGAAGAAGGCAAGAGGAAGAAGAGAAGAGGAGACAGCCCGCGGCCGCTGAGGCCCAGCCCGGCGACGCTGCAGCTCAAAGGTGAGTCAGGCGTCGGCTCGGCGCCGTTTATGAGCTCAGAGTTTAGATCCTGCGAGTCTGTGATTAGACTCTAAGATTTCTTCGATTATATCAGTGTTAGATGAGGCCTCAGCTGCTGAGGAATCGCACCGGCCAACATCTAAACTCATCTGTGCTTCGGTTTTGACCAACGTCTGGTTTTCCTGTGTTTTATGGGTTGATCTGATTCTGAACTAAAATAAGTGCTTTGTGCTCAGCGTGGTTCAAGAATGTGAGAGCTTTATGTTCATCAGACCGGGCGGAGATACAGGTTACAAATACTGAACAGCTTTAATAAAGGACAAGTTTTGTTTCATACGTTTCACGATTCCTTCCTTATAGTTCCAGTTTATTTCTATACATTCGACCAAAATTACTCCCAGTTAACAAACATATTGAGTCATAACTCCTGATAATTCTCTCTGGCTGTGTCTAAAACCTCTTCAAGACGTGCCAAAATTTCCATTAGGTGGGAAAAACCCTTTTTTGTCTTATTTCCTCTTTAACATCAACAGTAACTGCTTTGAGTTGCATTGTTATCAGAGGACTTCCTCTATCATTTTCACAGTTGGCAGTAATATTAATGTGACAAATATTTGTGGGAAATGTGAATCCCCCAGCTGATTGGCTGGAGGTTGCTGCACCAGAACCCTCCTTGTGATCACCTGGGTCACCACCAGATTGTTGCAGTGACCTGTAGGTTGCATGGAAGATCCCGATTTGTCTGCAAATATTTGCCATCACTTGAAAAAGTGCGGCACATGGAGAAGATGGAGAACGTTCGCTTCCGCTGCAGCCAGCTCGTTTCAAAGGGTGCAGCTTTTATTCTGAAGGCAAACTGTCTCCACTTCCAATTTGTTGCATGTTTCATATTTTCACTGCCACTCGGTGGGCAGTTGATGAGTTTTGCAGACAAGTTGCCAGCTTCAGTGTTAATTACAGGCAACTGTGGCAATCTGCTAGCAACCAAAGCAGCCGCATATACTTGGTGCAGCCTCGTATACTTTGTGACCAATTTGAGCCAGCAACTGTTTCCAACTGGTGACCTGTGGTTCCTGGTCACTGACCGGCCTCTCGTTCTGTGACTGAGGCCTTGAATGATTTCCAGCTGTTTGGGTGCTGGGAAAAAGCAAACACGAGCAAACAAAAAGTGAAACGGGTTCACAAGATGACTTCATCAGGCTGAGCAGGAATGTTGTCACGGTTTCACAGAACAGGAAGTTGAAGTGTGTCTAACTCTCTGCGTCTTTGTGCGTTTGCAGGGTGGGCGACCCGGCGTCTCAGAACGGGCTGCCGTCCGACCAGGAGTCTCCCAGGGTTAGTTACCGCTCACTCGCCTACCAGAAATACAGCGGCACCCTGCAGAGCCGCAGGGCCACCGCTGCACCCTGACGCGCACACACAAACACGCTCAGCACATTTAAATATAACCCCATATCACAAAAATAACCTCTTACTGAATTATCTTTAAATGGGTGTGTTTTATCACACACATCTCCAGCATTTATGGTTTGCTGTTCTTACTGATTATTAATGTCGTATTTTAAAAGTGTAACAAGTTTAGCTTTCGAGGTGTCACATGTGTAACTTAGTTTTGAGGTATTTGTTTACTCCTAACGTGAAGCCTCTGAGTCTGCTGATGGGATCTTTTTAGAAGCAGACATGGGAAATGATGGCACTGATTTCATACAGTCATAATTTGGAAACTTGCAGCAACAAAGAGAACTGTTGGAAAGCTAAGTTAGAAAACCTGCAGATGATGTATTTGCACCTTTTAGTTTAATTCTACATGTTTTCTTTTGGGGGAAAATGTTTAATTTGAACCAAACTTAAATGACATTCCAGTCTGTTCCCTGACAGAAGTTAGAAAAAGGAAAATGGTGCAAATCCCCGTCTGGAGTGAGTGTGACTGTATACATGAAGCCTGGGACCACAAATACACCCCCACATTCACAGCAACAGTGTTTTTATCCATTCCTCCCCTCATTTTTCTTTCCCTTTCCTTCTTCCCTGTTTCTCCCAGTTCGACACTCCTGTCATCCTCTCCCCTCAGCTCTTAATGTTCCTGCTAGTTTACGTCATCATTTATAAACTCACCTTGTGGAATATGAACACCTGATGAGGACAGGATTAATCTTAAAGTGCACAACCCAGAATGAGCTTTTAAAGCTACAAACTGCTAGCGTTATTGTGAGATGTAAATCATGGTGTCATCAGCATATCGTGACTTACCATAAAACAAAAAATGGGAAAAAGACGCCATAAATCAATTTATCAATCATTAAAGCATTGAAATATCTTCTGAAACTGATTTATATTGAAGTTTAGATAAATTGTGTCTTACTTGTTTTGTCTTAAAATAAAAGATTGTACGTTTAGTTTGATCAATAACACATTTTCAGTCTTTGTTAATCCCAATTCCAAATGCATTTTAACATATGATAGTTATACTTTATTTATTTTAAAGCAGGTGAACATCATTGTTATAGGAGGTTAAAAATTAATTAAACAGAACATATATATAACAAATACCTTAAATTACTCAGATGGTAAATAGCTTAATACAAGCGGGTGCAGCAGATATGAGCAGATATCTTAATATGGTAAAAGCTAAAAACAAAGTGTCATAAAGATATAATTATATAAATTATTAACAAAGTAAATGCAGAATTTCTAATACTTACTAAATGCAGTAAAAACAGCAAAGATCAGATGTTAAATTTAATGTTTTTATAAGATCATATTAAGTTATATTTCAAAGTATGTGTTATTGTTTAAAGGGAACATTATTCAAGTCTATCTAAAAGTGTAACTACCTGCCCAGGTACGTCTACATCCACAGACCATACTTATCCCCTATCTGTATGTCCTTTCCATTTAACCACATATTAAACATCATTTTATGTCCTTTAATTTTTTTTAAAAAAATTATGAAAAACTGTTTACTTATAATTTGGAAAAACATCTTTGTGCAGTTCTGTAAATGACAGAATTCAAATCTTTAAAAGGCTGAATTCATCTTTTAAAGTGGAAAATGAAGAAAATAATAACTCATAAATCTTTCATTTAGCTGCAGCGTTTAACTCTAAACTTTACGTTTCCCGTTCTTTCAGAACTCCCTCTCCACCTTTACTGTCTGAAGTAAAAGCATAACTTCCATTTTCACTTCCACGTTTCATTCATGTTCTTACGCTCACTGTTTAAGGTTCGATTCATGTGTCAGAATCACGTTCCAAATAAGGAAAGTTAACACTGTAATATACACTCAGTGGCTACTTTATTAGGAACACCTCATCAAGTCTTTTATTATAATCAGACATTTAAAACTTACCTGTCCATTTAAATTCCACCTGAGGTCCACAGTTAGTTTAGTTTAGAAGCACCACCCGAATTCTCTGCTCCTTATAGGCGTGTAAATCGGGAGCAAACACAACACTTATTTTCATAATAACCACATTTCATTATTATTTCTGACTGCCGCCAAAACCTGAGCTCGTACAGACTCCGTATAGGGTTGAACGCCACTCGTGGCCTGATGGCCCCGGATCAGTACAAAAAAAGGTAGCATACAGCGCCATCTGCTGGCCTGTTTTTTTTTCTGCAGACTGGGCCAGTAAAAGTCTGATCTACTGATCTGGTGGGGAGTAATGTCATGTTTGAACACCGACTTGCAGCAAAGCTCTTGTGTTGAATTAGTACCTAATAAAATGGCCTCTGAGTGTATGTTCAGATGCAATCATTGCACAAAAATCCATATTTAAAATCATTCCTCAGCCTCATGTAAAGCCATGTATTTATAACCATTCAGACCCTCATGTCTCAGTGTGTTTTACACCCCCCCCCCCCCCAATTGTATTTATTGCTGTTGTATCACTGTGACGCTATTTCCTGTCAGTTTTCATGGTTTACTGATGTCATTTCCTGGTTTCTGTTCACGGTTTCTTTTTGCATGTCGATCCAGTTCCTTCAGTTCCTCCCTGACTAACACACACGTTCCCCAATAAACCCGTCAGAACCAAGCAGTCCCCGTGTTATCCATGCATACCTTTCACTTCTCTCTCCATTTACAGTGTTTTTTGTTGCATGCTGTCACCATCGTTAGCATTTCAGTTAGACGCTCTGTTGTGTTTCTGCATCTAATGTTTTTCACCAGTTTTCATCCTGGGGGGCTTTTCTTTAATGAAGTAATGTCATGGAAAGTCAAGAAACGAAACTACTATAAACTAGATGTTTTCTTTTCTGGAATAGGAAATCTGTTTCCTGCCAAAGCGACCTCCAGTTTATCACCTCCAGTTTATCACCTCCAGTTTATCACCTCCAGTTTATCACCTCCAGTTAAGGTCTCATAGTTGTTGTTAGTCATTTAAATTCTTTGTCTTTAAAAGTTAAAAACTTAAAGCACTTTAAAGTATACTTGCAGCTTACACAAACAGCAGTCAGATTAGGTGTAAAATTGGACGGACCATGCCTTTTTATTACTGTTATTGCCAGAAACCATTACCCTTCCATTACGTGGTCAACATCTACCCAGCTTTATCCTGTTAAGTTCATGAAAACGAGCTTCAGCAGTATGTACACATCTTTATAGTGCACCAAGAAAGATCATTTCTGATTAAGGCCTATCATAATAATGGGTTTATGCTCAGATACAACTTTCTAAATTAAGTTTTATTCTAGTCAGAAACAGGAATTTTGGGAGACGAGCTTCAGGTAGACCCAACAAAATTCCGATTCAAACAGGCGGGCTTTAGGGGATAAAATGGACACTGGCATTGGTTTAGCTCTTCAGTCATTGAGTGAATGTTCTCAGGAAAGACTATGCTAACCTAAATGTACATCAAACCAGTACAGACTCCTCCTTCTGGTCCAAACTTTGATTGGTCTTCAGGAATAGTTCGCGGGATTGAAGTTGTCCAGTATTTGATGGCCAAAACACTGAAACTGTACAGGAACACTCAGAACTGGTCTGGATTTTATCAGGATTAAAGTATAAGCTCTTAGGAAAGACTAAATAAAGGTAACAGTGGTAAAAACTGGACTAAAGGTTGCACATTATTTACTTTGGTAAGAGTTCCTAGGACTGATCCAAGCCATAACGAATATCTCTAAGAACTGGAACTGCAATACACTGAAGCCAAAAGGAAACGCTCTCGTAAGTAAAAGCTCTGAGGATTTCTTGAGCCCAGTAAAATCCTCCAGGATCAGTTTAGCTCTTCCTGAGTTTCCAAATGAAAGCTCCCAGGATCGGTCCAGCTCTTGCAGCCCTTCAGTTAAAGCTCCCAGGATCGCTCCGGCCTCCGAGCTGTCCATTCGTCCATCCTTTGAAGAGCTCAGTAACGGGGTAATAAGCATCCGGTTGGAGTGGGTGTGGTGTGGACAAAGTCAAATCTGTTTTTGATACTAGGCCAATCGCATTCTCCCCTCACCAACAGTGACACCCAGTAATGACTTCCAAGCAATTTTGTCAATAATTGTTTGAGATTTTTTTTGTTTGTGTTTTTGGTTCTTCCCTTTGCTGGCTCCTCCCGCTCCTCGTCTTTCTTCACACTCGCCTTCGTGCTGTGCGTTTCTGAGTGGTGTTGGGACTGTGCATGTCATAAAATGTGTAATCAGAGCATGTTTGCAATCTGTGCCGTTAATATGTAATACAAATGTTCTAATCACTGCTGGGATCCGGCTCGGCTCACACCGAATAACACGGTGCTAAAAAACGCTGCTCTGAAAGGCTGATGTAGCTGATGTCAGTGGCTCCAGGGACCAATCAAAAGTCTACAGCAGTTGTGTTGGTTTGGTTGGTTAAAGAGGACCGGTTCTGCTCCGTAGGTCAGAGTAGCTTTGCATGAGCGATACTTTAAAGTCTGGCTCCTCTTTAGGCCACTCTCCTGTTACCAGGCAGTGGGTGGGACATCCCCTCTCTATGACATCATCCAGATCCAAATTTAGAAAAAATAGCATGAAACTGTGTTTACAGCAATCTTCAGCCTGAGTTTTGGTTCCCCGGGGTTACTGCTACATACACTGACCTCATTATTAGAAACTTTGGTCATGTTTAAGGACAGGAGATGTGTAACAGCAGCTTAGGGAAAGCACAATAGATTCACTTTACTAACCAGCCGGCCAAAGTGGTGACTGCCCTGGAACCTTAAAGCCCCAGGATCGGCCCAGTACACCACCAGACCAGTTTTCCCAGATGAACTTGTTTTTAATTAAATTCTTCCCGTCAGACACACCGGGGGCATGTAGTGTTCCTGCGTGGGGGCAGATAATGATGCAGCCATGTGTAGCCTGATGTGAACTTAATATCAGTTTAAAGGATAATGGGGTCCGTACAGCTTCACTTAAACTTGTTTTAGAACTTGATGGACCTGATGGGTCAGCTGGTTTGGTTTAGTCTCGTTTAATCATTATGGGGCAAAGTTTTAGGCGAGTTTATAACATTTTAAAGCGTCTACACAGCCTGTGAGTCTCCGCTCTGCATGCTGCAGCTCTGATAACTCTGATTCACAGCTCCCGTTTGCCTGAGAGACATTTTATGTCTTTTGGAAACTTTCTGCTCTGATTCTTCACTCTTCTGATTCCAGGAGAATGTTGAAGGGGCCGAGGTGGTGAACGGGGTGTCGGAGCCCAGCCCCGGAGGGTCTCCGGGGGCATCTCGCAAGGGCAAGCCCAGCCAGGCGGCGACCCTGCCGGCCAAAACCCAGCAGGACGCCCCTACGTCTCAGCTGGAGGGCTTCCTGCACCGCAAACATGAGTGGGAGGGGCACAACAAGAAGGCTTCAAACAGGTGGGGCTCACCTGGGGATTCTCTACTGCTATTATAAGAAAATGATCATATGGATTAGAGATGATGCACAACAGTGAAATCAGTGAAAACACCTTCACATGAAGGTTAGTTACCGCTGTACTCTGTCCCTGCAGGTCGTGGCACAATGTGTACTGTGTGATCAACCTCCAGGAGATGGGCTTCTATAAGGATCAGAAAAGCGCCACTCAGGGAATTCCCTACCACAGCGAGATTCCCATCAGCCTGAAGGACGCCGTCTGCGAGGTGGCGCTGGACTACAAGAAGAAGAAGCACGTCTTCAAGCTGAAGTAAGGCTCAAAGTTCGGCCGCAGACCTCCATAAAGCCTTATTCATACAGGAAACTTCGGTTTAAGAGAATAAAATATGAATTTGCTAATAAAATACATCAAATAAAGTAAAACACTGATGTTCTTTCTCAGCTTCTTAAACCAAAACTATTTTTTCCATTTGAAGGTTTTTTCAGCTCCTTTTTGTACAATAAGCTGAAAGCACAGAAAGTAGGAGGAGACATCGAAGCAGGCGGGCGCCCGGCGTCCGCCTGCTTCGATCTTCCTGTAAATGTATTCACTGATGTGTGTTCGCCTCCACAGGGTCACTGACGGGAATGAGTATCTCTTCCAAGCCAAAGATGACGTAAGTATTAAAAAATATTCTCCCCTACAATTTTTTTCCTCAATATTTTGGTGCATCGTTCTGTTTTAGTAAGTACCGTCATCGCTGTCACCGAAGCCCGTCTCTTCCATTAGTGTTTAATATCCTAATGTTTTATTTTTAGAGCTCTTTTCACTTTTAGGATAAATTCCATTATCAAAAGTAAGTGTGCATATCTCACAATGCATTACATGCAAGTGCTCTTTCAAACATGCAGCCTGTGTAGGTTCTCTGGTCGTGGTGGTTTAACGTGCTCGAGTCGAAGGCGACTGGACTTCTTTTAGGTCCATGAAGATATTTCGCCTCTCACCTGAAAGGTTTCCTGAGTTCTAAAAGTTCACCAGAGGTTAATACCTGTGACAGTTTTTACACACGAGGTGAAACGCCTTCGTGGACCTAAAAGAAGTCCAGTCGCCTTCAGCGATGGTAAAACCATCGCTCACAAATAAAATGACTGAGATAACAACAATAAGTCAAGAACAGAACTCAGTATGCACACTTTTATTTTTTTGACTATCCTCCCACAGGATATAAAGCAGGAGGATGGTGTCGTCATAGCGTCTGTGAGGTTTTACCTTTCCAGTCTACAGACTCCAAAACCACACGGAGCTGAGCCCTGAAATCTGCCATATGTGTTCTTTACTCTTCACAGCATGATATTCATATTCCTGCATGTTTGGTACCTCTGTACACTTTGGCTGTATGTATCTGAAGTGGAGAGTAAACAACATGCAGGATTTCAGGCTGCTAATGCTATGATAATATATGCTAATGATATGCAGCCTCGTTCACGTGCCTGATTGGCTTAGCCTAATCATGTGATCATATTGTGCTGTGTGAGTATACCTACTTGAGCATTATTGAGTGAAATGGAGAAAGTGGGGATTCCCGTCTCGATCAGCTGACCTCAGTCCCTGAACAGCTGGCAGCAGCTGATAGTGAGGCTTCTCGGCTAACTCCTTCCTACCTCCTTATCTCCTCCTTTTCATCCCCCAGGAGGAGATGAACACGTGGATCTCGATCATCACCGCTGCCGTGTCGGGCGAGAAGACTGAGATCACGCCCAGCAGCCACAGCACGCCCGCCCCCGCCGCCGCACGCGCTCAGACGCTGCCGGCTTCCGTCGCCACGGTAGCTGCAGAGTCGAGCCCGGGCAAACGAGAGAAAGACAAAGAGAAACGCTTCAGTCTGTTCAGCAAGAAGAAATAGACGCTCTTCCTCCTCCTCCTCCCTGTCCTCCTCCTTCCTTTGGTGCTGTTTGGGGTCGCTCCTCATTATCGAACGAACTTTGGTCAAATATTTGTTGAAGATGTCCAACTTTTCTGCTCATAGCAACTGTCGTAACCAAGAGCTGATAGATGAAAATGTAATTACACTCATATAACCCAAAGCGTTGCCACATAATGTAATTAGAGAATAACAGTTTTAACATTTGCAGCAGTTGCTATGTCAGATCACATCCCAAACAGCCTCTTTCTCTTCTTTCTTCCTCCTCCTCCTCCTCCTCCTCTCCAGCATGCAAGCTCCGAGCCAAAACTCTCCACTCTGTGCCTATCAACCGTCCGGTCCGGCTCAGAGCTCCAGTACAGCTACAAGCACTCACCGCCTGCATCCTCTGTCAGTTTTTCTAAGATAAGGAGCAGGAAACAATACAAATCTGACTGAAATCGTTTAAAAAGGGGGCGGGGCGGGGGGTCTGCGACGCTCCAGGCAGCTGCTGTCGTTAAAAATGAAACCACGAGTTTGCCGCTGAACAACAACAACACCACGATGTTAGAGGAGTTCCCCACTTTCTTACTCTTTTAGCTGTTTTCTGTATCTCCCGTTCCCCCGGCTTTCTCGTGTTTGCCCTCCGCAGTTTGTCTCAGCTTTTATTTCCTCTTTAGTTTTTGGGAAGTACTTCCTGTTCGGGTCCATCCCCAGCTTCCTATTTTTTTGCGAGGCCTTGTCTTTGCAAGATGACGTGTATCCCTCTGTGGCGGGGAAAACTGAGACCACGGCGGGGTAATCCTCCGAGGTCGCGAGCAGAGCCGTGACGGTGCCGAGGCGCCCGTGAGCGCGTGCGCCGAGTCACTCCGAGCTTTTCCGGCGGTTCGGTTTGAGCAATAAAACCGAGAAAGGCGAGCGATCATGGTGATGTCCGGTCCCTGCGGTAGTTCGGAGCGTTACCCCGCGGTGCTTTTGAACTGTATGTATAACTTGTGTATAACAAACTGTTAAAAATAAACCTGTGTTTAATTTCACCTATTATTATTATTACTACTACTAAGACCTACCGACCGTAATAAGCTTTGTTTGAGGATAACTTTCGTAACAACACTTAACAAACCCGAATGAAGGAGCCGTCGAGTCTCGATGGCAGAAAAATCAGAATGTTTAACTCCATCTTTAAAGCGCTCACTAAGGTTTCTTTTCTACTTTCTTTACGTTTCTCGAACACGTTTGTTTGCGATTTCCTCCTGTTTTCTGTCCCACCGTTAAGCTAAGTCTAAGTTTTCTTTAGTCCGGCGAGTACGGAGGCGTAGATGTAAAATAAAACACAAACGTTACTTTTTGCTGTTCTAAGTGGATGAGCTGGTTTTAAAAGCATTTACTGGAAGTGAGTAATGTTGGTGGCTTGCTTGTTGGCTTCAGCACGTTTTTGTTTTGTTTTTTTAGATTTCAGATTTTTGTTGCCAATGACGAGTCACGCTGTCCTACGGAAGTCCTTTCATGACAAAATTCACACAATGCTTTTTTTGTGTGTTTTTGGCTTCTTTCCACTGCAGTTTAAGAAGTTGTAGATGATCTCTTTCTAACTTTAGAGTTCTCTGAAATGAATGGGCGCGGTTTGATTTGAAAGCTGAGCTCGATGAGTTATGATTCTTTAGCCATCAGTTCACGTTTAGTGTCACATTTACACATTTTTTTGAAAAACATTTTGTTCAGATTTCACAAGTAAACCAACAACTGGACAGCAGAGATGTTGCCAAATCCAAAAACTTCCTCTTTTTATTGGAGATTGTTGTCCAGGAGACGTGGAGCAGGGAATCTTCCACTCATCAGGAGTAAGTGTGGAAGATGGACAGAGCGGCTCAGATGACTTCTGAATTTTTGAGCAAATAAACACTAGATTTAGTTTTGTCCTGCTGCTAATCACTCTTTGATTACTGATTAATCGTTCGCTCTGTAAACCTTTAATAGAGAGAGAAAAAGTCAGTTTTCTAAATTAAAGTATTTGTTTTACTGCGATGTGCCATGTTTGCCTAACAGTTTATTTCTTAAAATAGTTGGAAATGAACTCTTGTACCTGATCACTGCAGCACAAATCTTTCCGCACCTGGATGAGATTAAAGTCACGTGTTCGTGACGGATAACGGACTGCGTGAACTTGTATTCCCAACTTTAACACCAACTTCTGAATTGGCCCAAATGTATTTTCCAGTGAAGGATGCGATGAATTTCATAATCAGGAATTATAGATTAAACAGCCGTGGAAGCAGCTACCAGAAAAAGGAGTTTAGATTTAAAGCAGATTTTTCCACAGATCCAAACTTCCTGTTTATGGAACACTGTAATTTCTTTTCTTCTTAACAAATGTTGTCATTAATGGACTTCCATAGGGCAAGAAAAAGTGAACAAAAAAAACACCGAAATGAGCCCTCAAGTATCAAAAGTGGGTGTGTTTGTTTGTCCACAGCTGGTGGTGCGGTTAGAAGGGTGGGGCTTGAAACTTCTTCACTCTGTGATTGGCCCTGAAAAGCTTCCTTTTCTGTTCCTTTTTTCCTTTTCTTTTTTTTATGGTGCTTAATTTTCTGGCGATTTGATAAATATGATGTGCATTCCTGTCACTGTAACCATAGTAAGATGAGATGTTTCCTCATACTGCACAATCAGTAATGCCACGATGGGAGGGTGGGCGGGGCCGGGGTTTGTAGGTGATGTAGTTGGTATGATGTGGACCGGGGGTCACTGCTAGTTGGATCTGCACCCGTAGACTTCTCCCCATCTCTGTTACATATGTGCAAAAAGCCATTAAAATGCTTTTAAAAGGAAACCACATGACTCTGATCTTTATTTTTTATTTTTTATTTTTTTTTTTGAATGAATGTGGAGCTTAAATACTCTTGTCTAAACCACATAAGTCTGATCTATGAATCATTCAAGCATGATAAAGGCTCCAGACTTTTGCACAGTGCTGAAAATGCAGATAAATTACACCTTAGTCATTAGTACTAATGTATGAATCCTGTTACTATACAGTTCAGTTTTATTTCTATAGCTCTGGTTCACAATAGTTATATAAGGTGAAAGCCTCAGAATAAAAATACTCCCCTATGAGCAGCAGCTGGTGACGGTGGGAAGGAAGAACTCCCTTTTAACAGGACGAAACCTCCAACAGAACCAGGACCAGGGAGGGACGACCGTCTGCCCCGAGCAGCTGGAGTCGTTCAGGTTTCAACACTAATCCACAAATAACGCAGTATTATTTTCATGTTATTTTGCCTTTAACAAACTTCCGTAGCTGCCGTGAAACGTGTACGAAGAGCAACAGGGAGCAGCCCCACGCTGTGAAAGGCAGGCATAAGTAACACACCAGGTCATTTCACATGTTAGCGCCACCTTTGTGTTTTTAATGTGTCATTTTACCCCAACAACGATGCCCGACTCTGACTTTTCCTCATTTTTGTTAAAAGGTGTAAATTAAAGTGCACACGTGTCTGAAATGGAGACCTACAGGATGATCGTGCTGAATTTTTGCATGTGCGTTTCTTTTACAGTATTTCAGTGGGGTGAACAGAGGAGCTGCACCAGTATAAGATAAAGGATTATTTTAAGCTGTCAGACATGCAGACCTGCTTTAGTGGAGTCCAAGAATACAAATATACAGCTGGCAATGAGCACCCGCTTTTGTGCCTGAACTCTGCTACACACTTTAATCCATCCTTTTTCTTCAGCTTATCCAGTTCAGGGTCATGGGGGGGTCCTGGCATCAATCCCAGCTGTCACAGGGCGAGAGCGGGATACGCCACCGGCAGGTCACAGTCCATCACAGGGCTAGCACAGAGACAGACCACCATTCATGCTCACACTCACACCTATGATGGGACGAAGCCGGAGTACTCGGCAAGAACCTGCCAACTCCACACAGAGTATCTAGCCACAGGATTCAAACCCAGGACCTTCAAACTGTGAGGCGACAGTGCTAATCACTGCACCACCTGATCAGAGGGATCTTTGTCATAAATAGCTATGCTGTTTTAGCTAGTAAGTAGATATTAATCAGTTACAAAGTAGCGTTCTGTGTGGTCTGTGGGTTAAAAGGGAAAAGATGAATACTTTTACTCTGAGACGGTGAATTTAGAGCATTCCCTGCTCTAAATGAACTCCCAGGAGCTCCAGAGGAACTACATTTGTCCTGGGAGTAAAAGGAAGGGAAGATTTGTGGCAGAGTGGGCAAAATAATAAGACACATCTTCAGAGACTGAGGCGCCCAAACCGTGAAATCAGACCTGTGGGAGACAAACTGCCAACAAACTCAATCTGATGTCATCAAGCAGCCAACATGGCAGAAAAAAGACATAAATTACTTTTTTCTTTGGTGTTTATCATCAGTAATCAAATGAAAGCTGATTTTGTTTTTTTTTAATTAAATCTGTATTGTAGCCACAAGATGGCGCCAGCTGAACAGCAGACAGCAGGTAGCTGAGCCACAGTTTGTGGACCAAATTTAAACCAGCATAAAAAAACGTGAAGGGGCTGCAATAATTCTTTCACACCAAGGTGCTTCATACAGCACAGTAAAGACCCTCCAGTATCAGGTAAAACCCAACAAAACCCTGTGAGCAGCACCTGGAGAGAGTGGAGAGAAGGAACTCCCTTTCAACAGCACCAGGCTCAGGGAGTGGCAGCTATCTGCGGAAAGAGAAAAGAAAATCCAGTCCGAAGTCTAAGCTTTATCAGACAGGACTGAAGTCTAATCTTAAAAGCAGGAAGATTCCCAAACTGGGAGCTGGTTCCACTGAAGGCTCTGCCTCCCATTCGACTTTGAGAAACTCCAGGAACCAGAAGTAATCCAGCAGTCTGAGAGTGAAGACCTCTGTTAGGATGATATGGTCCCCCTCTGTGCACAAAAAGTCCATCAAACACTCAGCTCCTCTCCAGGACGTCGTAACATTGCTGGATTCTTTGCAGGTGGATGGCGACACAGGCGGCTGTAGCTGCTAGCTGCCTGCTAGGCTTCCCCTCAGCCAGCTGGAGTCCCTGAACTGGACCTCTGGACCGTGTTTGTGCTGTTGGAGCCTGTTGGAGCATTTTTAGTGCAATTATCTGACCAATAGTAGGTCTGCTGTGTGCTTGGACTAACAGACTGTCCAAGAAGGCGGAGCTCCAGTTTTGGTGCACAGCAAAGTTCTGGGATTTTATTTGGATGTTGCTAATTAGCAGGATCTGTGTCCGTGTGATGCTCCTGTACTGTCTGTGGATGCAGTTCAATGACCAACCTTAACTCAACATTCTCGTGTCCAAATATGGCCTCTTGTGGAAGGAAGGGAGGAGTGCAGAGGCTGTGTCCATCTTTTATATACAGTCTGTGATTTAAATGTGCTTCTTAGTGCTTAAACTGCCTCTGTTCACATTTGGACTGCTGCACCGCCCTTCCTGCTGTTCAGCCCTTAAATCTCTTAAAAATTAATCGTGTTCTTTGGAGCTTCATCTCACATTCTGGAGGTTTTTTGAGGTTTTTAGCAAGAACATTTGTGATGAATGCCATTTTGGTCAGGTCTTCACACTGTGACGCAGTGAGTTCCTGTGTGCTGTCACTCTTCAGCAGGCTGGAGTTCAACAGAGGTTTCCCCAACACCTGAAACAAATGTGATGAGGCTGAAAGCGCTCCGCTGGCGTCATCACTGTGCTGCTTAAAATATGAAGAGAAGCTCCTTTGAAAAATTAATCAAATACACAAGAGAGTAAACGTAGGTGTGGATTATCCTGTTAAAGGATCTTTTCAGGAATGCAGAACAGAGCATAAACTCATTCTGTGAGGAATAAATTGGTTACCTCATGATTTCATAATTAACGGCCTCTTTAATGACTCATTTGCTGAAGTTTAAGCTTGTTCCGTCGATCCTGTCAGCTCTTTATTCCTGACCAGGAGGAGTTTCTCATCTTTAAATGAAATCTTTTCTCCTCGCAGTGAAGATTTCTTGTATTTATTCCCCTTTTTGTCCTGATCCTGAAACACGTGGAACCTGTTACTGAATTCATTTCTGTAAACGTCACTTTTCTCTGTTTCTCCTCTCTGGCCCCAGCACCGCGGACAGCGCCTCCCTCTCTGCTGCTGCTGGGATTTGTAGTTTTTATATTCTTTTCCTCCAATAAAACAACAGTGACGCGCGGATCCCAAAGCACACAAAGCCCCAGAGTGCTTTGCGGCCGCGCGGCCGCTCCAGCGGACCCGGGGTCTTTCTCTCCGCGCGTCCCGGAGGTTTCCTCCCGAGTCCGAGCCGCGCCAAGCGCGCGACACATCACCGCAGGAAGAGCGCAGACCTTCAAAATAAAACCCTGGATTTGACAGCTTGTTTAAGCTGAGCCCAAATTAGATTCATGAGAAAATGTTCCCATAACTCTTTTGATCAGTGATAATATAAAGGAACATTTATCATAAAAAGAGTAATAAACAGGAAGGGCAGACCGAGCTTTCAGAGCTTCTCACATGGCTGCAGTGACAGCAGGTACAGTGGGTCAGAATACTTCATTTTATAACAATAAAGTATTAAAAAGAGTCATCGCTCCTGCAGGTGTACGAGGCACAAAACCAGGACAAATCACACAATTTATACATACCGAGTACTACAAAAGACATCAGGGCCATTCAGTGATCGTTTCTGAGTTTATTTATCATAAAATTTGTTAAGTTAAATTTGCATATAATGTGTTTAAGTTCAAATTAACAGGCTTGTACACATCAGTATGCTGTCTTTATGTGACTTTATGAAATTAGTAATCAATTTGTGTTTCTGGACACAAATTTCGCGTGTGTGTTTTCCTGGACACGAACCCCCACTCTTCTGTAACCATGTAACAAAGTGAAGATGTGAGGATTTCCCTCCTTTAAAGTGGGAAAGTCCATATTTGACAGCTGGAGGAGCTGTGATGTTGAGTGAATCAGTAAATCATCAGATTCAGCTTCACACACCGCCCTCTCTTCACCAACAGACTGGTACAGCACCTGTCCCTCAGTCATCCACGCAAACTTGGAGGTCATTGCTGGATGAAGCCAACAGAACCACATCGTCTGCAAAGAGCAGAGACGACACCCTCAGAGATTCAGAAGTGGAGACAGAGGGCAGCCCTTAGCAGTGCAGTTAACAGTATGTTCAGTAATAATTATGACATTATAATCAGGGTTCTAAATTAACTTTTTTTATCACCAGCCAATGTGGCTGGTAACTCTCTAAAGTTACCGGCCAATCAGAATTTCTACTAGCCAAATTTTATGCGGTAAAAATAAGAGAAATGAGTGCCACTGAATGCAATTGATAATTTTATTAACATTGTTAGCATGAAAAACACAACACATACCAGAAAATATACACAGAAAGTGCAA
>JAVDPK010002220.1:141223-151223 GCA_034780415.1 Cichlasoma orientale | reverse complement strand
AGGATCGATGAGTTTTCAGGTGAATCTGAACCCGTTTCTGTCTGTCGTGTTTCTTCTGACTCGCTGCAGGTTTTCATGTGTTTTTATGTTGTTGTTTTTTATGTGTGTGTGTGTTTTTGGCTGGCCTCATTTGTCACCATCGCTCTCACAACACCTCAGGTGACGGCAGTGAACTCCCAGGTAATCTAAAAACGACCCGCACGCCTCCCCCCCATCACAGCAAAGCCCCTGAAACCCAGAAAGCTTTTTTACCTGCGCCCCATTTCCTGGAAAACTTCCTCAAAATCTAATGAAAATGTATCGACGCTTCAGCTGCAAAATATTTGGATTTGTTTGCATTTTTATTCAAACAATTTTAAACCATTTTAATAACACTTAAATATTTTAATAAATACCAGTTTAGGTTTTATTTTATAATCATTTAGTAAATTATTTTTTTCTGATATTTTTGGGGTGGATTTTTCCACCTCGTCAGCTTGTTTATTAATTTTTATCACATTTTTATTTTTAGATATTAATTTTTGCAAAAAAAATTTAATGAATATTTTCCAGTAGTTCCTTCACTTTAGCCCTTTTTTAAGTATAAAAAGCATCTAATTCATATTTTAACATGCATCACAGGTTTTTTTTATTATTTTGAACTTTATATTTTTAATCAGTGTTTTTATTAATGAATGCTGAGCTCACAGGCTCAGCTGCCTTATTCAGGTACTCAGTCCAAAGGAAAAGAAAATCAATTAAAATAAACTAATGTTTTAGAGAACTTGTCATTTATCACATTATTAAAATAATAATAATTCTAATAATTGCTGATGAACTCTGTTGGATTTCCCTGGAAAGATTCCCGTCGAGCTGCCGGACGTTACCGATCTGCTCCATGACTGATAAATATTAATGTCACTGCTGATGTTTCCGCTGCATGTTTGATATTTTCTGTTTAACCATGAAGACTGTTTGTCTCTGTGAGGGACGCTAACGGCAGTTTGTCAGCGATTATTCTGCTCGGTGTCGTTTGTATCGAGCAGGTTCGTGTTCGGGATCTTCTGAGTACCAAACAACGCTCGAAGCTGTCCCGCAATTCAAAACTAACTGCAGCTGATTTTTTAAAAAAGAACACTATTTGGAAAGTTTCCAGGTTCCAGGTAGAATAAACCAAATCACAGCATAAATTATGGACTGTGTCTGAACCCTGGATTTTAGCAGGATTAGATAGAGTAAGCCTGGCTGGATCCAGAGTCTGGTTTTCAGGGTGTTTGTCGGCTGCACCCACCCCTCTATCGGCTCCACCGACCCCTCTATCTGCTCCACCGACCCCTCTATCTGCTCTGTTGCTGTCGTCGTTTTTCCCTCTAACTGTGGTCCTGCTAACTCTGCCTGTGACCGCGCTAACGCGATGAAAATGTGACTTCGTCTCCATGTAGGCACGACCCCTTCGATCCACGTGTGGGACGCGATGGGCAAACAGACGCTGTCCATTCTGCGCTGTCCGCACGCCAAAGGCGTCGGCTACGTGAACTTCAGCGCCACGGGAAAGCTGCTGCTGTCTGTGGGAGTGGAACCTGAACACACCATCACCGTGTGGCGCTGGCAGGAAGGTCAGAACCACAAATCAGGAAGAAGGACGCTGCGGTCAGACAAAGTGGTTTGATTTACGTCCCTTCTGTCCAAAGATGGCTAAAAATCTGAGCCCGAATCGTGTTCAGCGCTCTTTGGTTGTGCTTTGTGGAGTGACAGATTAACAGAGGTGTGTCTCCACTGCAGGGGCCCGAGTGTGCAGCAAAACCGGACATCCCGACCGGATCTTCGTGGTGGAGTTTCGGCCCGACTCGGACTCTCAGTTCGTGTCGGTGGGAATCAAACACGTGAAGTTCTGGACGCTGGCCGGCGGCGCGCTGATGTACAAGAAGGGCGTGGTGGGGACGCTGGAGGACAGCAGGATGCAGACGATGCTGTCTGTCGCCTTCGGTGCTGTGAGTTCGCTGCTCAACTCTCACCGGGGATCAGGAGGAGCCCGCTTTGCCTCAGGGACCCCCCAGGAAGTTCATTCAGTCCGAGCATAGGCAGACACAAACTGAGCTCAGAAATGTGCAAATGTAAACTGATGATCTCTTCATTAACGTTTGCAGAATAACTTGACGTTCACGGGAGCCATTAACGGGGACGTGTACGTGTGGCGAGATCACTACCTGCTGAGGGTGGTGGCGAAGGCTCACACGGGGCCGGTCTTCACCATGTACACCACGCTGAGAGACGGCCTCATCGTCACCGGGGGAAAGGAGAGGCCGTGAGTCACACGCCGATGAACGGCAGCTTCAGAACTTCAATCACTACTTATTCTATCCTGATAAACCCACAACAGAAACGCACCAAACAAGTCACAGCCTGAGACAGAGTAGACCCGAAAACCAGTCAGCGAAGAGAGAAAATATAAAAACAATCAGCTCTCAGGTGACAACAGCTGATCAGGCATTACAGATCCAATCAGAAGGCTTTCATTACCAAACGGTGTAAAAGCAGCTTCAGCTTCAGAGCTCCTGAGTTTGCTCGTTAGAAGCAGAAAGAAGACAAAGTTAAAAATCAAACTGGTACCAGATTCACTTTCTGAAGACCCGTGTGACCACAGAGCCAAAGACCTGGATTAGACCTGAGACTCTGGGCAGTTTTATTCCATTTCATGATTTCATTTTATCTCCAAATCTGGCTGCAACATGGAAATGATTTGTCTGATGTTTATGAGCAGGATCACAACTCACACACTCCAGATCAGCTGATCTCAGTGTGATGATCTCATATTTTAGTCTGCCCGTAGCTGCTACATGTCTGCAAACTCCTTTGCAACCCACCTCCACCCCGGCTCCTCCCTTTCATGCTGTTTATGACCACATTGTTTACTCTCAGCTTATGTTTCCTCCTTTATGGAAAAAACTGGAGTCTGAAAAATGGAAATCTGTGTTTGTGTCAGGACGAAGGAGGGCGGTGCGGTGAAGCTCTGGGATCAGGAGATGAAACGATGTCGAGCCTTCCAGCTGGAGACCGGGCAGCAGGTGGAGTGCGTCCGGTCCGTCTGCAGAGGCAAGGTGAGAGCTGAAGAACCTTCTTCACGCTTCGCTCGTCCTCCACCATCATCCGTCTGTCTTCCTCATTTCATCGAGCCTCTCGTCTTCCTCAGGGTAAGATCCTGGTGGGGACGAAAGACGGCGAGATCATCGAGGTCGGGGAGAAGAACGCGGCGTCCAACCTGCTGCTGGACAGTCATGCTCGGGGGGGAATCTGGGGTCTGAGCGCTCATCCTGCCAAAGAGCTCTGCATCACGGCCAGCGACGACGCCACCATCCGGCTGTGGGACCTCGCCGACAAGGTAACGGCCGCAGCATTCCCCCGAGGTGTTTCCCAGTCTGCACACAAACATCACACCTGGACACAAAAGTGTTTCATGTGCTTAAATAAGAAAATCTTTCCTACAAACAGTTCTGAGTGAGATTCTGGTAAAAATGTGAAACTTTTCATTTCCTCTGATTAGAAAATGTTGAACAAAGTGTGCGTCGGCCACCCGGCCCGCTGCGTTAGCTACAGCGCCGACGGAGAGATGCTGGCAGTGGGGATGAAGAATGGCGAGTTCCTCCTCCTGCTCTCAAATGCGCTGAAGATGTGGGCGAAGAAAAGGGACCGCAGCGCCGCCATCCAGGACATCCGGTGAGAGAAAGACGAGGAACTCGGAACTCAAACCGCAGTACACGTTCATTTAACCGCATTCTTGTTTGTGCGTGTTTGCGTGCAGCTTCAGTCCGGACCGGCGGTTGTTGGCGGTCGGCTCCGTGGAGAACACGGTGGACATTTACGACGTGAGCGGAGGACCGACTCTGAACCGGCTGGTTTACTGCAGCGACATCCCAGCTTTCATCCTGCAGCTCGACTTCTCTGCTGACAGCTGCTACATACAGGTACACACATGCACGCACGTGCACACACAGATATACATATATAAAAACTTAAAAATCCCAGCTCGCCCCTACGGGCGATCTTTGTGCCCCCCAAGCTCGGGTCCTCCACAGAGGCCTGGGAGCTTGAGATGTTCCCAGTATTGCGCTCTTCTGGACAGAGATCTCTGATGTTGTTCCAGGAATCTGCTGGAGCCACTCCCCCAGTTTGGGGGTCACTGCCCCGATCTTCCACGTCCTTTCCAGCTCCTCTCTGAGCCCAGCTCCTTCTTCCTGATCTTCCCGTCACTTGGTATCGCAACGTCTATCACTACGACCCTCTTCCTTTGTGTGTCCCATTTTGACCTTGGGACTTCAAGGTCATGCTCAGCACAGAGGTTCCTATATATTATGCCAGCCACTTGTTTATGGCGTTGCCCTTCCTGCTAGCTGGATTGTTTCAGAGGCATCTGGGGTCTTGCCTGGTGTGGTAGACTTGTTCCTGTGCTGTCTGTTGTTCAGCTTTGTCCAGCCATTGGTAGGATGATGGTTCCTGTTCTTCCTCCTCGGGTTTCTGCTCACTAAGCCATCTTATATACTCATGGATCATTGTTTCATCTAGGACAGTGGTTCTGACACTCACTAGTCCTCGGCCACCTTCCTTCCGCTTAGAGTGCAGTAAGGAGCTTTCTTGTTTTGACATCGGTGGCTTGTATTTCCTCCTTTGGCCAGCTTAGTATCCCAGCAGGGTATCTGGGATAGGTGAGGAGTGCCTGCAGTTGGTCCTCCCTGAAGTGCTTAGGTCACGGGTGTTGAAATGGTTACATGATGACCACGGACACCAGCGCACTTCTGAGCTGGTTAGGCAGCGCTGTTACTGGCCCAGCATGTCTTCTGAAATTACACAATGGGTCCACAGTAGCCTAAACTCTGATGCATGAGTGTTTTTTCAAATTTGGTGTTCCTAGTCGAATACACTCCGACCAAGGGCAGAACTTTGAGAGTTCCCTGATTAGACAGACATTAGACTGCGCACCCTGCCGTCTTCCCGGAAGCGAGATTTGGGCCTCGTGTTTACCACATGTACTGTACACCCCGAGTCACCTTTCCTGTTGATTTTTTGCTCGATTGGGTTCAGGATCCTGTACCTGGAGGGTAGCGGAACACCAAACCAGGCTGAATATTGCCTTTGCAGCTTGGAGTTCTGTTTTGTATCATTTATGAAAGCCCCTTGGGTCCCCAGTAGAACCTTGCTTGAAGCAAGATTCTTCAGGTCCATTGAGACATGCTATAAAGCACAGGTGGGTTTAGGGCAGGGCTATTCAATTAGCGGCCCGCGGACCCCCTTTGACTGGCCCACCCCCCGACCGACCCAACATAAGCCGCAAAAACAAATTTAAATCATATTTGCTGTGAGATTTTTAAAATTCCCACCCTTCCTCTTGTAATTGAACGCAACGCTTTCGCTATCGTAGCATCGCCAGCCCAGAATACTCTCTCCAAGTACGACAACCGCGAAAGAATGTCTTTGACAGGTCAGAAACGTAAAATTGACAATGAAAATCTGCATTTTAACCCTGCCTGGACCGATAAATACGTGTTTATTTTATCCCAAAGACTGCTATTGGTCAAAACAAAACATGTCCCTTCTCACACTGATGTCATTGAGTCAGCATTACTTTGAATATGAATACTTTGAAGCTTTAATTTTACAGTTATTAAATGTTCACTTGGTGCAGTCTCTTTTGTTGAAACATTTAACATTTGCATTGCCTCAGTCGGCCTTTCTACTTCAATAAATGCACTTTTGCAAATACATCTTAGAAGACTGTTAACTGTTGCAAAATGTTTTTCCACATTATGTTTTTATTAGATAGATGGATACTTTATTGTGTAACAGCAACAGGAAAGTACAAATTACAGTAAGTAAACATAACATTCAAGTGAGAGTGCCAACAATAAACTATACATATCATGTGAAATGAAATATAAAAAAACGTAGGTAACGAAGAGTTATATTAACGGGGACATTGTACAAGAGGGTACTGCAAACTGCATTGATAAACAACATATGTATATCTACACATATATGTGTGTGTGTATATGTATGTATGTATGTATATATATATATATACATATACACACACATATATATGTGTGTATATACACACACTATAAATAAATCAAAACAATCTGGGAGACAGCAAGTGTGACAGGTTTTATTGGAGAATTATTTCCTTTACAATGGTTGGTTGTCCATGATGACTCAAACATCTCCAAACTCTGGGGGTTTTTTGCACTTGAATAGGTTCATCGTCATTCTCGTGGGGAACAAGTACATGTACAGGTACACGCATGCACGGGGGGTGTCACTGTGTGACAGATTGGAGCATACAATCTAACTTAGAACTGTGTTTTTTGTGGTTTTAGTGTCTATTATATAAAATGATGATATTATTAGTGTGGGGATGAGATCTCCCCCCCTTGACCTGTCGTCATGGCTCCCCCTTACCGTAGCATTTGTGTTGTACAGTATGTTCCGAGGTAGGCTTAGTTAGCATGGGGGGTCTAGCCTGGGGACCCTTACTGGAAGTATGCCCTGGTCAGGATTCGAACCCCAACCTCCTGCTCCAAAGACTGTTACCTATCCCTTTGTGCCATTCCAGCTGCTCCATCACTACAATACAATACAATACATTACATCACATTCGTACACACATATGTGCGCCATAAACATACACAGTTATAATCACTTCTGCTGGAGGTCTCTTAATGTTATATTGTTGGGTCTTTACATCACAATATGAAGCACTTTGAGGTGATTTAGTGCTCTATAAATAAAATTGATTTGACCAATGTGCATATATATATAATATACACAATATACACACACACATACATGCATCCAGGCTCAGGACCAGCACGCGGTGTTTGTTTTTATAATGTTCCACTGCATAAGCACAGGTACATTCTGCTAACGTGTGCTGCAAACACACCTGCAGGTCTCTACAGGAGCTTACAGGCGGCAGGTGTTTGAGGTTCCTTCAGGGAAGCTGGTGAGCGATCCAATCACCATCGACAGAATCACCTGGGCAACATGGACCAGGTAACTAACACACACACACACACACACTCGGGTTCAGTTCCTACCTGGTGATCGCAGTATTGCAGGGTCTTTACCTACAATACAAAGCGCCTTGAGGCGACTGTTGTGATTTGGTGCTATATAAATAAAATTGAATTGAATTTGGTTGCGGTCACCGGCTCGACCACTGAGCCAAACCGGCGGCCTCACTCTGTCCGTCTCTTCTTCAGCATCCTGGGAGACGAAGTTTTGGGGATTTGGCCTCGAAACGCCGACAAAGCCGACGTGAACTGTGCGTGTGTGTCTCACGGCGGCCTGAACATCGTCACCGGCGACGACTTCGGATTGGTCAAACTGTTCGACTTCCCCTGCACAGAGAAGTTTGTGAGTTCGTTGAAGAGGCAAAAAGAGCGATGATGGGAAAGATTAATAGTTTTTGGGGGGTTTAAATGTGATTCCATGAATAAATAATGTGTGTTTGCAGCTTCAGGTGATGTAAATGTGAATATGTGGAATATTGAATGGAGTTGGCAGAAGTCGGATGTTTGCTTCGTTTCCGTCTGCAGGCCAAACACAAGCGCTACCTCGGCCACTCGCCTCACGTGACCAACATCCGCTTCTCCCACGACGACAAATACGTGATCAGCACAGGAGGAGACGACTGCAGGTAACCCGATCACCTGATCGGCCGTCACTAACACAGCAGGCTCAATAAAAGGAGAGAAGTTAAACAAAAGCAGGAACAAAATGATTTCAAAGCATAAAGCTGAGTTTGGTGTATTTTGGATTTTGTTCTTACTGTGAAGATAAAATGCTGCAATCAGCCCCAAGATGAATTTCCATCATTGTAATGAGGTGAAACCAGGAAGAGAGAAGGAAAACGATCCAATCAGACTCCTTTATCGAAGCATCGATCAGTGAGCTTCCACAGTGATGGAACGCTGCCCCCGGTGGACAAAGTTTTACTTACATTCATTCATACAGAAGGCGAAAAAGTTCCCTCAGTGAATTTAAGCTGTCGATGTCTGTTTGTGTGTTTCAGTGTGTTTGTGTGGAAATGTCTGTAACCACTCGGATCCAAAGCGCCTTAAATGGACCACAAGTGGATCCGGAGGGAGTCGAACCCACAACCCCGAACCTCCCGACTCCGTGGCGGACGGACGCATGGACACCAACGCGAAGCCTCGGGAGGACCTGAGGATTCTTTCAGCTGTTTACATGTTTGCTGTTTTTTGGTCACGTGGTGAGAAGTTTCACTTTGTAGGAAGGGATCAATAAAGTGAGGGAGGTTTATGGATTCAAGCTCAGATCCTCCCTCGCTTTGTTCTACCAATCACTCAGATTTGCGCGGTGGTGTGACCCCCGCAGGGCTCGGTGGGAACTGCGGCCGAGCTTCCCGATGGATCACATGAGCCCGAACAAACCGTGAAGTGACCCAGAAGATTCATCAGCTGGTATCTGACCAAAATCCACAAGCAGACTTTTCTGAACACAAAACCGTCACCCCGCTGCGGCGGAGACGCGTTAGGCTGCTTCCTGTTTGAACATCTATGACATTCCAGTTGGATCAAAGCTGCTGTTTCCACAAAACTGAGCAGAAATCAGAATTTAAGGCTCCTCCAAATCAGCTGCCAGTAAAAATAATTCAAACAGCTTCAAATGAATTTTAACCTGCAGGAAATAAACCAAAGATACGGAGGCCCACAGGTGCCACAAGGCGATTGGTTTTTAAATCTTCTGCACTCAAGAATCACGCTGTGGTGAGAAGGAGCAATAATCTCGTTCTTTAACGCCTTCAGATAAATTACTCCGATAATCAGGTTTTATTTTATAAAGCTTTTATTACAAATTCATATGCAGCTCCAAAAACTTGCCAGAAAATATAAAAAGAGGCATTAAAGTTAAATTAGGTCAAAATAAACCAAATAAAACACTGCAAAGCATCTGCTGATGGACCGAAACATGAACCAAAATGAGACCAAACAATAAAAGACAAAAACTCTGAACTCTCAGTATTTGCTCTTTCTCTCAAATTCAGAAATAAAAATACAATAAAATATGAATAAAAACAGATGAATTACATTGTGGAACACTGAATGTTTTTCCTCATGTTACGGCTTTGTTTATCAGGTTTTGGATTCTTTTATAAACGTAACAAAAACAATTTAAATGTAAATTATATCATGCAAGAAGGCACCTCTGACATTTGGCTATGCAAAATAAACTAGTACAAAAATAAAAATATTACATATTTTTAAATGTATAACTGTATTTTCTTTGTTGCATGTTCATTATAAGATTTTTATTTTTTATATTTGTGTGTGAGAGAAAAGAAAATCTAACAAAGTCGATAAAATCCAAAAACTGCATCCGATAAAATACATAAAAATTCTAATATTTAACTGAAACAGTGCAAATAAAGAAATCGGAGACGTAACAGGTGAGAAACTAAAGTTTCCAAAAACACACCAAATAATTCCGTTCATTACCTGCAGGGGGCGTCTGGAGAAACAAAGAGGGGTCAAAGGTCATCCTGGTGACTCTGGTTTCTGTTTGTTTTTGATGAAATCAGCATGTAATTATGTGTTATTAAAGTGAGCCGGAACGCGGCGGCGTTCTGCTCAAAGAAACTTCGTGAAGTTTGTCTGAAAAAAACAACAACTTTGGGTCACGTTTGATTTCAGAGCCTTCACTGCATCTGTGGTTGGACATCATCACACTTAAGTGCCTTTCTGGATCTTTCTACCTGTGTTTGGTTCTGTTGGGGGGGTTCATACGCTGTATTAGTTTTAATCCATAACTGAACTGGTTTGATTTTTTGTACTCTGTCTGGTGCTACACTGAGAATGTTCGTTAAAAAAAAAAAAAGCGTTTTGCTTTGCTGCTGCTTTTTGTTTTAAAGACGTGAAACATCCAAAGCATCGTGATCGTACCGCCGCGCAGGAGGAACCAACATTCACGGAGACCGAGCCGGGGGGGGGGGGGGGGGTCTCTGTGG
>JAVDPK010002220.1:104404-120872 GCA_034780415.1 Cichlasoma orientale | reverse complement strand
TATCCAGGATACAAAATAAAACGTCTAATTACTGAAGACTGTTTATTGTCTCATGGGACAGAGAGAAGCATCAGATCTGAGAGCCCATAAATGTGAACTAAAAGCAGCAGCTGCTGAGCGCCGTCCCGCCGCTCTCTGCAGCTCTAACATGAACCTGATGCAACACTGAACATGTTGCTGCTTCTCCTCAGAGCTCTGGCGCGACTCTCCTCCAGCTCATCAGCATATTCCTGGTATATTAGCCAATCATTAACCTGCCAGCTAACGTCACCCTGCTCTCAAATCTCTCCTCCTCCTCCCTGCTGTCCACCTTTGGTCACAGTGGCTGATTGGCTGACTGTCCAAAGGTCCCGGAGCTGCAGGAACGACACCCCGACGCAGGCCAGAAAAATCTGCAGCTTCCAGATGAGAAAGAAGCTCACAAACCTGCTCTGAGATCAAACAGTTACCCTCTTGATGCTAAATGAGGCTTAAAGTGAGTAAGAGTCTCCAAAGCTGCACAGATCTGACTGAGTTTCAGCTTAATTCATCACAATATCAGCTCCTAATGCGAGCGAAGGAAAGTCGGAGCGGTAAAATGAGCAGGTCTGAGGGGAGAAAGAGCAGAAAGGTGGAGGGTTACCCTGCTCCTTCCAGTGCTTTGCAGCAGCCTCGCTCTCCTTTTTGTCCACAGAGTTGTTATCCATGCCGTCCGATCAGCAAACACTCATTCCACTCAGAGAGGCAGGCAGGCACTGTGAGAGTGTGTGAGGAAAGGTGTGTGTGTGTGCGCGTGTCGAGCTGCAGGAGGAGGCGGAGGAAGAGGAGGAGGGAGGGGAGAACCTGAGCGAGGCTTCCTCTGGGTGGGAGACGACTGCAGCGAGCGAATGAAGTCCCTCCCGCCACCTGTCAGCTGACCGTCTGCAGCCAGCGCTCTGACGCAGCAACTATAACAGGCTCAGCCTCACCCCTCCCTCCCTCCCTCCCTGCTCTGGCTTCCTCCCCCTCCTCTTCACCCCCAACCAAAGTGATCTTTTTTTTGGACGCTTTATCATCTCCCCCAGTTTTCCTTTGTCATCCCGTCCCTCCCAAATCTGCTGACGAAGCAGGCGAATGACACAACAGCTCTGAAAACAGAACATTTTTAAGTGGATAACTGAAACCCTGCAGGCTGAGCTTCACCTCAGCAGCTGCTCCACTCAAACACACACACACACACACACACACACTGTATATAGAAGACAGACGCAGGCACGCCACCCACCGCTTTCTCTAAATGCAGCCATTTTTGGTTTTTTGGAGCCAGAATGGAGTGCCAACGTATGTACTGTTATTGTACTGCATGAGTACAGCACGAGGACAGACGCCTGCTAACAGCACTCTGTAATATCCAAAGAAAGTCATAAAATCCTTCAGGCTGTAATTAACCGCAAACATTATTATTTGGCACATAACTGCATCAATTAAACAGAGGAAGTTTTGGTGCAATCACCAACTGTATTTAAAAGATCCACGTGTCTCAAACCTGCATTCTTTCTCATGCCCAGCAGGGGGCGACTCCTCCTATCTGACTATAGACGTCTGAGACAATGAATCATGCTCAGCATGAGGCTTCAAAAGCAGGACTTCATCCCCATCTTTCATGAGCAGGACCACTTTTAAAATATCTATAAAATATCACAAAACAGAAAAAAAGTCTTTTCTGCTTTATTGACTGTTTAATCACTGCTGTTGTTGGACTGAGTATCGAATCCAGGATTTCACTGAAACCTGTAACTAACTCCTCCCACTTTTTGAATTAATAACATTTTTGCAGGTATGTGTTTGCATTTCTTAGAGTTACACAACATGAAACTGATCATTTAGAACTTAAAATTTATAGAAGTCAAAATGAACTGGCTTCAAATCACCATCACTGTCACCAAGGAGCTCATGGCTGAGAAAACCTGATTTTTATGCCAGTTTGCAGCTGCAGGCAGGATTTGTGAGCAGAAATGCTTTAATGCAACAGCCACAATGAAGCACTGAGGATCTGCAGGAGGCTCTGCAGCTGTGAGCTGCACTGGTATTATCAGAGCACTATTAACTTCACCCACTAGAGGGCGCCCACCTGCTTTCACAAACCCTCCTGCTGCCTTCCTCTTCGTCCTCTCAGCAAACACAAAAACAGCAAAACAGATTTTAATTTCAAACAAGATCACAGAGATTCCTTCTCTTCCTTTCACCTGTCAGTGCATCTTTTTCCCCCCCAAAGACCCTGAAGCAGGGGTGCAGTTTACTTCCATGATCTATAAAGTTTTGTGTTAATGATCGAGCACCAGCATGCAGCCCCACCCTCAGTTTGTGTGAAATTTAGGATTTTTTCCTGTAGATCACATGAAGCACGCTGCCCGGCTTCTGCAGAGAAATCACCAATAAACGTCCTCAGCTGCTTCACTTTAAGATCTGTGTTTTTTAATGCATGTATGCGTATGCACCAGCTGCTTTAACTAAATGTGTATGTTATTAATGTCTCACATCAGGCTTTAAGGCTTTAAGGCGCTCTGCAGCCTCCCACCACTGGGTGGGGGTGCACCTCACCTGCTAGTTTGGGTTTAATTCAGAGCTGTTTGTGACTTTGAGACTCTTTGACTGTCTCCATAACTCTGCTGCTACGTGACAAAGTGCATGAGATCATCTGATAGCACACAGACGGGCCTCTCCCCTTTTGGAACAAATTCATTAGGATATTCTCCATAAAAAGTCATCTAACTGTTAAAGAAATCCCTGCAGGTAAGAATTCGCTCTCCGGCAGTGGCTGAAGATTAAATGCGTCTCCAGCTGGAGGCCCACAGTTTGAGCTGCAGTGATTTCACTGTGCAAACACATGATTGCATAAAAAAGAAGCGCACGGTTGCACACAGTGACCCTTCACCTTGATCTGCCTCTGAACGACTTTGCTCTGTGCTGTTGTAATCCAGCAGGGACGTGACACATTCCCCAGAGTCAGGAACACTCCCTCAGCAGTGTGCTGGAGGCCTTCCAGGCTTTTTCCTCTCGCTTCCAAAATAAAAGCACTTGGACAACAAACAGTGAGCAGCTTTGGCTTTAAAATGAGGACACAGTGACACTCTTATCTAGCATTTCATCAGGTCTGATCAGCACAAAGTCCTGGATTAGCTCAGCAGTGACACTAAAGACCAAACACCCATTAAAAAAAAACACGTAAAACCGACGACTGAAGGTCCTGAAGACCGCAGCAGGTAGATTTATACCGCCACCTCATCATTTAAACTGCTCTACAAATAATTAATTAAATTCATCACCATTCATCATCATAAATACAGTCACACGTCCTCAGAGTCCACCCATACACAGGCTGGTCACACGCCACATTTTGAAACCTCAACGTTACATTTTGGCTACATTTGTTTCCAGAAGTGGCCATATTTGGAGGACAGGGAGGAAGCTATCAGCTAATGCTAACCAGCTTGGTTATCAGCCTGCATTGACAGACTGTACAGGTGTATCATACACACTCAGATACCTGCAGAGCAGTGCTCAGTCACATCCAATTAAAATCCTTGAATTTCACTCAGTAAGACTGGAGCTCCGCCTTCCTGGACGGTCTGTAAGTCCAATGAAGCCACAGCAGCCATATTATTGGTCAGATAATGTCATTAAAAATGCTCCAAAAGGCTCCAACAGCACAAACACGGTCCAGAGGTCCAGTTAGCTGAGGTGAAGCCTAGCAGAGAGCTAGCAGCTACAGCCGCCTGTGTCACCATCCACCTGTCACTCAGAGAGGCCACGCCCCTAATAATGCAAACTTTAAACAGGTGAGTTATAGTAGCATCCTCCCCCGTACAGCTGTTATGAAGGAGGAAATTATACACAGAGACCAAAGCAGTTCCAGTATCAGCTGTAAACATGTTGATTTCTGCTGGAAAGTTTTAACATGGGAGTCTATGGGGACTGACTCGCTGCTGCCTCTGCTGGACGCCAGAGGAACTGCAGCACTTTTCAGCACAGTCTGAAAGGTTGATGCGAGTCCATCCTGATGCTGTGATGTTTAAATTTGAGCGCAGACAGAAGGAAGCACGTCTGCAGGTTTTACAGGTATTACATAAGTTCAAAGGTTGCGGACACAAACTGAAGATCTTAAAGTTGATTCTGAGAACAAAATGAGACACCTGAAAGTGTTTGATGTAATCAGTGTGACCGGACATGCCATCAGTGGTTGTGAGTAGAAATCAGTCAGCTGATGTTTTCAGACAGCAGCGCTGCACCTCAGGTTGCATAATGAGAAACATTTGCTGAGTGTTTTCTGGGTCGGAGAACCCTTTGTGGGGCTGCCAGTGTCGCAATGCAGGGAGGAGGAGGAGAAGGAGGAGGCTTTAATTAACAGGAGATCCCTCCAACACGCATGCACGCACGCACACACACAAAGCTAAAGCCTCAGCAGCTCATCCAAAGACCAAAGTCCTTCTGCTCCACTTACAGTCTGCTGTGAACTGATCGATATCAGTCGCCATTTAAACGAAGACGAGGCTGCGCGGCGTTCGGAGAGACGCCTCCTCAAAGCCCCGAAGGACGCAGCTCTGCATCTGTCTGATAAACTCTGATCAACCGGCCGCTCAGCTCGCAGAAACTTCGTCACACTGCAGCGCTATCCTCCGATCATTACCTCAGGGCAAAATAAAAATGAACCACAGACGGTCTAAAGAGGAGATGCTGAGTAACTGTAAGTGCATCTGTGCAGAAATCTGCTCTGCAGATTAGAGGCGGCGCTAGAAGCCTCTCTAAGGTCGATAAAAGGCCTCTTTCGGCCACGCTGGGTGCTAACGAGAAGCAAGTTTCACACAGCAGCAGGAACAACACGACAAAGCTGGTATACAGTAACACCCAGCAGAGTCATCGCACTGTCCACTGAAGCCTTTATCCAGACACGCCGCACACTGAACAAAACCATTCATAAAGTAAATAAACCAGCAGGTGAATCACTGAGTTCCAGCCCGAAACCATCTTAAAGGTGACCTATTCTGCTCATTTCCTGCTCCGTATTTTCATCAGTGCACTCTCCTGGACTAGCTTCACGTACACTGAGCTCATTATTAGAAAGCATGGTCATGTTTAATATGAACATCCACCACTCACTTCCTGATGTGTTACAGGAAACAAGGAGAATTCAACAGAGCTAAAATTTCCAAGAACTGCAGAACCTAAAGAACTATGTAGCTGCAAACTGCTCTAAAAAGAGCAACGCCCTCTTCAGTCATTCCAGCTCAGGTCATTTGGCACACAGGCTATCGGTAAATGACACTGAAGTATTCAGCCTCGGGTGCATTAAATCTCACAATCTTGTATGACGTGTGGGTGAGAGTAAAGCACGGAGTAAAACTCATTATCAGGGTGTGGTCTGTTCTCCTGTATGAGTGTGCACAGTGTGGGTCTGAGAGGTGGTGCTGGGTTTCAGACTGACACCTGCACTTATTACCAGAGAGGAGAAAGCTAAAAATCAGGAAGTAAGGTGATCCAGTTCAAAAGGAAAAATGCTCAGTAGGCAGGTATGCTTGGTGTACTGGTGTGTGCAGGTGTTTCTTCTACTGTCGGCTGTTTCAGCGGGTTAAAAAGGAAACTGAAAATAAAATAAAAACCGCTCTACTTACCGTGTTTTTAAACAAAAAAAATTAAAGTGATCAAATGGAAATGATGTTACTCAAATGAGACAAATGCACAAAATGCAACAAAAGGCCAAACGATGAGGGAACAACCACAAAATGCAAATGTTAATATTCAAAAAAATGCAAAAAGACGATGCAACGAAAGGAAAGGTGACAGGATCTACAGTTAATACTGGCTGTTGATTGGTTGGTGGGATGGAAGAAAATAATACAGGGGAAGTAAGAATGGAGATGGAGGGTACATAGATGAACATGGAAGTGCCACTGAAAACTGAGGAGTATGTGTGGGGGGGGGGGGGTGGTTTCCATGCCGGAACGGGTTTATTTTACCTGCTCTTATGTTCAGGTTTGGCATCTTAAACCGTTTGCCGCCCTCCGCGTTCTTCTTAGCGGCCGGCTCCTCTGGTTTGCAAACGGGGGAATGAGTGACGGGAGCTTGGGATGGGGGCTGCTGGATGTCGAGCTTCTCCAGCTCAGCCTTGCTCTTCTGGGGGGAGGCCTGGGTGAGGAGGCGGTAGGAGCTCTGACTTGGAGGCTCTTCTTCGACCTCTGGGGGTGGGGCTACTTGTGTGACTGGATCCTTTGGCCCAAAGCTTAGATCGTCATCCATTGGAATCTCTGGGGGCTTGGAGGCAGCAAATTTGGAAGTATCCAGAGCTTCGAGAAACTCGTCGATAACACCTCTCGGTGGCCTTTCGATGAATTCAAACTCCTCAGAGGAGACTTCGTGCTCAGAGACCTCCTCGGCCACCTCGGGCTCCTCCAACTCCATCTTCAGGTCTTTCTTGTCAGTTTCTACCTGGAAGCTAGCGGGGTTCTTTGCCATCGCTTCCAGGACTGGAGAAAGGGAGTCTGCTGTTGGTGACTCGGAATCCGAATCCTCAGCGGGGGTCTTCTTGTTCTGGAAGTCGAGTGGCTCAAACCTTTCGGTCATTTTGGGAGAATCGTGGCTCGAGAACCAATCTTTCTGCTCAATCTTGACAGGTTCCTCTTCTTTCACTTTAGTCGGGGTCGTTTCCTCGGCCTCTTTGACAAGGTCAAATGCACCAAAGGTTTTGTCATCTTCACCCTTTTCTTTCTCTGCAGATCTCCCCTCCATCTCCTCAGCCATCTCCTTCAGCAGGGAAACTTTAGCCTCAAAGGCAAAGGGGTTGTTAGCAGACAGGTTGATCGGAGGGTTGGGTGACTCCATCATCCTCCTTTCGAGGATGGGGCTCTGCTCCTCCGGACTTCCCTCAGAGGAGCCGGAGTCTAGTTTGTCGGGGTTGAGTGGGGAAGATTTCAGGATGTCTGGAAGCGATGGTGGCAGAGCAGAATCCTCCTCTTCCTCTTCATCATCATCTTTGAGACCAGAGGAGAATTGATTAATTGACTGCATGAGTGAGTCAGCGGTCATCTTGCCGGTCTCAAATATTTTTCCCTCATCTAAGAAAGATGACGGGTTGTCCTGGGATTCTCCAGTCTGCCCATACTGGACCAGATCCGGAGTGGGACTATCGGACATTTTAGATGCTCTGCTGTCGGACTTGGAGTCTCCAAAATGTGAGTAGCCACTGTCCGCAAGCGGGGAAAAGCCATCGAATGGGTTATTATTCTTCTTCACCTCATACATCAAGTCATCATCTTCATCAGACTGGTTGCCGTGCAGGTCTGGCTCATAACTGGAGGGGCTAATGGAGGCCGTGTCCTTGGGGAAGGAATCCATTGAGGCCTTGGTGTTGTCTTGAGAAGCTAGGTATGGTGAATCCCAGAGCTCTGTTGGGTTAGAGGAGGCAACGTGAGACTCAGGGACCATCATCTGGGGGTTCACAGGGGAGGGGCCAGTGGAAGACCTGTCTGAGCTAATCAGCTTCTCCTCGGGCGAAAAGGAAATGCCGCTGTCTTCGCACGGATTATGAGGCCCTGGGTCTTTCCCTAAACTCAGGTAAGGACCAGCTAATGGATCTAGAGGGTCTTCCTGATTCTTACTACTGCCCGGTCCAGAGTCACCCTCTTCACCCTTCCAAGGCATGTCCTTGGAAAGAGCAGTGGGGGGTTCAGTGGAGAAGGAGCCCAGGGGCGCAGCATATCCTGAAGCAGGGGGCTGGTTGGGACTCTCAGTCAAAGAGAGCTCTTCCAGCGAGTCGGGGGAGTGGAGAGGGGAGATGGGAGAGATGGGAGCAGGGGAATCACCCTTCTGCCCAAGTGCTTGAGTAGAGAGGGAGGGGGGAGAATGCAATACAGCACATATCAAAGATATACTCCATTCCTTACAGTGCCCACCACACCTGGGTAGAACAGCTACTAACAACATTTTGAAAAAAGGTTCAGAGATCTATACCAGACAAGTGCTGATGAAAGGTTGGCTGTGGCTGGTAGACCAGTCCTGCATAACCCCTCCCAAAAAAAACAAAACAACTATCAGCTGTGTTTACCTTTGAAAAGAAATGCACATTGTTTTATATTTGAGGACCAGTATGAGTATAACATGGTCATCTTCAGACTGTTATTGTTGGGGTTATCCAGTCAATGTATTGCCTGCAATAGATCGCGGATGGAAACTAAGCAAAGTACTGCAGTTGTATTGCAGATGAAACACGTTTTATCGCAGATGAAACACGTTTTATCGCTTTATTCTCGTCAAAGCTGGAAAGAGTAAAATTTTAACTTTTATGACGATAGCAGAGCTTTTCATTCCAGCTGACACTGTCTCCTCTTCAAATGATCTAAGGTTGACTGGTTGATGTGCTCTTATCCAATCAGCGTTACTTTCATAAGGAGATATCAATAGCCTTTCAAAGGACTGATGGAGAGGAACAGGCGACCTATGAGAAACACCACCACGTTTTCCCAATGGTGGAAACCCAACGATGACTGCTAGCTTGGTTGATGTTTTCACTTGCTGAACTCTTCCTCAGTCACCTGCAAACTGACATCATGTTAAAGAAATCTTTGATATGCCTGTATTTTACATAAAAAGATGGCCACAAAGTCAAGTGTACACTTTGCAGCAGTTTCCAGCTAACAAGGTGTAAGCTAACATATCTGCGTTAGGGATGTCCACCAACTTTTGTCCTAAACACTTCGAGTGTGAGCATTTCCAAAATTGTATATTTGAATATATGAAGTTTTGTATCAAAGTTAAGGCGATTAGGAACTGATAAGAGTTACATTTCACCGGGATTATAGCTGCAGAAAAACCTGACAGTATCACGGAGTGGAAGGTTATCTTTGAGGTACATCAGGTAAAATGGGAGTACTCGCATTACTGTTTCCTTACTTTTAGTTTGTATTAAGTTCCTGAGCTCTAATAAACTTTGAGTGTTGGAAATATTAATTTAAGCCCACCTAAAGCAGGGGGAAAAATGAACTTTTATATTTTTAATAATCAGCTCTGTTTTGGGGGGAATAAACTGGACTGAAATGAGCAGACTACCTTCCACAGCCAAGTTTGCCCACATTTATCTGGTGGTCTGTAAACCACCCTGGTTTGATGCTTGGTGGTACAATAGAGGTTTCCCCAGGTCTGGCGCCAATAATCCATGCCCAGAGTGTCAAACACAAAGTGCTAAGTGACTGCAGATAATGATTCCTCTCAATGAACTTTTGCAAAATATCATTTAACAACAAACCTGAGGAGAATCATTATTCATCTACAAACTACAAGTTCACATCAGTCTACTCTACAACAACAATCACGTGTGAATCACAATGCAACACAAACACGAGCAGGGTCAAACATCGGATTTAATGTGACAAATCCACAGCAAGCATCCTGTTTAATGCTCCATGTGACAAAAACCTACAGCTTCTTCCATGCGATGAGTTACTTTAAACCAAGAGAGTGAAGAACGGACGAACTGAGGAGGAAAATGAATGACCAAGACAGGGAAGCAGACGAGCAGAGAGGACTTGCCTGTAGGGAATTGCATCAGAGGATGAGGCTGAGCTTTAGAAGAAGAAGGTGCATCTGTGGGAGAAAGGAGAGAAAGTAGCAGAAAGTGAGTTTATGCAAGTACAGAGGGAAAAGACTGGGGAAAGAGACAGCTATCATCTCCAATACAAAAGGAGCATGAAAGACATGCTGCAAGTTCACAGTTTACCGCGATAAATAACCTCAATGCGGTCTGACACGTCACCGTATCGCACCTGCAGCCTCTGGTTCAGGAGTTTCCAGGTGCTTCTCCAGCTTACTTGGCAGCACGTTAGCAGTAGCCAACATCTCCAGGTAAGCTGCAAGAAGCCTCCAGGCCACAGCTTTCACCGTTAACCACTTCCTGGTTCAAATGCTCCTTCAGACCCTCAAAATCCAGCAGAAGTAAGTAAGTAAAAATTTATTTGTATAGCACATTTCAGCAGCAAGGCAATTCAAAGTGCTTTACATCATCAGAATCAGTAACAGTCCAAACACTTTCAGCTCCAGTGAAATGATCCATGTGGCTCAGGTGTCACAATAAAGTTTAACATCCATGAAGAAGAGGATCTATGAGGCGAAGGAGTGTTTGCGCTCAGAAATGGTTAATGACTTCAGACTCAAGTGGACTGCTTGCTCTACACCAATCTCATCATTGTACTTGCCATTAACTGCAGCCTTTAACGCGTCACGCTGTACTAATTCCCACCGAGCAGCAGCTGCCTGAGCAGACTCGGGTTCCCCCTGACAGAAGATTTTTGGATGTCACTTTCAGGGTATAAAATTGACCTCAGACAAGCACTGATAGAATAAATGAAACATTTGGTGATTGCTTCTTGTGCAGCTGCACTTTGCAGTAATATATGGTTAACACTAAAGACCAAAGGTAGAACCAGCTGTTCTCTGAGGTACGTAAACATGTTAAAGGCTGGAAGTTTTATTTAACTGAGAGGAGACAAGAAAAAAAGGTGAGATAAGGGGTGACAGGAAGTAAAGAGCCAGACAGTTTGCTGTGGAGAGGATGCAGCGAGGAAGTGATTACTGTGAAGAGGTTTTCTCAGCTTTCACAGAAGAAGCAACACGAGGGCAGCCCAGAGGTTTCAGCAGCATACCAACTATTCAGGAAGAATCTAAAGAATGTAACATATGCCAGATGCTTTCAAAACTTGAGTAGTTACATAACATCAGTGATCCTGCATGGAGAGGAATCCTGACTGCTGTGCAAGGCAGAAAGCTCGAGACAACGGCAGTCGGCCTATAAAGGCAAATGAAGCTGGATGAAATCAGGAACGGCACGCTGAAAACGTCTGCTTCTTTCTCCTAACGAGCCTAACGCTGTTTTGCCCCTAACAGACGATTGACTGCATGTGACGGGACAAAACAAGGCAAAAAAAAAAAAAAAAAGCAGTGAAGAAAGGAAAAATACTCCAACAAAATGAGCCACAAGAACAAGAACAGGTGAACTGTTCTGCTATTATAGTCAAGCTGCAGTTTCATGGGTTCACTTCCTTTATTTATCCAATAATGTCTCACTGAGACCAAATCTGTTTTTCATCAGTGAGCTGGCTGAGACGGCCGCAGACATTAATGCAACTGTCACACATCAACAAATGAACGACAGGACATCAGCTCGTTTTCTCAGCCTTCTAAAAACCACCAGACAACATCAGCTCTACTCTAAATTATTCCAGGAGCATTTCTGCACATGTACAGAGATAGGAGGCAACCTTAAGAGCCACCCAGTGGACCATTTGAGTGGATGTCACAGTTGGGTCACTGCATTCACTAAAACAAGTAAAACAAGTGGAGGAAAACTAGAAACATTCCTGGAATAAGGAATAATGGGACTGAACAACATTAAAGGCAGAGTGCAGGAACTCAAGGGTATGAAACTGTGTCGTCTGCATAGACGTGAACATCAGAAATTATGACAAGGTGACGACTTACAGTGAAATATAGCATTCACAATAATCCACCGACATGCACACCATCATACAAACACTCCTGGATTCCGGGTTGGGAGATATGTGGAAATTTTCCAAGCATCAGTCCAATTAACAGTGTACTGCTGATATAGACACACACACACACACACACACACACACATATATATAAAACATCATCTGTGCATTTATTAACCTGGAGTGTTGAGATGAGATGAGCTAAAAAAAACAAAGCCCTCAGACAGCAGACACCTTGTAGCCTTTGAATGACCGGTCAGGTGAGGAAACCTCTGCTGTTAATTACCCTGTAAACCTTCATGGATAGCTTATGGCTCATGGGCTCCAGAGACTTTATAAAGATGGAGGTCTGAAAAGTGAAGCCCATGCTCAAGTGTGCCCCCCCCCAATCACCAGCAGGGGGCAGCACCTCCGGCTTACTGTCTACGAGAAAATGAATCTTCTGCTCACCTGATCTCGGAGCTCAGTACTTTTCTGATGAAGCCTTACTGAATAAATCAGGAGGTTCATCCTGTTGATTATAGTCCCATTAGGGTCAAAGAGGTCCGTGAAGCATGACCGCTGCCCTGTAAGTACGCAGCACCTCTTGGTTACTCTGAACCGCCCCTCAGTCTTTCCACCATCTTGGCTCAAGCTGAACTGTGGGAGAGTTTGAGCGTTCAGGACGCAGCAAAGATGCGCTCATTGAACAGGAAGGGTGCTCTTGATTTATAACACGAGACAAACCAACAGCTTTGCAGTGAAACTGGATCCTAAAAACCCAGTCATCATGATTTGATCCTCATCATCTCCCTACCATAACTGCTGGAGCCACAATCATAATTAAATTAAAATCAGATTAATTGCCCAGCTCCAACTCCTACAGGCCTTCAGCTTTAAATCAAAGTTCAGTAGCCAACAAAGAAGTGATTCAGAGATTTAAAAAGGTTTGATTCAGATTTCATAAAAGAACATTATTAAAGGACAGAAGTCTGAATTATGTACAGGCTCATCAGGAGCCACCACATCAGCAGATCACAATCACAGAGGATTCGGGCTGACTCCCGAAATCATGAAGAAAACAGAGAGCAGGAAACTAAAGACGGGAGTTTCAGGTAATAAAGGTTTCATCTTCCCTGATTATTGCAGATGAAAATCAAGCTTCAAGGGTCAGTAAACGATTAAAATCACACGCTGATTATCAGATTCAGTGCATTCGTTTTAAATCCAAACCGACCCGATTATCTACCTCAGCTTTTATTAGGTTACCTCTGCTGTCGAGGTTCACCTTCCAGCGATGGAGAAGACCTGCGGTGGAACCAAACAGGACACATTTAGACCAGAGAAACGTTTAATCTGGACCCCACAGACCCCCTCTGAACTCCACCATAACTCACTGCGACTTCAGCTTCTCTCAGCTGTGGATTTTTATGGAAAAATAAGAGCAGGCTGTGTTAAGACTTCACATCCTGAGCGGATCTCAGACTGAGCTGGGATCCACCGCTGCCACTTCAGAAATATTACATCCAACCCTGCTGACGCTGCACCGCTGCTCACATCATAAATATGATAACTGAGTCCACAGTTTCTGCCATTTTACATCCACCTAAAAGCTTTTAAGCAAGGCCCTAAATTATTGTTATTTATGCACATTAATAATCACAGAGTGAATAAATCGGGTGCTGTAGGGCCTCAAAGCGGCAGCGACGTCTCCGCCTGCTGCAGGAATCAAACCTTTAACCCGATACGTTGTGACTGAGGAATGTGCTGTTTGTGTCTCTCTCACAGCTCGACACACATGAATAACTTCCTGAGCCAAACACAGCAGAGCCACTCCATCTTCTCAAACAGTTTCACACCCCAGCAGCACATTTTGGTTGATTTAAAGACAAAAAACTGAATGTCTGCACCTGAGACACGTCTGCAGTCTGTCCACACACACCAAACAACACAGCCTTAAAGCTCGCCAACAAAAACCGCAGCCCAAAGCACTGATCTGATCTGTTATGTATTTACTCTGACCCTGTCCCCGGAGAGAGCGCTCGGACTGAGAGGGAAACTGGCCTCGAGCAAAACCAGAGCAGACCCGCCTGCAATATCTGCTGACCTCAGTCTGTCCGAGTCACCGGGTCCGCTCGGCCGGGACAACCAACGAGCTCTTCACGGATCTGTTCTTCTCGTTTCCAGCTCCGTATTTTCACACTTCAAAATAATCTGTATTTATCAAATACTCAGTTTATCCTTCAGAGTATCTGACTGGTCTACAAGATAGAAACCAGTGCAGCCTACTGGATCAGGCTAAACACTGGATCGGGCTAAACACTGGATCGGGCTAAACACTGGATCGGGCTAAACACTGGATCAGGCTAAACACTGCCACGTGGCCTCATAACATCAGAGAGCCAACAGTTAGCCAGTACCACTTGTGCAGACTTAACCTGCCTCCCTGACAGGAACAGATGAAGCAGCGCCCTGCTCCGCCCTAAAGTCTGCTTCAGCGTGATGAATCAGCTCATCATGGGCAGGTATCACCTTTCACGGCGCAGCTCTGAAAATCTCTCATCACAGCGATAAGAGGCGGGATTAAAGCAGATTAACAGGAGCTCGTCGCCACATTAGGACTCGGTGCTGCTGACCGGGTAAAACAAAAACACAGAAACCAGGCGCTGCTGCTTCAGGTGGAGAAGCACTTAACCGTGCTTAGGTCACCGTCACTGGGACACACACACACACCTCTCTCTGTCTAATCCACCTGACCACACGAGCAGCTCCTCACAAACACACACTGACGGATGTAGGTGACCCAAAAAATGAGATGTAGGCCGGCGGCGAGCGGCGAGCCCCGGATGATTAAGCGGCCTGTCAGTCACCCCGCCAGACGGGGTCGACAGCGAGGACAAAAGCTCGCTGCGCACACCTTTTTCAAGGTGACTGTGGGAGGGTGAAGAGGAGGGCAGCAGGAGCACCTTCATCTCTTTTGATTATCAGCTGCTTCTGCTTTTATTTCATATGTGCTGCTTTGCTTCATCAAACTCCACTCTAATCTGAACATACTGTGGATTTCTGCTCAAACAGCCAGACAAGAAATCATTAACAATGGTTAATTCATCAAATATCTTCCCGCGGTCTGCTATATGGCCAGAATACTGGTCGGGGGGAGCCGGGCCTCCTGCTGCTCCGAGGCTCAGTTCTGCACGCGACTACAAATCAGAGACTTTTAAATGATTTTCAAGCAGCTTAGTTAGAAATGCAGGAACAGCTTTTATGATCCTCGATGCAGAAAATAAACGATTGTTTGGTGTGTAAAGTACGGTGGCCCTGAGGTACAAACCCAAAATGAAACAGAGGTCTCTGGAGCTCCGTTTTCTGACAAGCAGCCGATCATCAAAGCTGTTTCAGTTTGGTCACCGTGACTCCCGGAAAGGTGTCAGCGACATTTAAAATCTGATCAGACCAATCAAAGAATCAAATGGCTGCTGCACAGCAGGCTGGGGATCACGTGACCTGTGGAGCTTTATTCCCTGATGCTCAGTCTGGTCACTAAAACATCAAAAAAGCAAAGGTGGTGTTCTGTGTAGAAATGAACCGAAGCAGAACACGGGCTCCGGCGAGGAAGGTGGCAGAGACTCAGGAGCCCGGTGCTGGATCCAGAAGGGTTCTATTTAAGAGTCCAGCTGAAGGGAAACAAACACGTTTCTGTGCAGAGCTCCGAAAGCCGTGAACAAACTGGTGGTTATTTGCTGGCCCTCCACCCTGTGGGGGGTGAATATTCTCCTAAAGTCTGGAAGAGCAGAGCTTAGGAGAGACGCCCAGCACAGGCAGCCAGAGGGAGGGGCGGGACCATTGTGATCGACCAATTATATCAGACCCCACTGCGTTTGGACCCCCGGGCCTCTGCCCAGAGCACCCACTGGATAATCCGACCCAAACTGAGAAAGGAGGCGGGACTTGACCGCTCCACCCGTGCACATTTTCCTTTGTGGCATATCTGCTGGAAACTGTGCCTGTCAAGTTCTTAAAAATCTTTTCTTTAATCTGCTTTGACGAACTGAAGCAGTTAGTATTGATCTCCCCGGATTAAAGGGGGATTTTTATCCAGCTGCTCTGGGTGTGTGTGTGTCCTGTAATAAACACACACAAACCTCAGGCAGAGGTGGATTACTCCACCACAGTTACCTCCATTCCTAACACATCTGCCGGAGTCACACTAACAGGCTGGGACAGAATCACTGCACTGCAAATTCTGATTTTTTTTAGTCTAAAAACGGGTTTGTAAACAGAGTCGCGGCTGCTGGAGGCAGAAAGATCTGCAAGGCCTTCATGGGGTGAATTAATAACACCTCTTTATGTAATGCCTCCTTTGAGCGAGGTAATTAAAAGAGGGGAGTCTGTTCATTACTTTATAATCATGCAATAAACACACAAGCATCAAGCAAGAGGGCACTGTGGACAGAAACAAAGAGGAGGGCCAGAACAGGTGAAATATAAAGAAAATAACATTTATGCTTAATTTACCTAAAATTTGTAAAGTATTCACATTTTCCCCTTTATCCTATTTTGGATGCACCTTTTTGTCCACACATCAGCCTCTGAGTGTGCATGGGCGGCAGAGGAAATGTGAAACATGTTTAATGGTGACATATTTTCGCCCCGGGCCTCCGGGAGGTGAAGCAGGCTGAGGGTGTGTGAGATGAAGCCGGCAGTGATGGAATCGATGCAGACATGGCTGAATTTCTTCCTCACTGTGTCTCTTTTGTTCAGGCTGGTGGCTGCTTGCTTTAACAGGCGGTTTATCCACCTCCATCTGTGGCCTCGCCAAGCAGCCCCACCCTGCCTGCTGCTGCTGCTGCTGGAGGAGCCAGCTCAGGCCTGTTTACCTGCTAACTGCCACATCTCCTCCACCATGACCAACAAAATCAGCAGCAGCACTTCCTGAAAGTGCACGGAGTCCAGACACGACAAAAAAAAAAAAAAAAAAAAAAAAACCCCCCCGG
>JAVDPK010002220.1:32750-61579 GCA_034780415.1 Cichlasoma orientale | reverse complement strand
GATTTTACTGCTCCTACATCACTGTATATTCAGTACATCGGTGCGCGTTTTGAGCTATAAGCTCACATGTTGCTAATACAGCGCTCTGATTGGTCAGATCTGTTTATTCGCAGGCGAAACATCGGAAAAATCAAACGTAATAAATGCCGCAAAATCGTCCTGCGAAATGACGCTGCATTAAGAACAGGCGGGTCCGAAAAAAACTTTTAACGCACGAAACATTCGCACGGAATTTACGCGTTCGGTGTGTAAAGGCCAAACGCCTTTACACACACACTTCAACGGAAGCTTTGCGTCGCTATGGCTACCGCGAAAGCGCTCCTGGGAAATGAGGTTTTTAATAGCTGAGCCGCATTTTTCTTTGAGTAAGTACCCAGAATATAATAAAAATTTAAAATAAAAATGAAACTGAACACTGATACATATATTAGGAGGACAAAAAGAGGCCATGAAAGCACTAAATGTATCGTTTGCGTGTATTTTTGATCAGGCACCGAAAAGGCTGCTTAGCCCGTGCGAACGCGTGCCGAAAACCCCGTGTGCGGAGCAGAAAGCCCTCTTCTCAAGATCCGCCATCAGGAGTAGACCGTGGTAAGTTTGCGCTCCGGTTTTCTGCCCGTTTTCGGTAAAAAACGGCTCGTTCAGACTCACCTGTCCGCTCCGGCGGATGCTGACGTATTGTGTGTATACTCCCCTGCAGGTGGATTGAACGCCAGGATGCAGATTTTCGTGAAAACCCTCACGGGGAAGACCATCACCCTCGAGGTGAGTGCCGGGCTGTGATGGCGGGTGCACGTTCACGGGCCGCCGTCAGCTCCCCGAAGCACCCACACATGCCACAGGTAGAGCCACGCGTGTGGGCATGTGTGAGTGCCCACACATGCCCACACGCGTGGCATGTGTGCGTGAGTCTCACTCCGAGGCCGGTAACGGCCCCGGGGCGGACTCCGAGGCCGGGATCGGCCGCTATGCTGGAGCTTCGGGGCTAACAAGCTAAGCTAACGGGGGTCTTTAAACACGTGGGGCGCGTGCGGCCGCAGTGCCGATCAACTGTTTAATTTAAAGTGAGGTAAATGTGTCAGGTGGCGGTTTAACAGTGGTAGCCAGCACGTGAGTGCAGCTGTGACCGGAAGCGTATGTTGTGGCTCACCTGTCCTCTCGGTTTCCACAGGTAGAGCCCTCGGACACCATCGAGAATGTCAAAGCCAAGATCCAGGACAAAGAGGGTGAGTGAGCTGGGGAGGGGAATGATCTGACACGTCACAGCCCATAAACTCACCTCTAAGGACTGCTGCTTACCTGAGAGCTTGTAGATGAACACCTGCAGGATTTCTGAACTTTGTCCACCTGAAATCTGAGAAACTGTTGATGTGTGACTGATTCTTAAGTTATTGGGTTGGGATTATGTGCAGACTCTGTAAATGTTTTTGTTCTGGGGGATCTCAGAGCTGCTGCATGTGTTCAGAAACGTGCAAAGAATTCTGATTACAGTAAAACTAAGATATTCAGGAGCTGTGAGGACGCTGAAAGTCAGTTTGTTGGTGTGAAAACATAAAATGAGCTCAAGTCTCATAAAACAAAGTTTAAGCTGCTGTGGAGCGTAGATCGGCCCACGCTGTTTAAATATAGCTACTGTAACAGAAGAGGGGTCACAGGTCACATGACTGCACAGTTCCTGAAATCAAAACCTTTAAATGTTTTATTGTGGTTCATTTTCCAATGCATGAATCTCATAAACCAGCCTGACAGCAGGTGAGCACACCTGTGTGTGTTTCTAGGGTTACAGAACCACATTCATGCAGCAGATTGTAAATAAGGATTTATGAAGACCAACGGGAAGCTACAGTGGTGATTGGTTACTGAATCATGGCGAAGGGGCGGGGTTAAATCATGTTTGTTGTTGCTGCTCTTTGAAGTCTGATCAGCTGATGTCTTCCCTGCAGGAATCCCTCCCGATCAGCAGAGGTTGATCTTCGCTGGAAAGCAGCTGGAGGACGGCCGCACGCTGTCCGACTACAACATCCAGAAGGTGAGCTGGCAGCGCCGCTGCGGGAAGTCGTTTACGAGAAGCAAACGCTTTTCTTTGAATTTTGACTCGAAGTTCTGTTTGAGTCTGACCCTTTTCTTTACCTTCACTCCGAGGTCAAAGTTCATCTGATCAGAGTTATTTTGGTTTTATTAATCTGGTTTATTTTGGATGTGAGTTTCTGGAGTCGTTAGTTTGTTTCCTTTGTTGGAGGTTCGGAACAGCGGCTCCATCAGAACCTCGACGGCCCGCTCGGTTTAATAAAGCCAGACTAAAAAGTGTCAGCTGGGTCACTCAGTCGGGTCTGATTGTGTATGAAGTGTAACAGCTGTGGCCCGGCTGAGCAGGACGGACTTCAGAGACTTTGTTCCGGCGTGAGGAGGAGGAGCTGAGACGTGTTGGCTGCCTCGCCCAAACCACCCGGAGTATCTCAGCTTTCAGTCTGAGTCTGGAACAGGAAACGTAGGCTCGTGTGAGGTCAGGCGGTCTTTGGGGCTGTCGGCGCACAAACGCCTGCTGAGAGCTACCTGTGAGGGAGGACACCTGTGAGGACCTCTGTGCTGCTGTGGCCAACAAAAAGCTTGAGGCGCAAATGCTCGGCTGTTTTCCATCTTTAGGGAGGAGTCCATGTGACTCGGCTCTGACGTCGTTTAGCGGCGCCTGGTCTCGTTTTTCTTTCTTGCCGTTTTTGTTTCCGGTCTCTGACCCCGAGACAAACCCACAGAAAACGTGAATGGAAAAGTCGGCCGTGCTGTCTCCGTTCAGCTAACGTCCTGTTTTTGTGTTTACAGGAGTCGACTCTGCACTTGGTTCTGAGGCTGCGCGGTGGTGCCAAGAAAAGGAAGAAGAAGTCCTACACCACCCCCAAGAAGAACAAGCACAAGAGGAAGAAGGTCAAGCTCGCTGTGCTCAAATACTACAAGGTAAAAAGACCCTGAGAGGTCAGAGGTCACCCAGCTTTGACACTTGGGACCAATGAATGAGCTGCTGGAGACGTTTTGAGGCTCATTTTTACCCGAGCGCCAGTTAATTTGGGTTTAATTAAAACTTTTCCCGTTTCCTCCTCCAGGTGGACGAGAACGGTAAAATCCACCGGCTGAGGCGCGAGTGTCCGGCCGACGAGTGCGGCGCCGGCGTGTTCATGGCGAGCCACTTCGACCGTCACTACTGCGGGAAGTGCTGCCTCACCTACTGCTTCAACAAACCCGAGGACAAGTAGATGTGAAATAAACATGTTTGACTAAGATCGCAGCCTCAGCGTGGTGATTTCAGGTTTCTGTGAGGGTTCAAAAGCAGCAGTTTGTCATGAGAAGCCAAACCGGCTGATTTCAGGTGTGACCTCAAATGTTACAGTGAAGTGTGCCGATTGAGCCGCCGTCCTGGAAAACGTTTTAGCTGTTCCTCCATAATTCTGATAATCGAAACAAGTTAAATCTTAAAATGATGAACGGCACCGGGTGAAAGAAACTAAAGTGTTTATTCCAGAGCGTTGGAGCCGCAATAACTCGAGACATGTACAGCTGAGCTGTCTGCATGAATGAGAGCGATAAACTGCTGAGCTATAAAAATGAGACATCATTCGGCCCAAAATGCAAAGAGCAGCAAAGGCTCAGGTCTGATCTGGAGCTGCACAGCTTCATTCTGACTGAGGTGAGGCAGGACAGGGTTTCACTCTGCTGCCTTTTTAAACCATCTCCACAGTTTCTGATCATCTCTCCATAACAGCACTGCCATCACGATGTTTGAACCACTCACAGCTACAGTCAGTCTCGTGCCCACCTTCAGGAAGCTAAAATGCCAACTGTTTACAGCTGGAAACAAATTATTGGTGCTTATTGTGATGGACTGAAACGTTTTCCTCTCTCCCATGTGCTGTTGTCATGTGTCCAGCAGGCGGCACTGTTCAACCAGCAATCTCCTGAGGAGCAAGGCAAAAAAACCAAAAACCCCTGTACGATCCAGTTACATATGGAAGCCCATTTACGCCAGAACTCACTAAAGGATAATACATGTAAAGCTTGTGTAAATTAAAATTAAGATAAACTTTCTGGTAAAAATACTAATGATTTAAGATCCATCCATTTTCTTCTGCTTGTCGTGGGGGAAGCAGCCTAAGCAAAGAAGCCCTCTCCCCAGCCCACCTGGGGGACCCCAAAGCATTCCCAGGCCAGCCGAGAGATACAATTTCTCAAGTGTGTCCCGGGTCTGCCCCGGGGCCTCCTCCCGGTAGGACTGGAACACCTCACCCAAGAGGCGCCCAGGATGCATCCTAGTCAGATGCCCGAACCTCCCCAACTGGCTTCTTTCAGTGTGGAGGATGAATGGCTGCACTCCTCACCCCAAATCATTTAACAGTTTTTGAAACTTGTAGTTACAAAACTTAAAATTAAAAATTATAAAACTATATTTGAATATTTCCTTGGCCAAAACTACAAATAAGTTTAACCTTCAGACTCAGCAGATAAAAAAAAAAACAAAAATTATAAATAAAAAAAAAAAAAAAAAAAAATTTAACTAATTTGAATGCAGCCCAAAAACTCGATTGAATAAATGTTTCCAAGTCAGTAACTTTCCATCCACCCATGATCTTCCACTTTTTTAAATTTTTTTTTTTTAGGGTGGCAGGGGGTGGAGACTATCCTAATTGGACAGATCACTAGCCTGTCGCAGAGCTCAAATTAAACTTGTAATTTAAAACTTTTATGTAGCATTCAATTTTTTTTATTAACATTATAAAACAAAAGTAAGTGAAAATATAATAATTACATTTATAACACAGGAACCAAAATAACTGCAGAAAACCATCCAAAAACATTTTTTTTTCCTGGCAGGATTGGCTTCCGTAATAAAACAAAACGAGTAAAATAAAATTAATCATCATCAATCATCTTCCCAGAAAGAAGCAGAGTGACGCAGTGACTGTGTACTAAAATAAGAGTATTTACTTAAAAATCGGTACATTGGACAGACTGTTTACAGTTTCATTTCCTCGGTAAAGGCACCAAAAAACACCGACAGCAGGAAACAAAGAGACATTTACAAAAACAGGTTATTCCTATACTCAGCTTTAGTTACAGACACTGAAGTTACTGCTTAAATAGCTGCTGTACCAACGTTAGCCTCATTCACGCACCGAATCCCGCCGCCGCCACGGAACCAACAACACAGCAACTATAGCCTAGCTTAGCACAAACTGTTAGCTTAGCAGCACCTGCTGCTAAAACAATTTTTTTACATTTTATTTTCTTTATCCATTCAAGAAAGCCGATCAAATGCATCTGGAGATCGTAAAAGGCAAATTTCCGATCTATGTGCTACGCTAGGCTAAAAGTTTCCGGATACTGTGAATGATTAACGCAGCTTAAAGGGGACACGTTCACGTAATGCTCAAAATCACTCGATGCTGATATTAAAGTTTCGTATGATGAGGTAAACGTGTGAAAATAATCCCTGTGAGCCCGAGGCCGAACACGCCACACAGTAAAGCTCTCCCTGCTCCGTAGGGGGCGCTCTGGAGCGCTAACGCTTCACCCCAAGTTTAGAAGTGTTCCTGAAATGGGAACAATGCAAAGCGAAGACGGAAGAATCCAACACAACTTCCTGTCATCCAAGTTTGCCTCCAACCATCAGGAAGTACAGCGGCGTCGAGGCTGTAAGATCTGTTCGATGATTGAGGGGGGTGGGGCTTGCGGCCTTCACGCCATTTGTCTATTTTGTTTTTATTCACTTTTGATTCACCTGGTCTTAAATTTCATCCCGAGTGGCTTTAAAAAACAAATTGAATCTAATTTTATCTCCAGGACCCTGAAAGCTCAGCATCGCCCCTGCCGGTAACGCATCCACTCGGCAGGCTTCCAAAAGTTGGCCAACCACAATAAAGTTGGCCTTTGGGAGGCGGGCCTTTAACTGGGCAAATATCCAATAAAATGGGATTATTTTAACCGTTCAACACCCCAGACTTACAGTTTAGTTCCTCAACATCAGCAAGAGGTGGAGGATCTCACACAAAACATACAGCCCCTCTGTAGGCTTCCAGAAGCTGACCAATAAGCAGAGAGTGAGCTTCTAAAATGAGTTGTTTCACACAGAGGATGAACTGAGGGGCTGTGCAAGACAAATAAGGATTATTTTAAAGTGTTAATCATACTGAGCCACTCTGAGCGGGCAGAATATGTCCCCTTTAAAAACGATGCTGAAGATTTTCGTGCAGGTCGTCTTCAGGTTTGGCGGTACTCTATTTTTTTTTTATTCATTTCATCAGACAAACAGACAGGAAGTGGACAGACAGACGAACAGGACGGTAGACGTCTCCGTGCTGACCCTACGACCTCCCGCCGGCGTCTCTGAGGAGACGGCTGGACGTCAGCACCACTGCAGCATAGTGTTCTGGTTTTAACTCTTCTCACGAGTAGGCACGGCATCTAAAGATAACATTTATTTACACATTTAAATTCACATGTTATTATAGTACCTTATTCTGCTTATATTTAACTCTAAGCATGGAGATAATATCTTAATATGGCAGGAGAACTCAGTCCTGAAGAGACATAAAGACAAAATATTGGCATTTTGAAACAGGCGGATGTTGAGGAAGCTCTCAGCGAGGTGGGTCCTCAAAAAAAATCTCAGTTCATTCACGAGGAACGAAAGCCCCGCCCCCCTCCTCTCCCCTCCACAGGAAGTCGTCTTTATCGTCTCGTTTGGCTTTCACAGAAAGCGTCGACCCTCGAGCCGCTCGGCGCAGAGAGAGGAGGAGGAGGCCGGAGGAGGAAGAGGAGGAGGAGGAGACAGTTCAGCCCTGAGGCGGGTCCTTTTCTCTTTTAGCTCCTCCTCTTCATCCTCCCAATGCAGGAAGCCGGTCCAGGGTGGAGGTGTCAGGTGAGTCTGGAGGAGGTGGAAGGGGGGGGTCAGATCTTGATGTCCTGGGACTCCACCATCTTGGCGAGCGTCTTCTTCACTCTGAGGATGGTGAGGCGGGAGGCGGGGTTATGAGCCCAGCACTCTGACATCAGCTTCAGCATGGCCCGGAGGCACTGCGGAAACAAACACGCCATTAGAAGATGCAGGAAGTCAATCGACGCTATGGAAACACACTTCCTGCAGAATTTTTACACCAATCAGCTGAAACGTTTGAAGAAAAACGACATTCTGCTGCCTGCACGGGCACTTCCCATCAGACCGCATCACCGACATATTCATCCGCTGATTAACGTCCGCCTATCACGAGGCTGCAGGTCATCTCATGCATTATGAGTTTGATGGTTCACCAGATTTTAAGCCCCCAGAGGAGGAAGGCAGGAAGAGAACGGGACTACATGGGAACAATTCAGCGGATGAATACATTGGTGGTTAGGTCAGACAAGTAGTCCTAGATTGAGATCCAAAAAACAGGCAGCAACATTTTTTTTCCAGTTGTTTTGAATGTGTTTTTCAGGAAGCTTTTTCCCTGATGCATTCTGTCTGACGGTCTTTGTGTGAAATCCATCAGACTGGGAAAAACCCGGAGATCCCCGGGAGTGAGGAGCAGAGCTGCAGATAAAAACCACACAGGAAGTAGTCCCAGTCTCACCTCGTCGCTGTTCCAGCGGTTAGACGCTGTCGGCCGCAGACCTTTAACACACACCACCTCCAGCATGTCTTCGTAGGAGGGGTCAGAGGGAACCATGTCATAGTACGGCAGCTGGTAGTCCTCCACGATACCTGGAGAGGAAACAACACCTGTTCACTCACCTGGGTGAACTTCACCCTTGTACATCTTCTATTCAGCAACATTAAAAACACAGCAGCCCCCGGCTAACGCAGACGAGACCTTCTCATTACTCTCCTGGTGATTTTATGGAAATAGAGTGAATTTAAAACACGAGGTCGGCGTGTTAGAGGTCAGAGGTCGGCTCCAACTAACCAGTCCTGCTGTTTTTGGATTGACCCTCTCAGCACGCGTGTTAGTGCTCCAGGGCTAATCAGCTAACTGTTTAAGGAAATGGAAGCTAAAGCTGAGCGCCACTTCATCACTTCCTGTTTATTCAAGAGGCTGAAAATAAAATACGCAGTTCAGAAAGAAAGCTTTGATTTCCAGGCCACGTTTGTGTGTGTGTGTGTGTGTGTGTACCTCCGGTGATGCAGCGCCGAGTCATCTCCCAGATGATGAGTCCGAAGCTGTACATGTCGGCCATGATGTAGGCCTGGAAGTGGTTCTTGTTAAGGCTCTCGTCCAGGACCTCGGGGGCCATGTAGCGCCTCGTCCCCACCCGGGTGCTCAGGGGGATGTCCACCTCGTTAGTGTCGCTACGACAACACAAACGAGAGGTTAGGTTCGGTTCAGAACACCCTGAAACTTTAACTCCTCAGTTTGCTGCCCGAACCGAAACCCAAAAATGAAAAGCGAACCTGTTGAACTTGACGGCGAGGCCGAGGTCGGCGACGCAGCAGGTGCCGTTCTTCTTGATCAGGATGTTCTTACTCTTGAGGTCGCGGTGGGCGATGGCCGGCTTGCCCTGCGTGCCGTAGATCTCCGTGTGCAGGTGACAGAGGCCGCAGGCGGCCGAGTAGGCGAGCCGCAGCAGCGCCTGCGTGTCCAGCGTGGTCAGCTTCAGGTAGTCGTACAGAGAGCCGTTCTCGTGGTAGTCGGTGATGAGGAAGAGCTGCGTGAAGGCGCCCGTGCCTTTAATGTCTGCTGCGATGAAGCCTGCAGGGCAGATGAAGAGTGGCAGAAGTCAGAGAGTTTCATGAACTTCAAATCCTCCGTCTGACTTCATTTACGTTCATATTTGTGAGAAAACGAGGCAGAGCCAGCGGCCTTTTCTCAATGAATTTACGCCGAGTTAGACGAGTATCTGATCTTTATGAAGTGAGTCGGTGGAACTGATCATCCAGCTAAAACGAATCTTCTTCTCTTTATGCTGGAGAAGAAAAACTGATGGTTTCAAACACTCTGCGAGCGCCGCCGTGTCTCATCGCTCTGAGACGCTCACAGACACGACTTTAAATCACCGCGCAAATTAAAAATCAATCACGGTATCGATCGGGCTCGGACGCCGTCTGAGGCTCTTAAAGGACAGATTTTATTTCCTGTCTCAAAGCAGGAAGTCAGTATGAAGGTTCACGGAGATCCGGGCAAGATTTTCTTTAAAGCTCGCTGACGGAGGGCTGAAGTCTGAGCTACAACCGTCGGGTGGATCTCGCTTCTTCACGACTCTCTGTAGGAAAACTCAGGAGAAAGCTGAGAAAGCATCCTTTGAAGGGCAAACACTAATACCTTTATTTCCCCTAATCCCCGGCTTCTGTAATTACAGCAGGCCGACCTTAAACAGTCGGCACGTTGATTCATTTACCTGAAGTTTGGTTCCCGCGTGGAAAACAAATGTGACGAGTTTGTAAAGTGTCTGAAATTCTCAGAAACATTTTTGCTCCTGAACTGAGCGCGTCCTGATCGTCCTGCTCCTTCATCGCTAACTCAAAGATCAGCTCTTTTAAATCGTAGCTGGCGTTTGGGTCGCTCGTGGAAAAAGTGGATTCATATTTCAGATTATTTGCTGTAGTGACAGAAAACGCTCTAAATCGCATCTTCTGCTGGTTTCAGAGACTCATCTGAGGAAAGCCTCTAAAAACAGGTCATAAAGGGGAGGGGATTACTCAGGTCACATGACCAACAGCAGGCCTCCGTGTGAAGCGCGTGAACGTGAACAGGGCGAGCTGCGTGCGACCGTACCGAGGATGTTTTCGTGTCTCATCAGGACCGTCTGGTAGATCTCGGTCTCCCTGAACCAGCTGGCTTCCTCTCGGGTGAAGAAGACTTTGACGGCGACCTTCTCTCCCCTCCAGCGGCCCAGCCACACCTCGCCGTACCGCCCCTTACCGATCTGACGCACCATCTGGATCTGCTTGGCGATGGTCCGCTGCACCTGAGGACGGACCGAGAGAAGCTCGATGAAGACAAAGCTGCACCACGGAAAGCAGCTTTAGGGGCGTCAGCTTGAAAGCTAGAAGAGCCCCGAGGTTTTCCATAACATCCATAATCAGTGATATTTCACAAGTAAAACAAGTAAAACGTCCTCCACCAAAGCGTCCTTACTGATATTAAAGTGATAATATTACAAAATATTAGCAAAACACGGAAACTCAAAAAAAGAACTAAAACCAAACAATAAAAAATAAACTGAGACGATTAAAATCACAGTGGAAACTAAAGAGGAAAAAACTGAATTAGAAAATAGAAACTGAATTTACTGCAGCTGCTGCTCCTTCACTGAGCATTTAATACTCTTTCTGATCTGATTCAATCAGCGCTGTGACTTGGAGCAGAATTTGTTGGGACAGGTCAGCGTTTAAGGCAGAGGTCAGAACCCGTGTTTCGGAGCAGGAAGAGTGTGTGTGTGTGTGTGTGTGTGTTTGCTGTTCCTACCAGCAGGGGGAGCCCCGAGCCGCTGCCTGAGCTCTGAGACTGATGAATGAGGTCTTTGAGCGACTCCCCCTCCCTGATGAAGACTTCCTGCTCCACGTCCCTGTGATCCTTATGATACTGCTGCCGGTCGTTCTTAAACTTATACCTGCCCACACACACATACACACACACACACACACACACCACCTCTCAGTTTCTTTCGTTTGATGATTAACAGATCCAAAGTGAATTTGAGTCAAATAAAGGTCAAACGTGTTTTACCTGAAAACATTTAAATTCTCCTGTTTTAAACTGTGCCCTTCGTTCACGCTGCAGAAAAAAACTTATTTACTCTTATTTTGCTTTAGTTTGATTCTATTTTAGTTTATGTTTCTGTCTTTTTAATAAAGCCTTCCTTTATTCCATCTGACTGGTTCTTCTTTGATTTAAATTCTCACTGCTCATCATGTTTCATTAGTGTCTCATCACTAACCTGTGTGAATGTGAAGGCTGCTATATAAATAAAGCTGGATCGATTTGATTGATTTAACCTGAGCAGCGGGAATCCGTCGCACCAGCTCGCGGTCAGGTGATTCATGGACGTCCAATCCAACCTCAGCAGTGAGTCAAACCCACTGAGAAGCTAAAGATACGTCTGTGTTTAGGTTAAACTGAACTGCGGCTCAGTGCCAGCACCTCCTGAGCGCCGCTCGTCTCTCCCTGCTGACAGCAGCAGGTGAAAAACTGTTTCTGCATCTCTGAAGGCCTGCAGTTTACTTGCAGGTGAGTTCTCACCTGTAGTAGTATCCCACAGTGACGCAGATCAGCGTGCAGCAGCAGACCGTCATGGAGATGAGAAAGGCTAGCCAGTGAGGGCTTCGCTCTGCAGAAACACAAACACGCATTAATCGCCTCTGTGGCTTCACAAGTTCACCTGCTTGACACCTGCGCCTGCGGTCAGCATTACCGGTGGGGGCCAGCGGGGGCAGCGTGGGCTGCAGGTCTCTGTTGCAGAAGTCTGTGTTGCAGCACTCAATCGTCCTCCTGGTCTGAGCTTTGGGGGAGTCCTGCCGAGCAAACCAGTCGAATCGTAAGAAAACATTGAAAACACCTCCCAGGATGAAGAAACCCAAACCGATCCAGAGAAACGCTCCGAAATCGGGCAGGTTAGTAACAGGTACCTTGCACTGGAAGTGTGAACCTTCATACTTCATGCAGCCGGAGGTGAGCTGGACCTCTCCGTGCTCGTCCTGCTCGATGATGGCAAAACACTGACCGTTGGTCCTGAGGACACATCATCGGTTAACAAGTGCTCTAACCCTGCAATAGTGACACTGAGACTCTACTGAGACTCTACTGAGCCGCCTCTACTCACTGGCACGTGTTGTTTGTGGCGTCGTCAGGGCAGTGTCCCGAACAGTAGCAGCTGAGGAATCGAGGGAGGTCCTCGGGCGCAATGGTGGGGCCGTCGCCGGGCCGCCGAGCCTCGGGTTTCACCCCCGTCCCCTGCAGGACGTGGTCCGGGTTCTGACCTGCAGCTGGAAATAAGGTTCAGGTGAAGTAAACAATGGAGGGGAAAAAAAGTTAAATGTTGAAATGTTTGAACTCGTTTATTGTTTTCACGAAGGTTTAAAGCATCTGTTAAATAAGCAGAACCGCTAATCCTGAGAACTGACTCCAGGTCAGATTTATCAGTGACTCTGGAGGTGAAACATTCCTCCTCTATCAGCTGACGACAGCATGTGTGCAGGAGGAGGAGAAGCTCCATATAAGGGCCACAACAAACAAGCTGAAGGGTCAGAGATCGCAGCACTGACAGCTTTCATCTGTGTTTTTGGAGAGAAGACGACCAGAGAAACTCAGATGATAGGTCGATCGTAAACATCTCCGATTAATTTCCGGCTGATTGGTCGAGTTTTATCAGAACGAGCGGCTAAACATCAGAGAGCGGATCAAAGGGACAGACGGGGAGGATCCTCCTCCTTATCGGCCACCTTTACTGCTGTCTGCTCTTTATCTCATTCCTCCTCTAATCCCCGTTTCTCCCTCTGCTCTCCGAACAGGACGCTCCTTTGCATTTCACCCCCCCCCCCCTCGTATTTTTCTTTTAGATCACTTTCAAACACCTCTGCCTCATCCCTTCCTTCCTCCCTCCCTCCCTCAGACTAAAGACACACTGAGGTGTGCGGACACGCACGCCGTCATGTCCAGACATGAACTACCTGCAGGTAGCTTACCTTCAGTTTCCTCCACCCCCCCTCCACATAATCTTTCCCCTCAGACCGAAAGCAGGTGAGCAGCTCCGGACTGCTGCTGTGACTCTGCAGACTCAGAGTCACGTTCAGAAAAACCTCATGAGTAATGACGGTGCGACGCTCTCCTGTGGTGATGGTATCAGTTTCTGTTCATTCATTAAGTTCATTCTGAGGAAAATCAGGACAAAATAGCAGATGAACGCTTTGAGCCGTACGGCTGCCACACCTGAAGTGACCACATCTGGGAAAGAGGTGGAGCAGAGCATCCACAGACTGTATGGGTGCATCGCACACGTGTGACTGGATCATTTTTGGTGCCTTATGTCTCATATTGAAAATAAAAACCCTGCAGGAGACACTTGGGTCCAGAACAGTCCTAAAGGTGAGTCACCGCGGTCTCGCTCAGACTGCACTTTGAGCTTTAAATGATCGTCTGCCAAACAGTTTTATTCTCTGAAACTGAAGGATGCCACAGTGACGTCTTCGGCCACGAGAAGCAGCAGATTTTGTCATTTGAGAAGCTGCTTCCTGAGCTTTTTGCTCAGGAAAGCCTCCCCTCACTCTCAGTGTCTCTGTGGATGCCAGGTCTTTGCCTCCGTGGACGTTTCTCCTCCTTCAGCGCTCGCCGTTTGCAGACGCTGACTCATCGCGGTCTAACGTCAGCCGTAAAGTTTCTCGGCAGCAGCGGCTCTCTGCTCGGACCACACCGGCTGCTCCGTCTGAGCTGCTGGATGTAAACCGAGCGCCGGCCTCGGAGCTGCGCTGCCGCTTTAAGAGCACATGGAGGGAGTCTGATTACCCAGCGTCCTCTCTGCCAGACCTCAGTCTCCACTCCGGCGGCCGGCACAATTATTAAGCACACATGTGGATGCAGAGGCAGAGCAGCCATTTCCAGCTTCACCCGCCCTCCGCTGCTCCACTCACTCACAACCTGTCATCCAATCGGAGCTGAGAGGAGGCAGTCTGAGAGGGCCTCCAAGTCTAGACAACGATGACATCACTGCTCTGGGTTTTTTTACTTTTTATTTGAGCAGAAAAAAAGTTCTAATGGTCGAGCCTTCAGCTGTTTGATGACCAAAAAGCTGAGGATGAAGCTGGGAGTACTGATTGATCTGGTTATTAATTTCTCCCATCAGACAATCATCATCAATCCAGGCGAGTTTGATTTGTTAGATTTTTTAATGAAATAATCTGTCACCCTTCATAATGCACACTGTAACTACATGACATCACTTCCTGTCATTTTGGGCTCAATGCACAAATAAAATGTGCAGAAACAGACAGAAGCTCTCCATCTGTGTACCTGTGTGTCCTCCAGTGGGCACAACTTACAACAGGATCCATGGAGCAGCGACTCGAGCCAACATGGCTGACACAGCACCATCAACAAGACCCAACACCGATGGGGATCTCCTCCCACCATTAGAACCGGGGCGGTAAAACCTCACCGCCGGACGGTCTGAGGCCATTTCGGGCGAGCGGCCACAAACTCACGGGAACCGTTTGTTTTTGGATCGCAGATTTTGTGAATGATGATCCACCGCGTGTTCTGGATGGATCACAGCAGGAAAGCTTAGAGCATTTCTACTCTTCAAGATAAAGATAAATAAATAGAAAACAGTTCCATGCCTTCTACTTCCCCCTGTCAGACACCTCAGCCATGCAAACTGGGGACACTTCACGGTATTATCAGGGTGAACAAATACAGATAACGCCATATTGTTGCTATGCAACCATTATGAAAATAACTGCCGGTATTTGTTTAGAAATATGACGACTTATTTAATCCTGAATCCACAGCACCAAGTGGAGCCGTGAGCTTCACCTGCTGGACTTTTCTTCCTGATCTTTAGTTCACGTTCGTGTTGGAAGAAGTCCGTCTGAGCTCTGCAGGGAGTCTCAGACTCCTCCTGCTCCCAAACACATACCAGGAGGAAGGGGATCAGCTGTCAACCACACTCAAAGCCCGAGAGGTCGCTCAGTGTCGCCTCCTTCATCCTTGAAACGGGCGATGAGGAGAGAGGAGGGGTGTCAGCACCACATTTATGTCAATCAATCTTTATTTATACGGCTCCTCACGCACATCCAACACAAACCAAAATAATAAGAACCTCTTAAACACTCCAGGACTTGATTCAAAACGTAAATCTCAGCTGAGCTCTATTTTCTGACTTTTCTCCCACTAAAGGGACCTTCATCCCCTCGTCTGAGTCCTCAAACAGAGGAGACGCAGCAGGACGATGGAACATCCCGACCCCGAGCTGCGAGTCCGCAGGGCGGAAACCGATCTCTCGTGACCTTTAAGGCCCGGCCGGGTACAGACGCACTTTTTAAAATGTTATTTTTCTCTCTAAAACGGCAAAAATTAAGTAACAGAATGAAATGACAGCATTTTACATTTTATGGCCCCAAAATTTAAAATAATCTTCCAGGATCTGCACACATGCTGGTTTAGGGTTTCCTGAAAACTGGTTTGATTTCAGAGTTTCAGGTTTGAGTCCTGAGGACTCTCAGACTCTCAGACTGATGCAGTCAGCGCTTAAAGAACGAGGACGTCTCTAGCCCCATCACCCCCGGCGGTGGAAAAGCCCCATCAGTGAAGTCAGGGCTTAAAAAACTAAGTTAATGCTTTTACAGACCTCAGTCAACAAACACTGAACAACATCAAAATTACGGATTATATTCAAATTTTGTGAACAGGTCTTTAATAAACTGCACAGTGCGAATCCAGCTTTGAAGTCTGATTTTGTTTTCAGACTGGGAAAGAAGCCACTGGCCTGTGGGAACGCTGGGAACACAGACACCAGCTGTTACGTTTTATTCTTCTTGCTCTTTTTAACCTTCACTGTTCTCATCTTTAATGCAGCGTTCTGTTTGGATGTTTTTAATGTTGTGCTGCGTTTATTGCTCAACACCGTGTGAAGCTCCTGCACAGCATCTGACTTGTGTTCATTTGTGGTGCCGTTACAGGGGAACATCTCTGAACCCCGTCTGAAGGTCTTTGAGCAGGAACCTTCTCCTTTGAGCTCACAGGGGCTCGTCTCTCCTCTAGACGAACATTTATAAACTGAACCATAACAAGAGGAATCTAAAATCTAAAACATGTGAATTGCACTCTGTGGTTTCACTGCATGAAATTCAAACATCTCACTCAGGTCCTCCTCCTGTGTTTGTCTTCCACTTTTACAACCCAAGCCCTCCGAGCTCCGCCTCCTCCCTCCACCTCGCTGCCTCGCCGACTTCCTGCCAGGGATGTTTACCCGGCCAGCCTGGGGTTGCCGAGGCGACGGAAGGCAGCTGAAAAGCTTCCCAGCGAGGTAATTAACAACCTCGTTAAAAAGCTGGAAGCGAGCGGAGCCGTGGAGAGAACCTGAGGAGTCTGTTGGATTTTTTAACAGTGTGTGCCAGAGCGTGCACGCTAACGTGAACGCTCGCAGACACGCAGCAGGGGGAGGTGGAGGTGCTGCTCCGTGCAGCCGAGGACTGTGCATTAAACTTGAAATATGGAACTATGAGTCCAATGAAAAAAACAAAACAAAAAGAGGTGGAGGTGGTGGAGCACACAGCGTCATCCTGTGGGAGTTTTATGGGCCCATTGTACTCGCCACAGTGGTCGTGGTGTCGCCACAGCTCTGCACCATTTATACCGGCACCGAGGGCGGGGGCGCTCGCTGCCTGAACGACTGAACCTCCACATCAGCGCTCGCAGAGGCCGAGTCCAAACAGAAGGAAAGAAATCGCAGAGTTTCTCCAAAGTTTTATCTAGAAAGTCTCCTCTTTCCAAACTGCTGCAGCATCTCCACCTCTGAGCTTCCACCACACCCACGCAAGGTTACAAACAGCTGCACCTGTGCAGCCCCGTTTGTAAGTTAAATGGTTGCAGATAAAATGAGGGGTTGCAGGCCCTTTGGATGGTGATGGATCATTAAAAGAACCTTCTGAAGAACCATTTAGGAACCTTCTGTTTGTCTGAGAGCAGAACTATTAATCTGCAGCCTTAAAATCAAAGATAAAGATTCCCATCTGTGTAGAGAAAGTGCACGTTTTCTGTTTTAATTCCTCATTCCTCCCTAACTGAAGATTTTCTCCTTTTTCCATTTATATGGTGACAAAAAGCAGCCAAAACCTTTAAACTGACTTCGCTCTCAAAACTGAAACGTGCGGCTGCGACCGAGTCCACAGAGAGGAAACAAGCGCCGCTTCAAAGAGTGAATAAGTCTCCAGAGGGACTGACGGATATTTCCGGAGAACAATGGCTGTTTGGAGTGTTTAGCACCGCCAACAGCTCATACAGGAAACGGTTAATGTGCAGACAGGAAGTGAGAGCGGCAACAATCAGTTCAACAGCTTCCTGCAGGGAGGGGAGGGAGGGGCTCTGAGCGCCGCTTCTGCCTTCGATTTGATCGGGGGGAGAGATCCTAGGATTAACGAAAGCATAAAATTCACTGTTCGCCTCAGAATAACTGCAGCTGGATCAACACGCACATCTGGAGGTAAACATATTTGAGCACAGCGAGCTGAAAACCAACCTTTAGTAACCAGAGCAGACTTACTATAATAAAATAAGTCTGAGCTGTGATGGAGCTCAGGACTCCTGAGCATCTATAGTAAATAACTGCCAAACTCGTGTGTCAGCTCACCTGTCTCAGGTGTACAACAGGTATTGTTTCTTAGGTCCTGACCGATCACTAATAACTGACAAATGAGCTGCAGGAACAACAACTTAAACGATGCAATGAACCCTTTTTCCCAGTTCTGAGACACAGACAGTATCAAAGGTGGACGTAACTGAAAACCGAAGCCAACACGAAGGGCCTTAAACCTGGCCACCAGGGGGCGATAGCCGTGGTTGACCTGTAGAAGTCTACAGGAAGCATCCCTCTGTCCTGACCTTTCCTGGTGAGTTTATGGGCTCCGTCACTCATTTCAGGTCAGAAAAAGGAAGATTCTGACACTTAGAAGGAGGCTGCTCATTGGCTCGTTAGCCAATGAGCAACTACCTACCTGCCCCTCACCAGCCACGACCCACGTCAAAACCCCAAGGTGAAAACGCTCAGCTGTTTAGCTGCCACACGAGGCACTGCCATCACAGCTCGCCTCTGCTGCCGAGCGGTGAGCGTACGGAGGCGGTGATACTGAACCGGAACCGTGACGTTAAAGCCGAACAACAAACCGGGACTACCGAAGCTCTGAGACCGAGCAGAGCTGCAGATTCAGGTCGGCTCAACTTTTGTTGGTGTCCCTTTGTCGCCAACACAAACGGTTTCCTGAACTTCACGTACAGATGGAGCGAAGCCAAAGTCAACAGGCTGGAAGGTGAATGGAAAAACCGTTTGATAAGACGGCAGAGAGTCTCTCCCTTCCTCTGAAGATTACAGGCCGGCTCTTATCAGCCGCTCTCTGGGTGTTTGCAGGTCAGCGATCGGCCGGCGAGAAGGCGACCTCTCTCATGTTCAGAGCTGCGGCTCGGATCAAATCCGCCCTGTGCTGAAAACGCCTCCTCAGCCTCGGTCAACTCGTTCAGTGTGAGTTTCACAGAATCATTTCATACAGTCTGATCTTTAACATCGACTTAGAGTTATAGAACAGGGGTATCAAACATACGGCCTGCGGGCCAGAACCGGCCTGAACCTTGTACTGCATTTTCAGTTTTAGTCTTTTTACAGACAAAAACATAAAGGAAGAACATTTTCTGTGAATTCAGTTTTAAAGTGCTGATGGGTTTCTTTGATGTGCTACAGCAGCATTTCTTTATAATGTGGAAAAACTGACATGTGTTGTTAAAACTGCACCTTCCTCTCTGAAGACATCTGAGGGATTCAATGTGGAGTTCAACCTCTTCACACTGATGTGAGGGGAACAGTCCGCATGTGTTTTTATACGTGAATCGACAGCTGCATGTGAAACTTAAACGCATGTCTGTGTTGTTATAATGCCTTTGAATAAAGGAGACTGTCACGAGGATCCAGACAAACATGTTTCCTGTTGAAACATCTCGTGAAGCATTCGGGAGGCTGTCGCCATTGATCTTTAAAATGTCTCCCACATGAATAACAATAACTCCGGAGCCCGAGTTCGATTGGAGCAGGAAGGAGCTGCTGGGAATATTTTATGGGAAGCAGGAGTGACTTCACATTTCTGGGTTTGTTTCTACAGCCTGCCCCTTATCGGCCGGCCAACACTTAAAAACTGCTTAAACAAAAAGCTGCTGATGCCCCTCTGTGTGCACAGGGAGGGGGGTGCTGATTACAAAGGAGCACCACAGCGACTTCATATGCTAATGCTGGTCTGAAGTACTGCTTATCTACTGAGGACAAACTAAAGGGTTAATGAGTAACTGAGCAGCTCATGAGGAGAAATCTGAGCTGAGCAACAGTCTGAGCGGTCAGAGGTTTCTAACGCTTAACCGGGACCGTCTCGAGCCGGCTCCCGAGGGCCTAAAGAGGAGAACTAAGACTAAAATTAAAAATTCATGCGGTGGTGTAGCTTGGAGGAGGCAAACCCACTTTATTAAATAGAATAATAAATCATACTATATCCACTTTGTGATGGAGCAAATATCATTTGTCCTCCTTTAAGCCGACTCCAGCTCCAGAACCAGCTCTCCACGTGCTGCAGGAGGTGCCACCATCACCAGCTGAGGTATCACGGAGGAGCTGCAGTCCGTGTGAGCGCAAACAGCGCCAAACAGCGGCCTGCAGAGCCCGCTGGCAGTAAAACATGAGACAGGAAGAGCCCGAGCCCGCTAGCAGCAACTAAAATTTCAAAATAAAAGCATGGGTTTGTCCAATTATAACTCAATTATGCAGCTGACTCAGCTAGCTGGTAATCTACCGCATATACAAAAATCTGGGACGAGCATTTGCTCTTTCAGTGACGCAGACCAGACATCTCAATCAAACTCAAACATTTCTGTGACTCCAAAACCTTCGTACCATCATTCATGTCGAGCTTCTCCTGCTGCAGGCGGCCGCTGTCTAAAGCGCACTCACACAGCTGAACTACCCGCACTCACTAATGCCCCAAAGGGAAGACGATTGGCTGTTCATCCCGACTGATCGCTGTGTTAGAAACAAAAAGGAGCACACGAGCTGACAGCGCTGCTGCACCACACCGGCTGTCCTGAGGGGGTCTAAACGGGAGATGGTGGGGGCACGTCCAGGCCAACAGAAACAAACACTCAACACCAGAATCCAACTTCACAATGTGGAAAAGGCTCTTAAAGTTGAGTCTGTGGATCCTTGCAGACTAAATGGTTAGAAATCAAAGATACTGCTTTTGTCTTCACTTTGGCTCAAAACTCCGGCTCACCTGTACCTAAACTGTTCATGTGGCTCTCTCACAGCTTCTGGCTTCGTCTGCAAACAGTTTCAGTGACGTGAAACAGATTTTAAACATCTTACCGTCAGTTCTGAGGCACAGCAGCAGAGCGGCGGCCGTCATGGTCACACACAACGGTAGACCTGCCATCCTGCAGCAGGACCGGACCGGGTCCCACACCGATGAGAGCTTCTAATCAGCCGGTCTGCACTGAGAGATGACCCAGTCCTGATTAAAGTCTATTATTCCACAGCAGGAGTCTGAGGAGCAGGGAGGAGCTCCAGATGGAGGGAAGGAGAGGGAGGAGGTGATGTTATCACAAAAACAGGTCCTCCTGAGTCTTACGGGCTCTGTGGGTCCAACACCCTGAAGGGAGAAAAAAAAAAAAAGACAGGAGGGTTAGTAGTACTTAAAAATTAGCTGGTCAGCAAGATTTGGATGCATCTATTTATTACATCCACCCATCTTCTTCTGCTTATCCCAATCGGGTTGGGCTGGAGCCTATCCCAGCTGTCATGGCAGGCTAACGGAGGGGCGGATGACCACTCACACCTACAACCTAACAGGCATGTTATTGAAAGGAGGACGCTGGAGAAGCCGGACAGAAGCCACACCGGCACAGGGAGAACATGCAAACTCCACACAAAGGCCGGCTGAGGGATTCAAACCCAGGACCTTCATGCTGTGAGGCAACAGCGCTAACATCACACCACCATGCCACCCACTATTTATTATAGGGCTGCAACGATTCCCCAAATATCTCAAATAATTCAATTATTAAAAATTAGACACAAATTTGATGCTTCGTTTAAACTCTGCAGCGCTCAGGTGTGTCCCACATTAGCAGCATTAACACTCGCTGCCATGGAGAGCGTTAACACCAAGTGGATCATCGCCGACACGTTTTTCCACGCCTCCACTGCTTTCTGCACTCGTGTGTGTGTGTGTGTGTGTGTGTGTGTTGAGCTTGCTGGTCTGATAATTTCATCTGTTAAGATACCAGATCGCTAGTGGGCATCGCCATTAGCACTAGTGATGTGTGTGTATTTATATTTTCAGTCTTCTAACACAGCGTCCACGATGCTCAGAGGAACCCATTCTGCTCAGTCCAGAGCCACATTTTTACTCTTTTGCTGCAGCAGCTTTGTATGATCCACTGTTAAAAACAATCCTCCTCTATCTGATACTCAGCCTCGATGTGGCTCCTCAGATCATCCTGTCTAAACAAGCCGTCTTAGCTCCTCCCCCTCTAAGGAGATCTTTTCTCTGAGTGGCTGCAGCTGGTAAACAGAAGGTTTAACCTGCAGATGGGTGGAGCTTCTGTGCCTGGGGATATTCCCCACTCCCATGACATCACATTGATCCCAGAAGAAAAAAAAAAAAAAAAATCTGACTGAACCGGAGTGTTTAGAGTTTTGGAATGCACCGATCCCATTTTGTTTTCCAGTTCCAATACCGATTCCTCAAATAAAAGCAAATTTCATCTTGTCACAAGGGGGCGCCACAGCAGGTCACCCCACGTTTGGTTTGGCAGAGTTTTACACTGGATGCCCGTCCTGACAACCCCAAAGGGGATAATACCGCCACTCTGGATAAATCAAAGAACTTGAGAACTGGTTCTAAAACATTTTACCTGGTAAAATAAAGGTTTAAAAAAACTCCAAGGTGTTCTTATTCCCGTGGTGTGGTCGTGTCTGACAGAAAGTGCTTTATTTTGAAATCCTGGCAATAACCCCGCTGAACGCTGCACGCAGAGGATGGCAGCCGTTGCTGTTCACTTGCTACAGCAGTTTGTTTAATAACCTTACTAACAGTTACTGAGTCATCAAAGATGAGCTCACATCAGCGGCCGTTTGAATAAACTGCACTGAGACCGGAAAAAGAGCTCTGATGCTGGCAGGTATGTTGTAAGAGCATGGAAGTGCTGATGTGCTGCTGCTGGAGAGAAAATCTGACATCACCGTACTGAATATGTGAAAAATCTAACGTCAGGCCGAATTATTGAGAAATTTCTCTTTTAAATCCAATGATGCACACAGAAAAACAGATCTGGGCCAAGCCTGTGACCCAAACCACAAAGACTGGCTTAACTCATCACAGGCAGCTCTTCAAAAACTGACATCAAATGGGCTAAAAGAGCGACACCTGCCTCACGTGAGACCGACAAACTGCAGCAGAGCGATGAAGATGATGAAGTGATGGCTCTCCCTTGGCTACGGCTCTCCCTCGTCTTCAGTGTGTCGTGACCCAATGACCCCTGCCGCCCCGGAGCTGGCCTCCAGCGGTCCCACTAACTACCCGGCCATTTGTCTGGGGATGTTCTGCAATTACTGGCGCTCGGGCCCCGCGCAGCACTAATAACGGCATGTCGCAATTAGTGGGCGCCGAGAGAGGGCCGGAGGGGTGTGTGAGGGGAATTAGTAGCGATGCGTGGCCGGTGTCTGTCACTTTTCATTTGCCTGCGGGGCTCAAAGGGGTCCGACCTGTGACCCACTTTTCACACATCTCTGGGGGGACGGAAAACAAAGACGCACACACAGGACGGCGAGCAGGCCGAGCCGAGCGTACACGACAAACATGACTTCACGGGCCCCTTCGTGTCGGCCTGGTGAACCCTGATAAAATCCATAGGAGGACATTTTATTAGGCTTCGTCTTCTTTGTATGACCACCTAATCAAATGTTACCAATAAAGCTTTAAAACCTGAGGTGGTTTATTGATATCAATTAACCATATTAATGCAAGTATAATTAAAGACCCATTTTACCATTTCTTTAAACTAACAGTTCATCGACGTCACATGGTATGGTAGGCCAAAATAGCCAAAATATCAACTTACAGTATCTCCCATTTTATGAACTAAATGATGCTTAAATTTACCTGCTGAGACGGTTGCTTATTTACTCACTGAATTAATGTTTTTTGGTTGCTTTGGTCCTCGGCACTCATCCATTTTCTTTTCCGAGTTGATCAAGCAAAAAGCAAGAGATCAGCCCCACGACACGATCTGAATAAGAGGGTTACCCATTTCCTTAATAACTAAAGAAACTGCTGCCGGGGGCTCGCTGCAGAACTATGATTAGGCTAACATAAACATGAGCAGGAAAGATGAGAGGATGAGGGTTAAATTGTTCTCAGTAAAAGTTCATGTTGAGGGTTCCTGATGGCCAAAGACCAACGCATCATATGACCAAACTTATGCCAGGAGAACATCTGACCTGATCCATCCACAGCACGAGGTCAGTCATTAATACTGCTCCGTAGTTTGGTTTATTCACTGTGAAGAATCCTGATCCTCAGCCTAACGTCCACACTCAAATCTTAGTCTTAGCGTTCAAATATCTGGTGTCTGAGCCCCCGTGAGCCCACAGGAGGTAGAAACACCCCAAGTTTTTAAAAGCTGAGCTTAAAGATGCGCTGTACACATAGTACTAACCCGCCAATAAAAAAAAATAAACAGCATATTGATGAGAACCAGCACACAAGTTCAACAAAGCCATTGCTTAAGATGCTGCCAGGATTTTAAGACCCATTTGATTTTGGCAGTTTTGGCTCTCCGTACCTGCTCTGCCTGCTGTCACGTAAAGAGGCTGACATTAGCACAAGCTCTGCAGCTTTTCAAACTCACACAGCTGAGGAGCAGCGGGAGGGAAAAGGAGGATTTAGTGAAGTGCTGTGCACCTCTGTGTGTGTGTGTGTGTGTGTGTGTGTGTGTGTGAGAGAGAGAGAGGTGGAGTGTGTTTGGAGGGCTCATAAAAACACACAGAAAACACTGGGCAGTGTGTTGGCGTCTCCGAGTCGATAACACAAAGTGAAAGATTCTTCACCTCCTCGTCACAACAAAAGCTCCAGTTTGTTTGCGGCTCTTCGCTCCATTTAAAGATCGGCGAGGACGACAGCGCGGTGAGATAACAGAGCGAGGCGGGGAGGGCAAGACGAGGCAGGCTCGGGACGGACCGTCTGCTGCGAGTCCCCGACACAGGAAGCGCTCCTCCCCCCTCCTCCACCCTTTGTAAATCGCCCAACACGTCCACTTCCCTTTGAAAACACACATGCACGACCGATGACGGACGGCTGTTATCACAACTGAAACCCTGACACGCACAAAAACACACACATAAAGTCACCATGGAAACCGAGACAGCAGAGTCAACAAACGACTGAATCTGTCACCTCGATGCAAGAACAGCCTCAGACAGAGCCGGAGAATTCACAAACACAAACGCTGAGGGGGTAACTTTCACTCCTCCTCCTCGTCGGCAGAGTCGTGTTCAGACTCGTCTCTCACTCTTTGGTCTGCTTCTCAGTCAACAACAAACTTCTTTCTTCCTCCAGCAACCGAGCAGCGCTCATACCAGCAGATATCAACCTACTACCAACTCCACTGCAGGTTCAGACAATCGGCTCTCATTCGGACCCGAAGTACCCTCCTCATCCTCTGCGGCTGTTTACAGTAAACAGGTGACTGGCTGAACTTAAACTAGAAAAACCTCCCTGCAGCTGTACGCCTCCAACAAACAGTCACAGTGCATTTATGTCCATGTTTACTCCAGTTCATGTAATCTGCACAGTGACGCCTTTGTGGTATTTACTGAGAAGGCATTGATAATATTTGCATTCATCTGGATTCTCATCAAACAAGTTCCCAACATTAAAGTTCACAATGTCTGGATGCACAGATGCTTCACACACACCTTCAGCCTTTAACCTTTTCTTTAACCTACAAGACATTTTTATCCAACAATATCTTAATTAATGTTTTAGAAACACGAGAAACCAAACGACCGTTTCACACAGTAATCAGACCCAAACTACTCATCTCTGTTTACATAAAACTACAAGCATAAAAAAAGGTCTGTTTAAAGCACAGAGTGCACGGTTCAAACAGGGTCCCCGAACCTTTTCAGGCATCTTTCAGTAATGTGTTCATCTTTCATGTGGAAAGCTTGACATCAGCAGTGTACAAGCAACCTTTTTATTTAATATGTCACACTGGAAAACCATAAAGTCATAAGCAGGAACAGTAACGAGGCGCTCACCTCCGAATCATGAACATGTAAAAGGATATCCTAAATAAACAGTACGACTCTGAACCTTCTTGTTTATCGCTGGACAGGACAAACAAGTTTCAGCCACTGAAACAAAAACCCATTAAGACCATAAATGAAGAGACCAGGTGAGGTCCAAACACCAATTAACACTTAACTCCAAGACAGGAAGCGTCTGCAGGTGAAATCAGTGTTTAAATGGAAGATAGCAGTGAGAAACAGCTCGCCTGTAATTCTTTATTTGAACCTTAAAGGCTTTCACTTTGTAGTGCACGAGTCAAACACAACACAAACCATCACCTCATTTCTACAGCTCGGAGAACGTCACGGCCGACTGCGCAGAAACGTGTCCAAACAAACCTGAATTAAACTCAAGAGTGAGTGCTGGTATATAAGCTGTAAACTGAGGGGATCTTTCTTTTAAACAGTACAGAAACAAGGACTCTACTTTCATTAGGCATCTGTGACCTGTGACCCTTTAGAGGCCCTCCAGCCCTACTCTAGGAACCGACTGCCAGATTTAATCTTTATTTACACGGTGCTTTTCAAAAACAAGCTACCTGTGCACTCAGACAACAAGAAACATTAAAATAAGATGAATTACAGCAGCTCGAGTACAGAGAAGGATGAAATAGAATAAAATAGAAAACACTATACAAATCCAAAGTAAGATAAAGACATCTATAAGGAGACGGTCTAAGACGAGTGCAGCACATATTTGATCATTTGTTGTTTTCATGATTTTGTTCCATATTTAGACGTGTAGGCGCATCATCTAATTACTCATTCGTTGTGTTATGCATCATGTGTGAAAGGCCACAAAACAAAGTTAAAGTTACTGACTGCAGATTTATTTATTCTGGATTTCCCCAAACCTACCAAAAATCCCCCCACCCACCCAAATAACTAATGTTTATAACAGCACGTCAATCAAGACCTAATCCAAATAAAGGTCTTTCAAAAATGAAAGTGCTGTGGGATTCAAACCTACACCCTAACCCCTCCCTCCCTCGTCTCCTCGACTAACGGAGGTTAATGTAGCGTGGCTGCTCTGGCGAGCTGGACGTCACGTCGGAGTCCTGGAGGAGGAACACTCACCGTGACGAGGGAATGAAAGGAGGTATTGTTGGCGGTCCCACCTGTACAGAATAAACTGCCCTTATGGGGAACCACAGAGCCATAGCTGCCCCCCCAGGGGAAGGAATTTGAGGTCACACCGCTCCGGGGGTGCTGGGAAATTTGGTGGGATAGAAACCCAAGCAGTGGGGTAAGACTTGTGGAGAAACAGAGTCCTTTAAAAGGCTTTTATAGAAGCAGTCTGCTTCTGGGTATAATAACTTTTCATTTGGCTGGAGAGGTAGCCGGCTATAAAACCATTAAGTAAAATGATATTACTCCGCCATGGCTGGTGGCTCCTACAGCACACTTTAATAAAAGGAAGACCCTGAGTTTTACTGTGATTACTTTTATTATTGCTGGGATTAGCTTCCTCTCTGAGCAACAGTTTGTTCTGGATGGTTTCATGCAGCACTTAAGGCACCAAGTTCCTCAAGTTTAAACTCTGTCTTTTGGGGAAATTTCAGCTCCATTTATGATATCAGAATTATAATATTTGGAGTTGATTAATCAATTGGAAAGAAATCCTGAGGGTTTCTGGCATTCCTCAAAGATGCTTCGGTAGTTTTCCAAAGGAAAATGATCAGGTTCTTCAAATAACAGGGAAGCTACAGGAACAGACTAATTAACCTCAATATATGGCGATCGATTGGGCCTCCTGCACAGTCACACCCACAAAGACCCATTTAAATTCAGGAAACCCTGATTCTGTGGTTATAGCTCCTGATATGGATGTGCAGTGGATCCAGATCTGGATTTAAGAACTTTAGGAATTCTTTGCCATTGAAAGCCACTGGATATTAGTGGTAATATCTTCACAAATGCACATCAAACTGGAATAACTCAAACTGGGAGGCATTGTCATGATGTTCTAAAGAAGATACTACAGGTATCCTTCTGGATCCAGGGATTCAAATGTTAGATGTTGAGGGAGTTTTTAGCCTTGAGCTGGGTTTGATCTGCATGTTTTAGCCCATTTTAATTTTTTTTGCACCTTTCGTTGCTGTGACTGGTTGCAGGTCTATCAGACTGCATCCAGAGGCACACTGGTCGATAACACCCCTTCAGAAGTCAAAGCCGAACTGAGGTTTCATTTGCTGTGAGTTGTACCATTTTCAGTCACTGTATTTTGCTTTTTAGGTGTCCGATGGCAGCTTTCAGCACTTCTCCAGTTCTGACTCCACTTCCCGTTACAGGAAAAATAAAACCCAAACAAGCTGGCGTATTGCTCAGCCATGTGGCTTGAATGTTTCAGTCTCTTCTGGCAAAGTTTCAATGCTATCAGCTTGTTGTGGAGAGAAACTCCTGAGCAGCTCCACATCTGATTTACTGACCTTCCAGCTCCGCCAAGAGCTGTTAAAATGCTGTAAAGTGACACTGGACGCTGGCAGGGAGGGAGAGGTGCGGGTGAAAACATTAATAATCCATCCCCAATACTCCTTCCCCCCTCTCGATGGGCTGCAGGGTGAAGGGCCAGACATCAATAATCAAGCCTTAATGCGTCTCCACTTCCTGTGCTGGAGGAGCGGCGGCGACAGACTAAATAAACAGCACTGAGGCCTGATTGGAGGAGCCAACAGCTTCTGAGCTCGAAAAATAAATGCAGTAACGAGGGAGATTCTCATCAGGGATGGTGGTGGAGGAGAATATTAGTGGGGATTGAGGTGGAGGATGGATGGAGGTGTTTTTGTTAAGCATGGCCATTTCTTGCATGAGGTACCGGCTTTGTTCAACCAAAAACAAAATTGGAAAGAAAAACAGAAAACGCAGAGGCTGAAAAATATTTCATTATCAAACTGGCTGCTCAAATATTTCCACAGATTAAGAATCGTTTGAACTTTGGCTGCAGAGAAATCTCCGTTTGAGCTCCTCAAACTTTCCGCTCTGCCCTAATGAGCTGATACAATCTCAGTTGTCATGAAATGTGGGATGAAAAATAGATGTAACGTGGGTTTAGTTTCACTGATGCAAAGATTAGTTCATTCTTTTAAGAATCTGTTGGTTATATAAAATTTTATATATATATATATATAATTTTCTTAAGTAAAAAGGCACCAAACTCCAGAAGGCCCAGACTCCACACTTCTGTCATCATATTTATCACAGGGGGCTGTAAAATAAAATAAATAAAACATCTGAACTTCTGAAGAGGGGTTCCAATACTTCCTGACTGTTAGAGCACAACATCAGATCTTACGCCAGCATGGCCTGCTGTCATAAGCTACAAGTTTTGGGGCTGATGTTGATCCCGCAGGCTGACTTAGCTGTGAGTTTGTTTTTTAGCCTAAACTTTAGCGTTATGGTCGTTGCCTATTTGAAAACTTTAAGCCTCCAGTTTAAGCAGGTAACAGAAACACCCCCTCCCCAACACACACAGCTGCTATGAAGGCCAAAGAAGTTTCTGTATCAGGCTGTAAACATGTTTGTTTCTGCTGTAAAGTTTGAACATGGGAGTCTATGGGTTAGGGCTGCAACTAATGATTATTTTGGTTGTCGAATAATCTTTCATTTTTTTTTAATCGATTAGTCGATTAGTCAATGATTATTACAATCTGACCTCACCTGTTCAAGCCTGCCCACCTGTTACATCACCTTGTTGTCTCTTCCCACAATTAAAATAATGACCCATAAAAATACGAGTTTGAAACCAATCAAATGTATTTTTAGCATGAATATTACCTCAC
>JAVDPK010002220.1:2524-15121 GCA_034780415.1 Cichlasoma orientale | reverse complement strand
TTTCATTTTCTCCACCCTCCTCTCTGCTCCACCATCGTTATTTTGTTCGGGTTACGTTCTTCTTCGTTGGTGGTGTTATTGACAGACAATGGAGGCAATACTGCCCCCACATCTTCCTGTAGTGTATTGCAGCTATAAAATCACATGATAAGTGGAACAAAATAGATGAATGGGTTTATAAATAGGAAGAGAAAAAAAACGACGCTTCGACGCTGAAATTTTACGTCTACAAATTTTTGTAGTCGACGTCATCGATTACGTCGATGAATCGTTGCAGCCCTAGTGTGCGAGATTCTCAGCTGGCTTGCCTTTTTCCCTTATTACCAGTAAGAAGCAAACATCCATGGTATGATAATACCATGGTATACCGTGAGACCGGTTAACGCTGCAACCCTAATAGCAACCAAGAAAAGAAAGCTTTAAAGGGAGCCATCCATAAACCCAAACCATGATCTTTGTCTGAAGCTAACCCAGCATTTTTTAACCACGCCACATATTTTTTATTAGTTATGTATTTAAAAGGATTTGTGAGAACTGTGCATGTGAATCAGTACAAAGATGAAAAATCAGGACAGGACACAAAAATACTGTAAAATGTGTGGTCAGAAACATGAATCAATAGATCAAAGGTGGCGAGTGATTCATAAAGTGCCATGAAACTGTGATACTGATAATATTTATAACTTCACGTCTAAACACTGTCGATTCTGCCCATCATCACTGAGACCGCCTGTTTTCTTGGCTGCATATAAAGCATATTTTTTGAAAGAACACATTGTAGGTTTCAGGCCCTTCCTGCTCACAGTTTGTTCCTGGTTCACTGTTAAAGCTCGGACGCCCCGCTAAGACTTGATTACGTCGGGCTGTGTGTGGATGCAGGCCCAGGTGCACCAAAAACAGCAGAAGGTGACTTAAAGAAAAAAAAATCCGACACAAACAAGCTACAAACTGATTAAACGTAAGCTACCACCTCTGGTGCTACAAATGCACAAACAGCAAAGACCTGCGTGCATTTTCCTGAGATCAGGTTTGAGCTTCCCAGGAAAAACTCGAGTCACCTTTGCCACAAATCCAGGAGAAGGAAAAACACTCAGGAGGAGGATATAAAATCTCTCTGCAGGGACGGAGGTGAAGAATTGTTCCTCTGTGCGCTCAGCTCCCATTTACTGCCTTTATTTATCTGCAGAGAGGCTGGACGTATGGGGGAGGGGGAGGAGGAGGAGGGTGGATTGCATGTTTTCCTCCCTGGCTCAGCCACTCTGTCTCCAGTCTGCCGGGGGGAGGGGGGGGGAGGAGGAGGAGGAGGGAGGCGGAGGAGGAGGGAGGCGAGGCAGACAGAGGAGAACGCTGGAGATGTGAAACCTGATCTCCTTCCCTCCTTCCTACCTTCATCCCTCCTCCTCCTCTTCCAATGCCACCTCGCCAGAGCCTCCGAGACTCCGCGAGTAATCTGATCCTCAGCCTGCAAGAATGGAAACCCACTCCGAGAAAAGGATGGAGGGAGGGAAGGAGCAGGAAAAGGAGAGATGGAAACAGAGCAGAGGAAAAGGGAGAGATTCCCGAGCTCAGCCTCCAAGGGTGGAAAGTCTCCCAGGAGAGGGAAAACTGAGACGAAGCACAGCGAAGAAGAAGAAGCAGTGAGGAGAAACAGAAACAGATGGGGGAAAAAGCTCAGCGAGTTTGTGAACCAGCTTTTAATAACAGAACTGGGCCAGAAAAGGAGACGACATGGCCATAAAACTACTTTTAGCTCATTTCTGTCTGCTGCATTCAAATAAAGGGCAGACCCGTTACCTGCAGCGTTTGTCCGTTTAAGTTTTTAAGATTATTCTGAGAGAAATTTTTGGCGCCACCCCCAAAGCCAAAGGAAAACCAGGAGTGTCAAAATGACAAACTGAAAACAGCAAATCGGACGCTCCCTGAACGTGTCGCAGAGCAGTCCAACGAGCAGAACTTAAATAGAAGCTCTCAGATTTCAGGCAGCGAGCCCGACTCTCATGCAGACTGGATTTCACACTGGATCACACGTGAAGATGCCACCCAGCACTGCCCGGGTCATCGCAGTACTGTAAACCCAGCAGGCAGAACACTACATCATCTGCTGTTTCTGTGCAGCGAGCGCTGAACCGCCTGGTCGACTAGTCCAGATTTTAATAAAACTGTTTTCATTTACATATCATTTTGTTTTCGTGGTCAGACGACTGCACGGGCCTGAAACAGTGATGCAAACGTCGACCATCAAGACCATCGTGACGCCGTTTTCCCGCCCGCTTCACGTTGCGCGTTTACAGCAGAGCAGTTGTCTGATAAAATTCCCTCTGATGTCAGAGTCCTGGAAGTTCTGTTATTCCAGCTTTATCCACACAACTGTAAAATGACCAATCAGAAAGGGCGGAGCTTCGTGCAAACATATTCTAGCACCCCTCTCCCCAAAAAGTAAAAGTTGTGAAAGGGCCGTTTACCAGATGTTAAAATGTTTGTTGATGGAGACTCTAAAATGCTTCATTTTCAGCTCTTTATTGTTGCCCTATAACTCACGTTTAATTCTGACAGTGACTTTTACTTTAATATGATTTAATATTGGGCACAAATAGCAGGATCATGTGAGCAGGAACACCTCAGTATTTAACAATATTCAGTTTTTAAGAAATATCGATATATTTTCATACGCGATATAAGATGAGACAATATCGTTTATATCGATATAGTCTATGTCGTGTTACAATCACACTTGTAGATCCACCAATTTGTCTCTGCACACCTTCACACTGCCCCGCCTCTCTCCCTCGCTTCACCTGTAAATCATACAGGAAGTGACAGCATGGAGGCGTAAACAGACATGAAGCTATTAAAGAGGAGCTGGTCAGTAAAAAGAAGAACAAAGCTCAGTTATTTGGAGATGGTTCAGATTCAAAGTGTCAGATGAGCAGCAGAATAATGTATTCTGTAGAGAATGCCGCAAACAAGTCCCGACAAAAGGTCCGAGCACTCATCTTTTCCACAATGCGTACTGATGCTAATGCTAATGGCCGCGTCGCTAGCTATAACCCCGCTGACTGAAGGATGGAGTTTTGTTCAGTCTGTTTACATGTTTTGTTATTTGCACAGAGTACTAGATGTACAGGAGTACACACAGGAAGAAGTATTTGGTGAAGTCTACTTCACTGCAGGCTGGCTTTTTAAAGAATAAGTTTACATTTTAATAGCACAGCTGTGAGTCTGTTATGGAGGAAATAAGCGTTAATTTATTTGAGCAGCATTATTACTGAAATATGCCAATAGCTTATTTTTGCGCAAGTTCTCATGTACATCTACAGCTGAATGTTAATAGAAGTGACATTAGGGACATGTAGCTTTGACTCAGAAGTGTCTTTTTGTTTATACCTTTGGGAAGAAAAAAATAGAGATATATATTGCATATTGCAATTCAGCTAAAAAATATCGAGATATCGTTTTTGGTCCATATCGCCCAGCTCTAATTTGAATTATAGTACATGAGCAAAATGGGAGCTTAACTGAAAACGTCAGTTTTATGTTGATTATCTTGTTTTTGTCACAGTTCAAAGCCAAAAATTCATCATGAAATGTGCTCTGGCTACCACCACCTTCTTCCTTCCGTCTCTGTTTCAGTGAGTAAGGGTGGTGCACAGGGATGATATTTTTCTGTGCTTTGCTTCTTTGTGTCGCACAGACTGACTCGGTGAAGTCTGAACTGGGGTGTTTTACCCATAAAAACCACATTAAGCAGCACGTGTCTGCAGCCACAGTCTGAATGTGATTCACCTCCTCGCGTTTTCTTTCTGAGCGCCTGAGAAAACACAACTGAGGGTGCAGCGACTCACGCTGTGGTCACGGCGGCGAGCAGCTACGACACCTCACAGAGGCTGCGTGCAAAAATGTGGGAAAATAATCTAGAGACGCCTCCAGAAGGACTTACAGTCTGCGGATGACGATCATCTTCATCATCTCTTCACCATCCATTAACCCCGTAATTACACACTCCATTTATCAATTAACTGCTCTGTCTCTACCACGTCAAACAACAGAAAAACTCCCACAGCCAACGGCGCCGTCTCCAACTAACAGCACTGATTACCGGACTAAACTTTAAAAAGATGCAATGATTAAACTGTAATAAAATCTGCTGTGCAATAATTAATGCCTGAACAATACGACACTATGCAGAGGTTTAAGCCTCGATTATCCTCCGTTGCAGACACAGCTAGAGACCCGACAGCTGAGCAGTCGTTCCTGTTAGTATGAAACTGCACAGTCACAAAAACTGGGGAAATTATTTAAAAAATGTCTGCACAGATCCTCAGGCTCACCGTCTGATGATGAAATTGACCTCACACAGACCTGAGTGGCTTTCCTGTCCACTGAGATTCAAATGTTTTTAATAAGTTACAAAATGCTGACTGGGTTTGACAAACACACTTGATGGGCTAAGAAAACTGAATGTGTGGCTGCACGGTCACGATCACAGCGTTTAGTTTTTCCAAAAACAACTTGGCGCTGCCTTGCCAGACGCCACCAGCATTAACTGGAGACCAGTCCGGTCCCAGTACAGAGGACTGGTGTCATTTTATAAGAATAGATGAGATAATCGCTGAATAGCAGGAGAAATCAGCCAAATGAATGATTAAAACAAAAACATCAGAGTTGAACAGGTTTTCAGTCGCTCTTCTCGAGTTTCTTTCAGGTTTAAATTGTAAATGTGACTGAAAATAAAGATTCAGTGGGTTTGAATCCAGCGAGGAGGAGAGGACCATCAGTCTCATCTCTTTCAGAAACAACACCTCCTCTCTCGGTTTCTCTTGTTGTGGCCTAGCTCGCTCGCTCGCCTGCTGTCAGAGTGTTATTTCGGTTACAGCGATCTGGGCTTGGCTGAGGAATGTACAGCTGTCTGGCATACGGATAATACTAGATTTTAATTTCTAACACCCCCTCTCCGCCCTGCCGTGTGCCTCTGCTCCCTAACAGGGAGGAGGAAGAGGAAGAGGCCTGCAAAGGTAGAGGCTGTCAGATCAGTGTGCAGTCTAAATGTTGGTCTGTGACGGGGACAGTGAGCAGGAACCCCACGCTGCACCGAAGAACAAATCAGTGCTCTTTGCAGCAGCGAGTGTGAAGCTGCTGGCAGACAAAAAGGAATCTGAAGACAGCATTTTGATGTGTGGTTTCCACTGTTTACTGTCTGAGGTTCGCACCACTGCACTGACAGACACACTTTTGTTTGTTAGCTCGCCGGCGTTAAACAGTCTGAAAGCAAGTACAAAACAAATAGAAAAACTGAATTTAAACACACAAATCAGATACAATATCAACAGGCAGGCACCCTGCTGAGACACCCTTAAACAGCCGTCACACACAGCAAAGAAAACGGCTTTAGATGCTGATGAAACCACTGCGACATCCTTAAAGGTTTTAAAGACCTAAACAAGCATTAAACGGTCATAAAAGACTTTAGATGCTCTTAAAAATCAAACCCAGAGGGTTAACATCCACAGCAACATTTTTGTCTTGATTGTCACTGAAGACCTTTTAATGACCCACATGCAGGAGCCAGATAAATGCCAGCAGTCAGGTGCCCACACGAGCAGTCAGACAGGTTTTCCTCCTCTTCACAGCGGGCCTTTCTAAAGCGATGTGGGTCAAACATGTTTATCTGAGGCCCATACGAGGCTTCAGCAGTCACTGAATCTGCTGGCAGTTTAGAGTGAAAAAGACATCTGTTATTATCCCCGCATCAGAAATCAATCACAGGAAAATGTGGGCAGATTCTTGTGGGTTTAAGCCTGATTTGATGCCACTTGGATTTAAACTGCACGTCCGATTTCACTGCATCGATTCCCACCACGCTGCCGCTTCCAGGCCAGAAACTCTTCATCAAAGAGGCCATTTTCACTGACTGAGCCTCTAAATTAGGGCTGCTCAAATCACACCGTCTGGGATAATACAGGTATACATGATATCTCCTGATATCATTGCTACAGCAAAACCATGCATTACGTTCTCAGGTGTGTGCAACAAACCCGGCATGTCTGAGAGCGAGAGCAGCGTCAGCCTCTGAGGATGATTCAGTGCCTCAACATCCTGCAACAAAGGACAGTGATATGCAAAACGTGCAAGAACCACACCATCGAGTACACCGCGGCTAAACGAGGTGACATCGTGGAAACGCACGACTTTAAGCAGCCGTTAAAACGCTCGACCCAACAGGCAGGAAACATTTTTCAGTGTCATCCTGTGACAATACTTCTGTGCTTACATTTGACTTATGCCGGGTCATCAGATGTAATGCTGAGTCACTGTTATTACTATAGCATGCTGTAATGCCACAACAGTCCATCCTCACAAAAGTAGGATGGAAAAATGCCCTTTATTTACATACACATATAAATCATCACATTTCATTTTGTTGACATATTGTGACTTAATTTTGAGGCTATGATCGCCCACTCCTGCTGAACTGTTTGGCATTTTAATGGTGTTCGCCCACACGAGGCGGGCAGCACATCTGGACCCGCCTCCACAGCCAAAAACATTTTACCGGTTATTTTAAAAAGTTCTAAATGTAACCTCTGGAACAATGACTCCTAAAACCTCACGTCACGCTTCATATGAATTTTTAGGAATTAAGATCTTGTAATGCAAACTATTATTGTTGCTGCTATTCTGGAGTTAAATCATCTTTCTACATTTTTAAGGCAATCAGCGACCGCTGACCTCTGAACAGGTCACAAACTCCAACTCTGGGTCCTCGTTTATTTCTCCACACCGAGTCCTTGAGGGTCCAAAGGATAAACCTCACACAGCCGTTTCTAATCATAATTAATAGAATAAATCATGACGTTCAGAAACCCGTCGTAAGCAAGAATGAATCAGGTGCTGACCTGAAGGAAAATCAACTTTTTCTGCATTTTAAGTGGAAAATCGTCCCTTTGTTTACACAGACACGGATCAGTTAGACTGAGAAAGCAGAGAGCCGTATGCTGATAGATCCGAGGTCACGCAGGAAGGGGTGGATGTGCAGGTGTGTATGCCATCCTATGAAAGGTGCCCAGCTGCCTCTCCGGGGAGTCTTTCCTCCTGCTGTTGGACACCAGCTCCGAGACTCCAGGACCAGTTTCTCTGATTTTAAAACTACAGTGTCTGATCAACAGACTCTTGAAAATCCTACTCCCCACGTCCTTCTATTTTTGAGCCAGTTTAAAGGAACGAAGGCCGTATTTTTATTGCAAAGCCTTTCAGGACTTTAAGAAGCTACAGGAGCCCGGTGAGTAGAGACCAAAAATAAAATAAAGGTGAGTCAGAAACCCGCTCATGTCCCAGTGTGGACCCAGACAGCTGCTGTACAAACCTCCCACATCCAGCTGTTCATAAACACCGCAAACAAATAAAAACATCGATCCTTAATCGATCAGCTGGTGATCGAAGCAGTGACCTGTATCGATTATGAGCTGCTGAGAAATTAAAGCCACCACAAACATGGCGGAATAAACAGAACAGAGAAATGGTATTAAACAGCCGCTAAAAACACTTTAAAATACTTTAAAATGCACAAACTCAGCACGGAAACGCAAAGCTCACAGGTGTCCCTTACCTGCCTGCTCGGGTGGCACAAAAATCAGAGTTTAAAGCAGGTAAGCGGACACAAACACGGCTGAAGCCAGGCGCAGTTAGCCCATGATGCTAACCAGGTTAACAACAATAACACCGAACAACGAAAATAGTTGTTAAAAGCTTTTTAAAAGCCTTTAGAAAATGCGTGTTTACCTGAGTTTCCCTCGTATTTGAGCACCTGGAGCCGCTCGGGGCTAACGCGGAGTTAGCGGCGCTAACTGGAATGCGGCTAACTGAGCTGCAAGCGTCTTCTCCCGCAAAAAACTTCACCAAAAGCCCCAGAAAACACTCCAACACCCCCCAAAACGTCGTTCCCGGCGCTTTAACGAAGCTCCGGAGGGTTTCCAGCGATAATCCGACACTTTTTAGCCCCAAACGAGCAAAATTTCTGCGGCAGCAAAACTGAAGCAAACTTTTTTTCCACGACAGCAGTTCGGACGGGGATGCGTCTATTTCCTGGCACAGAAATAAAATCTGTTCACCGAGTCAATTTAATTCTTATTGCTTAAGCTTACTTCCATAAAAAGACACAATAAAATGATTTTAAATACACACAAAGGCAAACACGCTTAAAGTAGTGAAACAAAAAAAAATCCTCAGGGAATGCATGCGCTCCAGCAAATAGACGGCGATCAGACCCGCAGGTCCGGGTGAAGTTTGGGACCGTTTCGCTCACCTTTCTCCCGTTTCTTTAATCTCTGCCCCGTGTATTCCACTCCTTTTTCCGCCTTATTTCATCCTGAAAGTCCGCTCCCGTTCCAGCCTCGCTCCGTTATCCCGCACAGAGGTGTAATTTCCAGGCGTGGGGTCGCGTCCGTCGATACGTGCGCTGCGCTGCGCTCTGCGGCTTTCCGCGGCAGCGGCTCACAAACGCAAACACCAGCAGAAGATCGTCTCTTGCTCTCGCGATGACTCACCATGCAGCGCAAACACCGGCCGAAGTTCCGGTCGGAACGAGCGGCGTGGAATCTGCGCGCGCGCTGTTTTACCTTTCAGGTGCGTTCAAAAAAAATGCGACATTAAATCCGGAGGCTTTGAACGGCTCAGGTGTGCGGCTTTTACCTGTTTCTATTTTCCTCCCTTTTTTCTGTTCCACCTCACTTTATTTGTTTTAATATTTTCCTCTTTAAAGTGTCATCCTGATAATAAATAAGTGCTGCTGGGTTTTTATTGGGATATTTTGGGGAGGCCACAGGAGTTACTGATAATTTAAAAAAAACTGTAAAGGCTCATTCTGGTCATTTCATTTAGATTTTAAATGATCATTTATGAGCTTTGCTCAGATACGAAGGCCGCTCCTGCCCACAGATCTAATCCAGGTTTTCCAGGAGCTGAGGATCAGGATAAATACTTCTTACAGCGTTACCGCCACTGCCAGGATCACTGTATGAAGTATTTGTGTTACTGTGAAGCAAAAACCCATTAAAAAATTAAATCAGATTAATTAAAAAATGTTGTTTCATCCTATTTAAAAATATAATCTGGCTTCTTGTTAGTTCTAAAAGTTAATCGATGTTTATGAGCTGAAAGATTCAATCATCAGCATCGTGTCTGAGCTTTAACGCTGTCTCATCAGAAGCATCACTCTTGGAAACGTATTTAATAATGTTGCTGGTTAAAATGTGAAGTCTATAAATTATTTTAAAAACTGCTTAGAAAGTCAGTGATTTATTCTAGAAGCTGTTTCTCGTCTCCAGACAGCAGCAGAGTGAGACCTCTACCTTTATTCGCTTCTCTTTGAGTCCAATCTCTGCTGCTCAAAGACCTGCAGGCTTTTATTTTGAAATGCGATCAGTAGAGGACCCCAGCTCCCTCTGGTGGCTGCTAACGGGACGTCACCATCAGGTCATGTTTGGTAGCGTTTGCGTGTCTTTCTGCCTGTAAATGCGACAGCTGGAAAAGTTTTGAATGAATCTGATCAAACTTTGTAGGTCAAAGGTCAGAGGTCATGTTAATAATCCAATAAAATCTGGCTCTCGTGAACCACAGAGGTCATAAAAGTTAGATCTGAAGGTCAAAGTGATAATAATGCTGTGTGGAGCTGATCGAAACTATGTTTCTCACTGCCTTTGTTTGCATGGGTTGTAATGATGCTGGCACGTGGGGACTCTAAATATCACATTAGTTTGCATCCAAATGTCGTCACCTTTGAGTGCTTCTTGTTATTGTGGCTGATGATGATGATGGTGGTGGTGGTGGTGGTGATGAAGATGTTTGGGTGTGACAGTCATGTCGAAACAGTTTTTAGGTCAGAGTTCCAGAAAAGTGATGACAAATATTTGGAAAAAGAAATGAAAGAGGAAGTTCATGAAGGTCACGAATGAATGCTTCCCTTCTCTCAGAAATGATTCATATTCTCATTTTATTTCATTTTGGTGCAAAAGTCCTCAAAGCTGCAGCTACAAATACAAATGTAGACTTTGTTCAGGGGCAAAATCAGATTTTACTGAAAACTTTAATCACATCTCTCATTATCAACAACATTTTGGCTTTTATTTCTCAGAATGTTTCTAGTTTACTCTCAAAATGTTCAAATATTTTGTATTACTGGCCATATTTCACACGTTTTTATTTTTTTTTCCTTTTTAGCTCGAAATGTTTGATTTATTTTTTTTATTACACATTCAAGAGCCTGAAATATTTCGAACTCCTCATGGCAACTTTTTAATGTAATAAAGGCGTGAACATCAAAATAAAACAGTGAGACTTTTCCAGCAGCTGCTTTCATGTGCTTGGAGTGCTCAGTTTATTCAACCTGCAACACAGAAACGCTTCAAAGAATCAAAAAAAGTCAAGCAGAGTTTTTCGGCATCATTAATCACAAACACTTAAAAATAACGGTGAACGGTCGCGTTAGCGCTCCTCTTTGTTTCACAAACTGATGCTGACATGCTGCATGCACACATTCACCCTCAGAAAGACACACAAACTGTATAAAAGTACAATCAGAGTAAAAACTGTACACCGGCACACAGACTGCTCGGCATGCCGGTCAGATTTCAGCAAAGGCACGGTTCTCCGCATGAGTCCAACACTTTCAGGTTAAATCACAAAAAAATCAAAGTTTAAATCATCAGCGGCTCCGTTCACACCGCGAAACAACACCAGTTCACGAGCTTCGCGCAACCCAAAAGCTCGCTTAGATGCTGTTCCTCTAGTGGCCACTAGAGGCCGCTAAACACATCAAATGTACTGGAAAATTAAAGATGAAAAACTCATTTTCCCCCCGCAAAAACAAAACTGTGGCATTAAAAAAATTCAGCTCCCAGAAATTTGTGTTAAAGTCCTTTTGTATTTACAAATTTTTTTAATATACCAAAAGTTTCCGTTTGCATAGTTGCAGTTCCTCTAGTGGCCACTATATGCCGCAAAAACACCCCGACTTAGCTCAGACGTTTTTAATAATTTATCTGTTTAATCTGAAACACACTCAGGCTTTTATTGTGGTTTGCTGCAGTACCTCTCATGGCCACTAGATGCTACCAAAACACACTACCTGTACTGAAAAAAAAAAACCGGTAAAAATATTAAAAAATAATATTTTTGCCAGAAAAACAGCAGTATGGGTATTTTTAATTTTCTTCTTAGAAATAAATATAAATATATTTTATAGCCATGAGAGCAGCTACATGTTTGCTTTTGCCTGGATGGAAGTTCAGGTATTTTTAGCTTTGTGTTCATAAAGAAAGAAAATACAAATATAAAGTTTTGGGATTTGAGGGGCTCGATGGGCTGCAGTGTGAGCGGAGCCATCATGTCGGTAACATTCGAGCTCCTGCAGTTTAGCACATTTACAGAAATTTTAAAAAATCATCATGAAATCACCGCTCAGAATTCACCATGAGATGCAAACAAATATGAACCAAACACAAATCATTGACTCGCACCAGTGATGATAAACTAGCTTCTCAATAAATATCACACAGTCAAATAAATATGAAATTCAAGGTTAATTTTCCTCCTAAAGCATGTGAAGTCAAAGAGCTGCCTCACCTGAGCAGGTTCACCTGGATAAACGAGTCCGAATGCACCTCAGTGCGGCGTGAGAGCGGGAACACATCTGCACAAACTTAAATTCATCCTGAAGCAGAGCAGCAGATGTTTACATTTTGTTCAGATTTTGGCGCTCACGCGTATCTCTGCACATTCAGGCGTGTTTGTCAGATCTGGAGGTTCACCTGCTGGGACGAGGCCAGAAACGTGTGACCTGGTTGTGTTTCCTGTGTTACCTTCAGAGTCCGAGAAACGAGGACTGCTTTCAAGACCAAAAACACTTTTCTGTATCTGTTACTTTCAATCTGCTGCTATTAATAAATCTTTCACCTACTTTGCAGTCTGTGGTTTGACTTCATCGCTATAAAAACTTAAATATACTATTTTTGATTGAAAGTGAAAGAAAAATAAAACAGTAGCATTCAAACAGTCAAAAGAGGCACATTACCAAGAAGAGTCCAATATATGAGGAGAACAATATCAGCTGTACAGTTCAAACATACGGAGTCCCAAATGTGCTACTAAAAGAAAAACATTTTTTATGTTTCATTATAATAAATCTAATTTCACACATATGAAACAATTCGTTACTTTGAGAAATAATTTTAATTGAAACGCTACAAATAAAAAGTATTCAGAAATTATAATTTTATTTAAATAAACTGTCTAAATAAGCCAAAAAAATAACATTTTGTTTTCATTTTTAAATTAATTTCCAAAATCATTTAAAAACTCTTTTAACCCTTTGAGGTCTAATTACCCTAAATACTATAACTCTATATTTATTATAAAAATAAAAATACTTTAAATAGTTTTTGATATTTGACTAAATCAGATTTTTTTCCCCAGACTGGCAGGACCAGGGTGAACAATTGATTTTTAAAAGCTGAAAGTTCCATATTCTGACAGCACAGGGTTGGATAGCATTCACTTTCAAAAATGAATAAAACAAATATAAATGAAAATCTTAATGTATTTTTC
>JAVDPK010002219.1:102219-121139 GCA_034780415.1 Cichlasoma orientale | reverse complement strand
ACCGTAATCCCACAAGTAAACGTGCAACACCACGTGACCACCATAATACTATTCACCTGTATATGGCTCCTATAGTCCCTTTAAATCCTCTGTGTGTGTGGTCCTGATGTGAGCGAGTGATCTGAGTTTCTGTCGAACGGTTAAAGCATCAGTAGAAACAGGATCTGCTGCTGACAGCGTCTCTCTCTCACAGGGACAAGGTGCTGAAGCTGCTGGTGGAGCTGCTCGGCTCCTCCTCTAAAGATGTGGTTGTGAGCACGCTCAGACTCACCCACCTCCTCATGCTGAAGTATGAGTGGAGGGTTTCCTTTGCCACCGAGGGTGGGGTCAAAGCCATCCTGTCCTGCATGCAGGAGTTCTCCGGCGTGGTGCACGTCCAGCAGCTGGCGCTGGCGGTGAGAAAACATCTGTTCACAGCTGATCTGCTGATGTTTGAGGTGAAATGATCTTTAATTGGCTCCTCTTCCCCCTCAGACTCTGAAGGTCATCACCGGCGCCAGTAAACATGACCTGCGTAGTGTCGGCAGCAGCCCCCCGCTCTCCGAGTCCGGTACCCAGATGATGCTGGAGATCTTCGCCAGCATCGGCTCGGCCACGCCCGAGGGCTCCAAAGGCTTGCTGGGTGCGATCCCGGTGGCCATCGACCTTATGCTGAACACAAAAGGGTGAGTGACCTATGGGTCAGCTGTTACCGTTCACACCACGTGACCTCCTCGCGCTGACACGCCCTCCTCTGTGCAGCTGCGTGCTGTCGGTGCGGAACGGGCTGCTCGTCATCATCATGCTCATATCCAACCACAAGAGCCTCGCAGAGCAGCTGGTCGCCTGTGACGTCACCGCCGTCCTCAAGAAGTGTCTGACTCTGTCCCGAGCAGAGACCATGCTCGCCATCATCGCCCTCAACCACATTTCCATGGTGCATAAGCTGGAGAGCAAAGGTACAGCCAGCCAGTCATACATTTTAAATACTTTTTCACCAATAAATCAAGTCTGGAGTTACATGTCCTTATCAAATCCCACCTGGTGTGCTCAGAGAGTCCCGAGCAGCTGGACTTTAAGGACACCGAGCTGCAGATGTTGGTTGTGAGTCTGAAGGAGATGACGGCCACCAAAGAGGTGATCCAGACTCTGGAGCAGCTGCTGTGCGATGATGCTTCACAGCTGGAGGAGGAGCGCAGCCAGGTAACACACACACACACACACAGACACGCGCGCTGCAGGTGTGTCTCAGTTGCAGTTGGATACAGGTGTATGTCCTGACTCTGGGTTGTGTGTTTGTGCAGGTGACTCACAGTCGGGACACCTACCAGGACCTGGTTCGACTGATGGAGCAGCACCGGGCCGATCGGGCCGTCCAGCTCTCTATCCTCAGGTACGGTGACCCCTGACTCTGCTCACCTTGTTGTTGATGTTGCTGATCTGGTCTGATTGTCTTTGTTCCTGCAGGATCCTGAACAAGTTCCTGGATAACTACCAGGAGGATGTGCTGCCGTGGCACGAGAGCATCGAGCCCTGCCTGTCCTCCATGACCGCCTTCGTCAATGACAGAGAGGTCAGCGGGCACGCTCACAGCACGGTCAGAGGTAAAGCTGCTGACATCAACTAACCTGCTGCTTCCTCCCGCAGGTGGTGCAGCTCTTCATCCGCTTCCTGTACCGGCTGGCGTCTCTGAACAAAGACTACGCCGTGGTGATGTGTCGCCTGGGGACCAAAGAGGCGCTGGTGAAGGCGTTGGACAAGCACAGCACCAACCTGCTGCTGGTCACCGAGCTGCGAGACCTCATCACCGACTGCGAGAAGTACGCCAGCCTGTACAAGAAGATGACCACCAGCGTGCTCGCAGGATGCATCCAGGTACACTGAAAGGGGGAGGAGGGGTTTGTCACCTGAAGACGACGACTCAGTTTGAGTTTAACCGTGTCTGTTCGATCAAGTTTGATCAGGAGTGTTTAAAGAAACTGCTTCCTGTTTCCTGTCAGATGGTGCTGGGTCAGATCGAGGAGCATCGCCGCAGCCACCAGCCAATTAACATCCCGTTCTTCGACGTGTTCCTCAGGAATCTGTGCCAAGGTTTGTTAAATCCTGACATTTCACCTCTACTACTGGAAGTCTTTGTCAGCAGGCGTGTGCGAGAACAGACGAGAGAAGAACGAATGCTTGGTGTCCAATCCCGCTCGAGCGTTTGGTTTGGCAGCGACTCGGCACTGCAGCAGACTTCCTGTGGCAAAGCTGTGAATCCATCTTCTGTACACACGGTGGTACTGACATAGGTGGAGGCTGGAGACGCCTTAAGTATGAACTAGAGGTTGCCCCACATGGGTGGAGGAGGTCCAAGTTTTTTTTCCTCAAAGGCTGAAATGTGAATTCATGTTAAATGAATTATATAAATGCTAATGAGGCTTCATTTACATTGTTCTGAGTCACCTTTATCAACAGGCTTAAACTGAAACTACTCCCAAACTGCTTCCCAGATCAGGGCTCACGCTGCCCTCTGCTGGTGGCTGCCTGCAGTGAGCGACAATAAATGGCCTCTGTCACTTTAATTGGAGGAGTCTTTCCATGACATCAGACCCTCTGTTTGTATTTGTGTTAAACGGGACTGGGTGAGGAAGATTCGTGTTCCTGGTGCTGTTTTCAGGGTCCAGCGTGGAGCTGAAGGAGGATAAATGCTGGGAGAAGGTGGAAGTTTCATCCAATCACCATCGAGCTAACAAGCTGACAGACAAGAACCCGAAAACCTACTGGGAGTCGAACGGCTGCACCGGCTCGCACTTCATCAACATCTTCATGCACAAAGGTGTCATCATCAGGTAGGCGGGGCTCCGACTCCTCTGTGTCTGCTCCCTCTGCTCAGGAAACGCTGACGTTTGACCGGCTCTGTGTCTCCGCTCAGGCAACTCGCCATCCTGGTGGCCAGTGAGGACTCGAGCTACATGCCGGCCCGGATTCTGGTCCTGGGAGGAGACGAGCCCACTAACATCAACACAGAGCTCAACACGGTGAGTGCGAGTCTCTGAGACGCTGGTCCTCGTTCACGTGAAGCGTTCCCTCATCTGTCCGTCTGTGCAACTCTTTGCAGGTGAACGTGCCGCCGTCAGCCAGCCGCGTGGTTCTGCTGGAGAACATGACCCGGTTCTGGTCCATCATCCAGATCAGGGTCAAGCGATGCCAGCAGGTCAGACTCAGAGCTCAGTTCTGGTTCCTTCTGCTTCCTGTCCTCTTGCTGATCTTGTTCCTCTGTGTCACAGGGGGGCATCGACACCCGTGTCCACGGCTTCGAGGTTCTGGGTCCAAAGCCGACGTTCTGGCCGGTGTTCAAGGAGCAGCTGTGCTGTCGGACCTACCTGTTTTACAGCACCAAGGCCCACACCTGGTGTCAGGAGGTGATCGAGGACAAGACGCAGCTGCTGCAGCTCTTCAACAAGTATGAATACTGCAAAGATACAGAGAACACACACGGGCCCTTTTTCCCCCGCCGGGGTTCCGGTGCCAGTATTTGAACCATTCAGCGGTTTTTGCACCGCGAACGCACTCTGTGCTCGGCCGAAAAACAGGTTCAACTCGGGCCCCGCAAGCTAGCTAGTCTCAAACCAAGAACGCGTGACAAAAGAGGCAGAAGGGCGCGACTCCGCCGTCTCCACGTAAAGTTTTCTACCGCTGTTTCACTGCATGGTGTGTGTTACAGGAGGAAAGTGATTCTCACAGCTGTGAATCAGGTTGGGCTCTAAGGCTGAACTTGCTGCTTTGCATCGGTTCATATCACAGATAAAAGGACATAAAGTGCGTACTTGTCGTCCTGCTCGTAATCGTTGTCTGTGTTTACCTCTGTTCTGCACACAGATGCTGCAGTAGTTTGTTTGGACCCTAAAATGTGATCGCAGCATGAGAAAGGGGAGCGTGTTCTCCCACATTTGTGCCCTTCGGCGTCCGTGTCCAGACGACGACCCGCCCACACTCTTACGTAAAGGATCAGTTCACAAAGCACTGTGGAAACGCAGGCTCGTTCTTAAGCCTTTCACTGGCTCATTGAAACCGACACCAGCACCGACACCTCGGCGGTGGAATCTCTCTAGCAAGGACAAGTACAGTAAAAGTCGCGCGACTCGAATTTTCACTCTAGTCGGATAGCTTCTGCGGGTTCTGATTGTTCCTGACGTTAATTCCAGCAAAAATCATCTCCTAAATCGGGTCATACAAGTCAGATTTTTGCCTACCTCGGATGAAAAATCTGGTCCCATTAAAATACGTTTTCAATTAAATGTGATCCATAAGTCTGAGTTTAGCGCTAAAGCCCCTCCTCAGCTCCCGTCCACCCATTTACGCACACGGGCTCATTCGTGCACAGCTACACACTCGAGGATCGATACAGTCACGTGACATCTGGATCGGCTGCACTGGGTGACTCGGTTCATTTCAATCATGGCAGCGCAGGAGTCGAGCGTCAGCTGCAAACTCGCACTTACGATCAAAATACAAGATTATAGAATTTGTAGAAGCAAATCCAGCGATGAAGCAGAAAGATTGCAGCGAAATTCCGTATTAGACCTCAAACTGTCGGATATCTGGAAGAATTCTGAAGAATGGGATTTTATCAGTTAAGACAAGTCGGATGAAATTCCATGGGCCATTTGAATCCAACTTAGGCGACGTTTACTGTACTACAGAAAGTACTGTGAGTGCTCTGAAAGTACCGTAGGAGATACTATGAAAAATAACCTGCAGCGTTTCAACAAAAATACTGCACCAATACTGTGATACTACAGTAAAAATACTCTTCAGCAGTTGTACTTCTGAAAACTGATGTAACAATCCTGTAAAAATATTAGAAAATACTCAACAAGAGTACTCCATGAAAAACGTGTGTGTGTGTGTGTGTGTAGGCTGAACAGTGCTCTGAGACACGAGCAGATGTTCGCTGATCGTTTCCTGCCGGACGCCGAGGCAGCCGAAGCTCTGGGTCGGACCTGCTGGGAGGCTCTGATCACACCGATCGTGCACAGCATCACACTGTCAGGTACGTGCACACACATGTGCACACACACCAGGTTAATGTTTCCACCGTGGCAGGCAGAGTAAGGTTGAAAATCAGCTTTAGCAGTTTATTAAAATCTTTCAACATTTTTATCAGTTTGTTTCTTTTTCGTTGTGTTTTGATCATTTTAAAGTTTTGAAACATTATAAAAGTTTTCTAAAAAAATCAGTTTAGTTTTGGCATGTCTGTTACCCTCTGTGGGATTTAAGCTTTTTTTTTTTCATTTTTATTTCCATTTGATTATTTTATGGAAATATTTTGGACCTTTTTGTAAAAACATAATTTTTGTGCACTTCTCAAATCTTCCAGACATTTCTGGGAGATTGAGGTACGATGGATGTGTTTATGTATCAGGTCGTCCGTGGTAATTAGGATTAATTAGGACATGCTGATGTTTATGACCTCATTAAAGCGGACTGTTGAAACCCAGCTGTCTCACGGTCTGATGTCCCGTGTGCGTTCCTCTGTTTACCCAGAATCCTCGGCTTGCAGCCCTCTGTCCTGGCTGCTCAGCGAGTATTTGGATAACTCCGAGGCACCCCGCCGCTGTAAGAGCCGGGCCACCATCTTTAACTCCCGAGTGAGGCGCCTCACCCACCTGCTGGTCCACGTGGACACGAGCCAAGTGGACGGCGAGGAGCTCAAACCGCCCGTCAAATCAAGTGAGTCCATCAGCTTGTTCCTACTTTTACTGTGATAGTCTCCATGTTTTTAAGCTCACTTCCTGTTGGGTTTACTTCATTCAGACAGCTGACACTTCACATCAGCCTGCATCATCAGGCTTTTCTGTTTTAGCCAAATCCAAACTCCATTACATTTAAAACTTCTCCAGGTTTAGATCCTCAGAGGATCTTTAACCAGTACAGAAACAGGAAGTGCTCCAAACATGCTCTTATCTCTGTCTCATGAAAGCATAAATAAAGGATCTTATTTTCAAAGCAGTGTCTTTAAAAATGGGCAACGGCGTTAAAGTTGCGCAGCTGAGTCACTTCTGAAGGTTTAACACTATAAGCTGGAGTTTTTCCTTCGTTAGTCGCAGCAGGTTCAGCTTAGGATCGACAGGAAAATGTTTGAAAAGCTGACCTTTGACCCTCAGTCAACGTTAATAACTTAGAGTTTATTGTGTCTCCAGAAGGTCTCAACAGAAGCAAAGAGCTGAAGAGTAAGTAACAGCTGAGTTCAGAGGCCTCGCTCTGTTCGAGGGTCCGACTGCACTCCTCCTCTTCCTCCTCTGCTCTCAGCTGATGCTTTGAGCTGCATGAAGCTGCAGAACCTGTTCACCCTCCCATTAAACCGAAGTTTCCAAAGCCACCAGACTCCATTCACCAAAATGGCAGTTTTAGCCCTCAGAATACTCGCTAGGTTAGAGCTGACGATCAGTCGTGTTTATCAAATGGACTGATCTCTGTCGGGTTCTGTCAGGAGCTGGCGCTGCATTAAAAGGCAACACAAACATAAGAGGTGTTCGTGTGCGGTCTCGATGGCTTTTCGTGTCTCCGCGGGACGATGTAATCCAAATGAAACCAGAGCCGCACGAAGCGATCGTGTTCTGTGAGGTAAAACTACTGTTCTGTCGTAGGAGTCTGACGCCTTCGAGGAAAGCGGTGTACCGGCTTCGGCTGGCGGAGCGGGGCATCTCCTCGCCGCAGAGGCGATGAAATGTACCTGAGGGGGCGGAGGTGCTGCAGTTGGACCCTGTTAGTTTTGTTTTTATGCGCTGACATCTCATGTGTCCACATGAGGGTTGGAAGGCGGTGTGTCGCCCCCTGCTGGCTGCTAAACTTTACATATTTGTAGCTGATGGGCAGATGCAGGTTTCAGATAAAAAAAAAAACAGCCCCCCAGGGGGCGCTGCAAAGAGGAGTCTGATACGCGGTTACGCCACTTGAACAGTTGCAGTTTATTTAAATGCCTCCAGCAGGGGGCGCCCGGCAACCTTCCTCGTCCTCATCTGAAGAGACTGAAACATTCGGCTTCCTTCAGACGAGCCTTTCCTCCATCTTGTTTTCCTTCAGTTTGGACCCCTCTTAATTTGACTTCCTGTTCCCATCGCAGTCACTGACGTCGTTTCTTTTCAGCCGGAAAGGACCGATCAGAGGCACTGCTTCACTTTCCGTTTGTGGCTGCCGCGCTCTCATTTCGTGTTTCTGCTCAAACTCATCGACGGCGAACACACGCTCAGGAAACCAAACCTTTGCAATGTCGTCTCCTTCCAGATGGTAAAGAGGGGAAGAACAAAGATGCTTCCACGCCCTCCTCCTCCTCCTCTTCTTCCTCTTCAGCCAAACCCAAAGTGAAGAGCAGCAGCAGCATCGCAGGCATCGCCCTCTGTTGGCAGGCAGTGGTACAGCGCCAGGTGAGACAGTGAATGCTGTTGATTACAGATGTGTGAGGGTGTTCTGACCATATCTGTGCAGTTTGCTGTTTAAGGGTTCACATGACAATGACTTTAAGCATGACTCCTCCCCCACAGGTGAAGAAGTTCCTGGAGTCGAGCTGCACTTTGCCAGACTTCGTGGAGCGATATCGGAGGCTCTACCTGCGGCTGAAGAACGCCATGGAGGAGCTATTCGGACAGCAGACCGCCTTCGTCCTCGCCCTCCGACACGGCTTCTCCTCCGCCCTGCTGCAGCTCTCCATCCTGAGAGCCATGCACGTGAGTGCCAACACACTCCAGCCCCGAGTTTATAAAAGCTCCCGAATCCCAAAAATAAGTTCTGGTGTTATTCGTGTACAGTGTGACGGTGTCGTTTGTTCCAGGTGAGCGAGCGTTTTGCTCAGTACATCGATCAGATGATCCAGGCCGGCGGCGCGGCGTCTGGCAGTGTGGAGACCCTGGAACGGCTTCAGCAGTTTCTGGAGCCGATGCTCTTCCTGTCAGGCCTGGAGCTCGCCAGCACCTTCGAGCACTTCTACAGGTGTGAACACAAAAATGCTGCGCTGACGTCCCGGCACGCATCTACAAGCTCACCACCTCGTCTCTCTGCAGGTACTACCTGGGTGACCGGCTGCTGGCTCAGGGTAACGTGTGGTTGGAGAACGCCGTGGTGGATCAGATTGGCAGCTGCTTTCCGAGTCGCTTCCCTCAGCAGATGTTGAAGAACCTGAGCGAGTCGGCCGAGCTGCAGCAGGAATTCCACCTGTACCGGCTGCAGCAGCTGGACCGAAACCTGCAAGAGCAAGACCAGGTCAAAGAAACCGGTCTCACAGCAGCAACAGAACGTACCTAATAATTCAGTCTTACAGTATTTTGATGCCTTTTGTCCTTCCCTCGGTGCCATAGATGATGGAGGAGTGGGCGGAGTCAGAGGAAGAGGCAGAAGTCCAGGTTCTGGTTCTGTCGCCGCGCTGCTGGGCCGTTTCATCCCTCTGCTACCTGAATGAGCCAGCAAAACACTTTCCAGCCGAACTTTGCACCTACCTGAACCAGTTCACCCAGTTCTACACCCACAGTCAGTGCCTCTCCACCCAGTTCTCCACCCAGTCTGATCGTATCAGTGTGCTGTGAACTAATTTCTAAACTTAACCGGGATTAACTCTGTTATGAACCCAGATGAACTCTAAGCCAGAATTCACTGTGTTGTGAGCTCAGTTTAACCGGGATTAAGTTCCCTGCCATAAGCCTGGATTACCTCATGCTGTCTGTGTTGTCACTTCCTGTCTGCAGGTCAGTCCATGTACGGGCTGAGTCACTCGAAGCCTCGTCGGCTACAGTGGACGTGGCTCGGTCACGCCGAGCTGCAGTTCGGCCATTGGACGCTGCACGTCTCCACGCTGCAGATGTACGTCCTGCTGCAGTTCAACAGCCAGCAGGTAGCTCCTCAGGGTCTCGGTGCCCACAGTATTCATGGCGTTCGAGGCTTGTGATGTTCGCTGACTGTCGTATTTCTGTGCGAATGCAGGAGGTTGGAGTTGAGGCTCTGCTGCAGGTAACGGGTCTTTCCACCGCTGTGCTGCTGCACGCTCTGCTGCCGCTCATCAACGAGGATGGACCGCTGACATGCAGCCACCCGGACGACCCCATCCGAGGTTAGATCCGCCTCTCTCGCACGCACCCACCCTCTGGCACACTGCGTCTGTGACCTGACTTTGGCTCTCTGTGTTTCAGGTGTGCTGCATCTGAATGAGCAGGTGGCCTCTCGCAGTCACGATGGCGACCCGGCGTCCGTGCGGCTGTTGCCCAAACAGACGTACCTGAATGTGGACGAGGACGCGGCGGGCACGCTGGAGAGGAAGAGGAACTACATTTATTGCCTGATTGTCCACATCATGAAGCAGGAGAAGGAGATGCACATCGATAACCTCGTCTTCAAGGTCAGATGTCACAGATGCACCTGCCCCTTTCAAAATAAAAGCCTGCAGTGGAGACTTGTGGTTCTGACACAGTTCTCTTTCAGGTGCTGGACTCGTGTCAGAAGCAGGAGGCGTCTCGCTCTCCGGGCTCCGGGCGCTTCAGCTGCAGCACCAGCGACGTGCTCTCCTGCATCATGCACGTCATCAGCAAGGGCTGCATCCGCCGCAACGATGAGAACCCGCACATCGTGGAGTTCGTCCCCGAGGACCCGTCCACGCCGCAGAAGGGCCAGGCCCAGTTCTCCTTCAGCCGGGCCGACATCAGAAAGGAAGCCGACAGCCGGGCCGACATCAGGTGTGACCGTGACCTCTGACCTTACACACGGGTTCAGTCTCAGTCTCCTTCACAGCTAAGCCCTGCCCTTTTAAGCTACAAGGAGCACTTTGTTTTACAGACAGTGATTTCTGAAACAGAAGAATTCAGATTTATTTTTATTCAGTTTGCACGCCAACTTTTACCTTTTTATGGGGCTTCCTTTTTATTAGCAGCTGACAGGAAATGCAGCTGGGAAAGGCGTGGTCCAGGGGCCTCCAGGGGCCTGCTGCACGTAACAGAGGGATCCTCAAAAGTAGGGTAATTGTAAAACTGTGTGCAGGCGGAGGTGATTTATGCTAATAAAACTGCAGAAACACCAAAGCTGCAGTTCCTCTGCAGTCCAGCAGAGGCGCTACAGTGAGTCGGCCATCATAGACTCCCATGTTAAACCTTTACAGCGGATATTTGGGGGCTCCTGATTCATCTTAATTAATTTTGTTCCATGAGCTCGCCGTGATGTCCAGATCTCCAGACGTTCAGTTATCATCTGTACGATGGATATCTTTGATAAAGCCTTTGATCTGCTGCGAACTGATCAGCTGATCGTTCAGAAATCAGACGTCTGTAAAACAACGCCGCTGAAACATCTGAGTTACGATGCTGTGTATATCCTGTTTGACCCCTGACCTCTCCACATCGCACTGAAACCAAACTCAAAGCGACTTAAAGACTCAAAAATCAACAGTTTAATTTTCTACAAGAAGAAAATAAAGTCGAGTTCAAACTTTGACTTGTTTGTTTTGATTCTGATTTTAAATGCTGATTATTTAAATTATTTTTTGCACAGAAAAACTGAGCGTTTCTTTTTAAACTAAACCTTTAAATCTGACCCAAATAAACTTTAATGATGATCAAACTGAGCTGCAGTGATTCTTCCATCAACCCTCCTCCAGCACACAGAAAGAGCTCCTCTTTCTGTGTCAGTAGGAATAAAATTAATTTTAAATGAACACGGAGCTGAACTCTGCAGCCGCTGCTTTTCTTTAATGTTTCACAGCTGAAATGATCTCATTTATTTTGCCTCTTGTTTCAGACTGAGATCAGATCTTTAAATGTTCTTCCCAAACGTCTCGTCCTCCAGTAAACGTGGAGTCTCTGAGCCGGGTTCCAAACAGATTCATTAAAACCGAGCAGCAGCTCGTATGAACGTCCGGTCTGTTCGTCAGAGATCTGCACGCGTCTGGTTCACACTTCAGTTCGGGTTCATGAGCAGCTTCAGCTGCATAGAAACAAACCCCGCAGCAGGGGGCGCTGTCCTGGAAGGGTCCAGCTCTGTGGTCCTGGGCAGAGTGTTTTATCTGAGGTGAACTGAGCAGTAAAACTATCCCATAATAATCGATTTAAAACGTTCGCTGCCTGAGGAGACCCGGCTCCTTGGTCCTGACCCCTCCTCACTGTTGGAGCAGGTCGTGGGTCAAAGTGGATGGTGAGTCAGACTCCAGCGGCCCGGTTCTGGTCCCCGGGCCACATGTTTGACATCAGTGGTTTAGACCCCACTGAAATGTTTCAGCAGATTTATTATTGAAATCTAGAATGAAGGTTTTTGTTTCTCAGAAAGGGAAAGAGACAAACTCCACGTGAGGCGAGCTGCTGCTGGGCGCAAACTGAAGACTAAATCGGACAAAGTCGTCACATAAAACTTTGACTTAACCCTTCACAACCGTGCGTCTCGCCGCCGACACGTCTGTGCGAGCGCGCTTTCGTTTTACCGAAATTATTACGTCCTATCGGAAAAATTTGAACAGATTCTGAAAGAAATGGAGCTTCACACCCGACATGTGTTATTACGGTGTAAGTAAAGTCTATTTATATAGCACTTCTCACAGGCAAAAAGGCTGTACAACGATTAATTACGTGATTGTTGCTGCGAACGGCGGGATATTTGAAACATGTTGCTGTCAGTGTGAAAGGTTCAGTCAATACAAATCAAAACCACACTGCACCAGGGCGATTAATCGATTATTTCAATCTCACCTGTTCAAGCCTGCACACCTGAGAACATCGCCTTGTCTCTTCTCACAATTAAAATAATGACCCATTAAAAATACGAGTTTGAAACTAATCAAATGTATTATTAATATTAATGTGACATCACAATAAATATCAAACAGTGCATTTTAAAGTGAAAGCAATTTTTAATTTTAAATGAAAATATAATGCGCTAATAAATTAAAAATGGCCTCTGTCCAAAAGTTCAAATAAGGCTTCAAATCAAAAAAAAATTTTTCCTGTCAGCTGAAAGGTTTACAGATGATTCAGTTCATGCAGAGGTTAATTATGCAGAGGTTTATTATGCAGCATGAACGCTGATATTAATGTGAGGGGGAAATAGGAGCCAGTGTAGCTGCTCCTGTTGTCCTTCACTCGTTAGCTAACGTAGCTGAGATGGTGGCGCTTAGCAAACATCATCCATGAGAGCTCGTCTCCGACAGGTAACCTAACACACAATACTGCACAAACATTAACAGGCTCACCTGTGCAGGTCTCCCTCTGCATCTTCTCTCGCATTCGTCGCACAATTTCACTCTTTTCCCCGCACATCACAGGCGGGGAAAAGAGACCCACGGGTTTACCTCCGATATCAGCTCCTCTGCCTCCCACCTGTTTTCGAAGTCTACTTCACATTTGGCATTTTTGGGGGTCAGGCTAGCTTAAACATCGCACTAACTCCCTGAAACGTACCCATCCAGAGCTGCCGTCACAGCTCCAGGGTGCAGCGATGCTGCCGTGGAAGGACAGCTCTGCTCTGCACCGTCTGCATTCAGCTCTATTTTGGTTATTACAGTTATTACACTGAGTACAGTGCAGTAAATAAGAAGCATCAAAGGCTGAAGCGTGACAGCAGCAATAAAAAAACTCTCCAGCACACCGAACCTGAGGATGAAGAGTTTGTGCGTCACGTTTTTATGAAGGCTCTTCATGCACATGTTCATGTAGCAGCAGAGATGAGTGGTTTCTGCCACAGGGGGCGCTACACTCGGGAAAACTGTTAAACTGTTTGGAGCCAGAGTTATGAGTCGAATTACGATTAAAAATTCTTGTGTGTAAATTTCTGCATCTAGGAAAAAAATTTTTCAATTTCTTTGTGGGTTAGTGCACTTTTAGCTACTCTCTTTAGTTACTGTGGACTTCTTGAATACATATTATTTACATTTGGCATATAAAGATTGTATTGTTGTACAGCAAGTTGACATTTTACAAAAAATGGCACTACAGCACGTAAAGATGAGGTCTGGAAGACTTGTGTGGGTTGAAATTCATCTAACTTCCTTTTTGGAGGTAATAAACGCCTGTTGTATATGATAAATATGCTGGTATTAAACTTTTATTGTGAAAGTCTGAATAACTGATGTTATCACGCACAGTTCTGATGAACGCATTAAATCGTGAATCTTATTAAAGAGAAACCAACACTTAATGTCAATGTAGATGAGTTTTTCAAAGTAAAAGCACGAGGTTAGATTATTTTTAGTTAATGACCAACTGCTCCGTCAGTGTGTGTGTGTGTTTTCAGGAGTGTTTGACTGTGTGTGTGTGTGTGTGTTGCAGTCTGGTGCCTCCACCGCGGCGGTTCGAGGACGGCGTTCTGGATGCGGTTCTCTTCTCGATGGGTCGCACGATGACACAGGAGGAAGTTCGTCAGCTGATGCAGAGGACGGTTCAACAGGTGATACGTGGCAGAGGAACGTGTGTGTGTGAGTGTGAGAGAGTCGGGGGTTCAAAGTAGTCCCCACCCACTCAGGTGTGTTTGCTGTCAGGTGACCTCTGTCTGGCCCCTCAGGTTGCGGGGACTCTGAGTCTGGATCTGGACCGGGCTGAGCATCTCTTAATTCACTGTAAGTGGAACGTGGATCTGCTGGTGCAGCGATACACCGATGACCCCGACGCCCTCATTATGGCCGCCGGGCTCAAGTGCCGGAACCCTCAGACACCGCCGAGCCCCGCCTCCACCTGCCCAGTGTGCCTGAGCCCGTGGAGCTGCAGCATGGAGCCGGTGCCATCGCTGAGCTGCATGCACTACTGCTGCCGGGTCAGCGCCGCTCACAGTTGTTGTTGATTGTCTATAGGCATGGCACGCCATGGGTGTGACGTTTGTTTTTGTGTGTGTGTGTGTGTGTGTGTGTGCGTGCGTGTGCAGTCGTGCTGGCAGGAGTACCTGACAGCGAGGATCGAACAGAACCTGGTCATGAACTGCAACTGTCCAATCACAGACTGCCAGGCTCAGCCCACCTCCCAGTTTTTCCTCAACATCCTCACCGACAAGGACACCATTGCCAAGGTAACGCACCCCATGACCCTCATCAGGTGTCATCTGTCCCGATTGCAGGTGTTTAGGTTAAACTCCTCCTCTTCCTCCACCGCAGTATGAGAACGCCCTGCTCAGAGGCTACGTGGAGTGCTGCTCCAACCTGACGTGGTGCACCAACCCTCAGGGCTGCGATCAGATCCTCTGCAAGGAGAACACGGGCAGCATGGCGACCTGCTCCAAGTGCTGCTGGTCCTCCTGCTTCAGCTGCAACTTCCCTGAGGTCAGAGGTCACCCGAGATGGTTTCTCATACTTTGTTTTAGTTTTTATGTTGGCGGCACCCCGTTTGGGGGGGGGGGGGTGATGATAACTGGAGAAAGACAGTTGAACATCGGTCATATTTATTCTGACTGAGTGATAGCTCCGCCCCTGCAGGCACACTACCCGGCGAGCTGCAGTCACATGTCCCAGTGGATGGATGACGGCGGTTACTACGAAGGAATGAGCATGGAAGCTCAGAGCAAACACCTCGCCAAGCTCATCTCCAAACGCTGCCCAAGCTGCCAGGCTCAGATCGAGAAGAACGAAGGCTGCCTGCAGTACGCACGCACACACGCGCACACACGCACAAACAGAAATGCACACAGACATGCAGATGCATACACATGCATGCAGACACACACGCGCACACACTCGAAGACAGACACACACTGATGCTGATGTCGTCTCTCCTCAGTATGACCTGTGCCAAGTGTAACCATGGCTTCTGCTGGCGCTGCCTGAAACCATGGAAACCAACGCATAAAGATTACTACAACTGCTCTGCCATGGTTGGTCCACATACTGTCACATGACCACACGAGTCAGCCAATCAGAACAAAAACAATCTGATAATTCCGTGATCCTGGCATGTGTAATGTGTTATCAGACTGATTTAACCTGCTGGTTAAGCACACAGCTGTGACTTATTGATTAGTGATCAGCTGGTTGATTTAGTGATCAGCTGGTGATAATAAAGGTGATGTTTTTGTGCAGGTGAGTAAAGCAGCGCGGCAGGAGAAAAAGTTCCAGGATTATAATGAGAGATGCACCTTCCACCATCAGGCCAAGGTACGACTGTGGGTCACTTGCTTTTACTGTGAAGATGGTTTAAGGCTTTTATTGTGAAAGAACAGTAGGTCCTAGTTTTTTGTTTTATGTGAAGAAGCTCACAGATTAGGTTTTATAGACATATGTGTGTGTGTGTGTTGTTCTGCAGGACTTTGCCATCAACCTGGAGAACAAAGTGTCGTCCATCAATGAAGCTCTGCAAATGAAATCTTTGACCTTCGTCATTGACGCCTGTAAAGTCCTCGCTCAGGCTCGGAAGGTATCCTTCCCCTACTCTGCCCTCCTCCTGCTGCTCCTGCTGAGGTCGGCGTGTGTGCTCACTGTGCCCTCTTCTCCGTCTGCAGGTGCTGGCCTACTCCTGCGTGTACAGCTACTACAACCAGGAGACGGAGAAGATGGACGTGATGGAGCAGCAGACCGAGGCTCTGGACCTGCACACCAATGCTCTGCAGATCCTGCTGGGTGAGACCCTGATCCTCTGCTCCTCATCAGAGTCCATCTGAACTGGTGTGACAGGTGCATTTACTGGTTTTCTGTTCTCAGAGGAGACTCTGCTGCAGTGCACCGACCTGGCCTCGTGCGTGAGGCTGCTGAAACCCGAACACCTGAACACGGGTCTGGAGCTGATCCGACGCATCCAGGAGCGCCTCCTTGCCATCCTCCAGCACTCCACCCAGGTACTTGCTGCAGACCTGAACCAGACCGGTTCAGTCCATCTGAAACCAGTCTGACAGGAAACCAGTGTAAGAATGAGCTCATAAATCAGGCTGCAAGCCGAGGAACAAGGTGACGAGTTTCACAGCTTTCAGTAGCTCTAAGGATGGTTCAGATCACGGAGCCGATTCCTTCGACAGCTTCACACAGATGAGCCTGTAGGGGGCGCTGTGTGGATGATGCAGTGTGAGATGATGGCACCATCAGCTTTTCTACTCTGAGCACTCAAAGCGCTTATACAACACGTTTATATTCACCCATTCATACAAGCACGTCCATGTATATCTAAGCTAAGTTCTTACCAACGTTCACACATTCAGACTCCAACGCTTGCATCGGAGGATACTTGGGCATGCAGCCAGGAATCAAACTGCCAACCTTCCAATTAGTATGTGACCTGCTCTACCTCCTGAGCCACAGCCGATCCAAAACAACAACAAAAAAAAAAATCAAACCGCAGACTTTTACTCTGGATGCACTTCCTGCTTCCTGCTGTGGCGTCCACGTGTGAATGGGGAGCTTTTACTTTATCGGAGAAGTTGGTTTCTAAAGGCGTCTTCGAAGAAAACTGAGGCTGTGCACACGGCAGTCATCGACGGCTTACAGTCGGAGCTGACGGCGAACAGAAGAGTGCGGCTCCACCGCCACGCTGTCATCAACGCCATCATTTCCTGACCAGAATATCACCATAATCGGTTATACCAGGCAGGTGGTCGGGCTGAAACTCGAGGTGCGTGTTTACTTCTCATCATGGCAGTAAACATTAACTTTCTGCAGCCAATCAGGTACTTGGACCGTCATCATGTGACCAGTTTCTGATGGATTTTTTTTAAAAAAAAAAAAAAAAAAGAGGAAATGAGATTTGCACAGTTTCTCTTTCAGAGACTGAAGCTCGGCAGCCTGAGAGCCGCCGAGAACCCGACCAAAGTAAAAACATGTATTCAGATAAATGAACGAATCAGTGGCTGTTGGTCCTTCACGTTTCTCCGGGAGGCGCTGCAGCGCCCTGACTTCCTGCCGCCTCACAGAAGAAATGAGTGATTATATGATGTCGTTGTTTTAAAGGAACGGTGTCACATTTTTCTCACTGCTTCCTGTTTGTGTCTCCAGGACTTCCGGGTTGGGTACCAGTCCAAGAGCAGCCAGGAACCAGAATCCACTCAGGCCTCCAACCTGTCCAACCACACCGACACCAACAAAGTGTGAGTAACACACCTGCAGCACCTGCGACAGCGTCCTCCTGCTGCTACCTGCAATCCTACATAATAAAACGCAGGTTTAAGGTGCGTACTGAGCACGTGCACAGACTGATGATCTCTGTCATTTAGGTCCAAGTCGGAGCGGGCATCGGACTCTGGAGACTCGGACAACAACAACTACGCGGGCGAGGAGGGCGGTGAAGAAGCAGAGGACGACGACGATGACGAGTACGATGAAGAGTACGTCCCCGAGTGGCACGAGGACTACGACGAGGACGATATCGACGAGGACGACTTCTTCTCCGACGACGACGAGTCAGAGAACCTAGAGAGGGACTTCAGCCCCTTCGACTAAATCAGACTCCCCGGGTCAGGGCTAAGAGCGCAAGGGCGAGTCGCGGCGCCGCTACGACCCCGCCCCCTCTGCACCACCATCACACGCCACCCGAGGATGACGAAGAGTACGTCCTCCTACGTCCCAAACACAGCTACACTCGCTTTCTCACTCCTGTATCTCACTTCCTGTGTTTGCATTCAGAGTACGGAAGCAGGCGAGGGACAAAATCAGGACGGAGTTCTGAGTTTAGAAAAACGGTTTTATGACCTGATGTGACCGTTTCCTGTTTGTTGTAAACTAGAATAAACCTGTTTAGGTCCTTTAAACCGGTTTAAACTTCTTTGTTTTCTTCTTTCTGCTTCTTGTCAGAAAAATAAAGTTCCGATGATATTTTTGTGATTTCCTGATCGTAGCTTTAAGCGCGGCTTTGATTGGCTCTGAGCTGGTTTCCTGTTTGTCCCGCCTGGTCTCCGTACCGACCCGGCCGGCCTCAGAGTAAAGGTGGGCAAAGGGATCGCGATCCGGCTCTCCTTCGTCCTCCTTTCATCACGTTCTGCCTTCAGTTCTGCTTCTGATGGACGTTGCCTTCGTTAGTGAGTAAAGAGAACTCACTTCCTGTGTACCGCTTCCACGTTGGGAGTTTTTTATATGTTCTGAGTCGGTGGTTTCTATGCATCTAAACAAACTGATGCTGATGGTTCTGACGGGTTGAGCAGAACCGGCTTCTGATGTATCACTGCAATAAGCGATCGATCACTTCTCATTTGCTAAGCAAAGACTGTCCCCTGCTCCGTTTGATGCTGTTGGACGACTTCCTGCCCTGCGGGATTCTGGGATATCTCCTGATACCCGAGCTCTGAGTTTTGCTGTAATTTTGAGAGATCCTATATTCATATTATTGATGTTCTGAGATGTTCTTTCTGGTTTCTTTGTTGGAGTCGAGCGACTTCAGCCAGCAAAACTAAATAAAAGCTTTTTCTGCTACGCTGCCCGTGGCTCTCGTTTTACTCAGATTACTTTCTAATGTAACTGGATTACATGCTGTTTTTTTTTGTTTTGTTTTTGTTTTGAGTTTAATTCCTTATTTTTCAGTCTTGACTGAGGGCTTGTTAAACATTACAGTGTGCAAACCTGTAATATTACTGTGGCAATTTGCTCAGAGGGTCGCGGTTCATTCTGTTCGACATGTTCTTGAATGAGATGCTGACCCACATCCATCAGAGAGGGAGAGTGTGATAGAATGTATGAAGGTGTGTGTGTGTGTGAGAGAGAGAGAGAGGGGGAATGTGGCTTATGGTAAAAAGCACTTTGAGTACTCAGAGTAGAAAAGAACTACATAAGTACCACTACATTTAATTACAATGTGGGCAGACAGAGCCTCACCCCCAATACTGTGTTGTAATGAGAAGGAAGCACTGTTTTCATAAAATATTAATTTATTGTACCAATCAGTATTTTTAACTATTTAAACCTGAAATTCAGAGAATCAAATGATTATGATGGAAAATTACACCATAAGTCACTGATTGTTTCCAAAGTAATAAATGCATGAATTAGCTTCTCAGCATCAGTCTGAGAAAGGATGTTTCTAATTTTAGAAATATTGCACAAA
>JAVDPK010002219.1:77471-89924 GCA_034780415.1 Cichlasoma orientale | reverse complement strand
TTTTGTTTTCCTGTGACTTATTTGCAGTATGTTAAATGGTAGAGCATAAATATAGGCTCCCAGTGTTTTGTTTTTGTATATTTGTTATTCTGCATAAATAAGGTTTTATCTGTGAATATGGGTAATAAAGCCTGTAAGTTACTGCAAAGCATCGTGTCTCAAGTTCGTATGATGTCATAGCGACTAATTACTGTCGACTCGACTTTTATCACGTTGACTTCAACTTTAAAAAAAATCTGAAGTCGTGCAACCCTTAATAGTTACTAATAAAAATAACGGCCATTCTTCTCCTAACTTTGTCATAACTTATATTGCCTCCTTTGGCAGATGACCATCAAACTGACAAAAGCTTCAGAAGAGTAAGTTATGAGTTTTAATTTTTACCACTCTTCATATAAATATATTAGGCTCCTTTTGGACCTTTTGAAATGTTGTAAAAATGTTTTGAGAACGACTTGCCTGAAACTAGTTATTTATGACATTTCAGGAAGGACAAACCAGAGGCCGAGAAGCTGAAGGCTGTGGTGAAAAATCTTAGAGCACAGGACAGCAAGACCAACAGGAGGGATTACAGCACTACCAGGCGTAGATACAGCAGGAGCAAGAGTAGGAGTAGAAGTAGGAGTCCCCCCAGAGACCAGTTTGGACGTGTCAAAAAAAGACGCAGCTCCAGCGTTGACCGTGAACGCCGCAGCAGCAAGCACAAACAAAGTCACGAGAGGTCGCACGGGCGCACCCGAAGCCGCTCCAAGAGCCGGAGCAGGAGCCGCAGCCAGAGCAAGAGCTCCAGCAGGAGCCGAAGCAGGAGCAGGGAGAGGAGCAAAGACCGGGCCAGCAAGAGAAAGAGCAAAATCAGTAGAGACCGTGAAGAAAGTCATAAGAGGAGGAGGGAACTGAGCCCTCCACCGAGGCGAGCTGGAATCGTGGATGACGAGCTGGCAAGGAAGAAGCGGGAACTGGAGGAGTTGAATGAGATGATTGCCTACAAAAAGTCGCTGGTGGACATAGACCCAAGAGGACTGGAACCTGGACAGAGGACCTGCATTGACTATGACCATGGCAGGATTGCCGTTCCCCTTGCTGAGTACAAACCGGTCCGTTCCATCTTAAAGAAACGACCAGAGGGACCAGAGTACCTCCATCGTCCTCCTTATGATGATCCTTATTATGACCGTCCTTATAGTCCTTACCAAGACAGGCGGTATGGTGACCGTTACGGTGACCCGTATGCCAGTCGGCCCTATGCTGAGCACTCTTATGGTGACCGTCCATTCGCTGAACGCCCTTTTGACAGTCGTCTCTATAGTGAACCTCCCTACAGTGGCCCGCTGTCTTCCAGCCACCGCTACACAGATCGATACGATGTTTATGACGAACCCTACGATGATCGCTACTATGACCAGGTGTATGTGGACCGACCTTATGATCCGTATCCCCCTGCCAAACAAAGCCACTCTCCGGAGCCCAGTGGCCTCTCTCCCCCTTCTCACTCTGACAACGTTCCTGCCAGTTCGGTTCACCCTCCTTTGTCACATAGTGCTGCCACTTCCTCCTCCCAGACCTCATTCAGACCTCCTTCTCCCATAGATTCACCTCCCAGAAGCCCTTCTCCCAAACTAAAGGACAAGAAACCCCGTCTGTCCCCTCCAGCCGAGAAACCACCTCTGGACCGTTTCCTTGATATGCTTAACAAAAAGGTGGATGCTGAAAAGAAATCGGGACCAGTTCATGTTAATGATGACCTTTTACCTCACGAGCGGGCTCTTCAGGATGGCAAGGGTTTCTCTCGAATTGTAGGACTCTCTCAAGAGCCATCCAGCATTAGTCGAGCCCAAGAAGTGCAAAAGCAGCCACCAAGCCCTAAGCGTTCCTCTGTTGAGAAAACAAGTGAGGAACCAAAAACGGAACCCTATGAGAAAATTCAGAGTCTATTGCGTACAATTGGCCTGAAACTGAGTACAGGAGAGGTCTCCAAACTGGCCAGCCAAGCCCAGGAGCAAGTTTTTAGCCCAAGATCCTCCACAGAGAGAGAGACTTCATCAGCTCCACGGGAAGAACTACGGCCCACTAGAACCAGTTCTCTGGAATCGGATCGGATCCATTCCCCTTCGCCTGTCAGATCCTCCAGTTTGGAGCCACTCAGCAGACAGAAAACAAATGTCTCTGAATATGAAGATTTCCTGGATCAGCAGGAGTTGGAAACATTTAAGAAGGCACAACAGCTGCAGAATCTTACCAAGACAATAGGGAGCACACCCTCCACCACCCCTTCGCCAAAGCCACCTCCTGGGCCTCCACCTGCTCATTACCGACATCCAACCCCACCATTCAACTGGCCACTTGGCGTCACCACCGAGATTTCTCCAACACAGACTTCCACATCCACCATGGTCACTCCAGTTCTTCCTGCAGCTGGTCAACAATTCCAAAAATTGGGACAGCCTCCAGGACCTCCACCTGGACCTCCTCCACGGCGGCCAGGACAGTCTCCTCCAGGACCACCTCCTGGACCTCCTCCACGACGTCCTTTTGGACAACCTCCTTTCTCGCCACCCTCCAGTCAGTCGGTTTTGCCTTTTATTGGAGGGCCAGATACAGTTCCTCCCTCTGGGTCCACCGGTCCTTCACAACATTTAACCACTACTGTGGTTTTACAACCATCATCAGCACTGAGAACTTCAAGTCCTGTAAGCGATGACCATTCTGCCATCTCTACGACAGTGGCGAGATGCCTGAAGGTCATTGAGACAGTGAAATCTTTGACTGTGCAGCCACCACTCAAACCAGTCAAATCTGTCCAGTTCAGTTTACCCACAGAGTCCCCATCAGTAGAGACAGAAGATGATATAAAGACCAAACAGAAAGAGAAGGTAGGTGTTCAGCGTTGGTACTACTGGACTAAAGATGCACTAAAGATGAAGTAAACAAGTGCAGTTAAATGTACTCTAGGTCTAGTTTTTGGAAGGTGTTCTTGTTCATTACCAAAGCGCTGTTCCAGTAGGGTGGTAATATTTTCTGCATCTTTGGTGGTTTTAAAACAAAGTAAATAAAGTAATTTATAATCCTTAGACCATAGATCCCCACACAACCTGTGTATTTGAGTGTTAGAAACCCCAGAAATGATATAAGAGTGATGGGATCATCTGCATCATGGTTGAAGTCTCGATGAGATGCATGCATTTATGTTGCAGCTGGATTTGTACAACCAGAGACTTTTGGAGAAAAGAGATCAAGAGTACAAGGAGTTGCTAGCTCGTAAGAAGCAAGGGGAGATGAACAAGGATGGCTCGCTGATCTCGTCAGGTATCAGAACTTGTGGTTTTACAAAGATAATTCATTTTAACTAGTGATCTTTGAATTGCAGGGATTTGAATGATAAATACATTTTCCACTTCCATGTAAGTTATTTTCACTGTTTCCTTTTTTATTTAACTTGACAGGTACTTTGAGTAGGTAAAAACAAAAAAATGTCTTCCATCTTTCTCCCAGGTAGTTATCCAGGTTTTAGTGAGAAGCCCAGCCACATCTCCAGAGACATGGTAAAACTTTAAGAAGATAACACCAAGGAAGTACTGCTTTGCTTTATTGGAATCTAACCTAAACGTACGATTATCAAAGCCCCATTTGCCTGTTGCGCTCTGCGGTAGAGACCGCTGCAGCGCTAAGCTAAAGCTGTGCCTCTCCATCAAGGTGTCCCTGCCATCTTATCATAGATTTTCACACGGTAGGGACAGACCTAAATATTGCCACAGCCTTGACATGGAGCCGTTAACTCATTATCTTAAGGTAACGTAGATCTCGCATTGCTACAGAGGTCTTCTGCTGCACCCATTAGCCGAGCCTAGTGGTTCATCCCAGCGATCAAGAGAAGAAGCCAGCTGCAATCTCCACAAAGTAATGTCTTCTTTCTGTTCCATTGGAATATAGATTGAGTCCTTTAAACTGCTTTGTAGTCAGATGAGATGATGAGAGGTTAAGGTAGATGTTTATACACTAAGGCTAAGTATTGTTTGAGTGTAATTAAACTCTGATCGGACTGGCCAAATGCAGTACCAATGCAGAATCTGACAGTTTTTCAGTACCAGCCCTCATCATTAACTAGATTGGTAGGCACTGATCATTTCCAGCCAAGCTAGCACCATTTCCAGCTTAGATACCGTTACACTCAGTGGTCATTAAGTAGGTACACTTATCACCTTTTTCAGAAGATACATTCCTTTGCCAAATGGTGAGTGGCTTACCTGTACAGAAAATAAATTTCAGTAAGTATGCTGGTGCTACCTCAAAGTCAACATCTGGATTGTCCTAATTAAAGTTCTATTGAAGAACCGAAACATCTTCAGGATGTTTTGATGCAGAGGTGACCTTCTGTTAGAGCATGTTGTTCAGTGACTGAAGAATACTATTCTTCTGTTATTATACTTTGTATTAGATTCTTTGACTGTACAGTAGACATTTATACTTAATCTTCCTATCAGTGTTCAACTGTAGGCTGTGTTTTAAGATGTAAGGGTTACATGTTCACTCCAAAGGGCAAATTCCTGAAGGAAGTGTTTGATAGTAGAACTGAAAAATCCAGATTTGAACCACAAAGAACCACCAGGTCCTTTTGTTTGGTCTCTAAGACGGCCTCAGGATGGTACCAGATATTAAGTACTGTACCGAAACACTGACCACTGAGCGTAAACACCGAACAGCTAGTTTAACATCCCATTGCTAGGCTTTGAATTGTTTTGTGTTTGACAGTCCTGATACCATTTAAACCCAGTACTCTGCTTCAGCTGACTGGGAGGAAGACCACAATAATAAAGACCAACCCCAATAATGGCTGTTTATCGACTTAATCATTCCTACTTACATTTGGTTGGTTGCTCTCTCTTATCAAGGTCTTGGGAAGCTAATGTTATTTCCTACAAAAGAAAGGGCATGGAATCCCCTTAGAACTACCTAGATCCAAGATCTAGGGTTATCTCGTAATGAGCAAGTGTCAGTCCAGGAATAACTTCAGGGTACATGGATTTGTGTCCAAAAATGCTGGTCCAACCTCATATTCTGAGCCCCGTCGGTCTGCCCAAATACAAGCAATGCTAACAGGTTATCTAGAGCTGAAACTCTAGATAAGAAACATCAGATGTTCCTATTTCAGTAGATTTTTTGTGTCTAGTTAGCTGTTAGAAAGCTAATGTTGGATAGGTTTTAGCCATCTGCTGCAGTTCCTCATAGCTTTCTGAATTACCCACTCGTCATACTGTTCGCGGTAAAAAAAATTGACCTCCTTTAAGAAGCTGATATTTGACTTAAGTGAGAAAATGCAGAGAATGTTAGAAATTATAGCAGCCATAGCTCAGTAATGTGTTCACAAACCATCAGCTGACTGTAGTACCTTAAGTACTTCAGAGCTCAGACTCTGTCCATTTTCATGTTGGACATAAATGCTAAGCTACCGACTCTTTATGAACTCTGGTCTCCTAAACAGAAATATATTCATCAATGCTTTGACAGTTTTTAATGAGCCTTTGTACATCTGGGGCTAACTTGGAACAGCTTGTATTCTTGATTAAGTTAAGAGTTATTTTTGATTGATTATTGTTAGGAAGTCCACTTTTCTAGCCTTTTGTTCTTACAGAATAATTTACACAGGATGTTTTTCTGTTTAAGTCCAGCCCTATTGAAATGCTCAGGGTAAGTCAAGTGCTCGTTTCTGTTTGCATCAAAAGGCGGGCAGAAGATCCAGAAGACTACTCAATCGTACCAACAAGTAAAGGCTTTTTTTTAAAAATTTATTTATTTTTTATTCATTTACAGTAAAAGAAATTTTGGAGACGTTTGTCTTGATCCAGCCAGGTAAAACACATTTTTAATACTTAACTGGAAGAGCTGCTGAAGCAGGAGAGCTTCCTTGAGAAGGTTGTTTCATGCCAGCGACGGTTAAAAGGTTATCTAATGTGTTAGAACTAATTTGGTACCTAATAAGAGATTAGAGAGGTTACCCATCTCTGCTTATTTGAGCTGTAAGGATGTGACTTTGTGTCCCAGAATTGACCTGTCTGCTAGTTTGGACTGCTAACCACATCATTTCACATGCTTGATTCTTATTTTAGACCCAGAATTTGAGGTTGTACAGAGAGTTAAATATGTTTTTACATTTTACAGTAGATAGTACTTTAAGCAGTGTAGGAATCCAGACAGTCAACATCTCAGATTCCAGTCTCATGAAGTTAAGCAGGGCCGACTGAAGTCCGTCCAAAGTGTGAAACATTAGCTAAGGAAGCTAACTTTAAAAGACCACCATTTAGGCCATCAGTCAGATATATTTAACTTATTAGTATTTAACGTTATGCTTTAAGTAGGATGTATGGTAAGCATTATCCAGATGTGTCCTTTTTTGTTTGGAAAGTTTACTCCAGGGATATCGCATCCATATAAATCTTTATTGAGCTACCTGTCTTGTTACTGTAGAGTTCTTAACACAGGTGTCATTCCCTTGCAGTGGACCTATTCTGCTAATTTACAGCTCTGTATTTGCATCCTGTGACTTTACTAAGTCTTTATTCTTCTCGCCCTCTGTCTAAAACGAACCAGAGGAGCTCATGTCTCTTCCACCTTCCCCAAATCCCACTTTCTCCTGATCTGCTACCTTCTGGTAGAACAGAAAATATAAACTGAAGGTTGAGTCTAAGCTGCTGATTCACAGGGACAGTGTTTAGATGGACTCACCACATTATGTAAATGGTAATCACATTTAGAAAATCTGACTGTACGTTATACATGTTTACATAGAACAGAAGAATAAGTCCCCTTTATACATTAAGACATGATATTCTGGTAGTTAGTCTCCACTTGTGTAAGGTAGCATAGCATTATGTTATAATTAAAATGTCCATGTTGAAATTGTTAGCCTTTATGCAAAATGTACTGCATCATTTTTTTGAAACTTAGTAACTTGTACTGTTGGGATCATACCTGTCGTTCCGTGACACTACCTGTGTTAGCTCCTTTAGGACTCAGCTAGAGATCACTGTTTTTGTTTTTTTGGTAGGTTATCAGTATATAGCTAATAGTCTGATATTTTACTACATTTAAATTTAAGAATTAAAGTTTAAATATTAAACATGTCACACCCATGCTTAAAGCCATCTAACTTTGGTAATATAAAAGGGTCATTGCACTTTTCTTGCCTGGCTTACCTGTGATATTAATGTTAGCTCAGAAAGCTAACAAACTGAGACTGAGGCACTGCCGGTAACCCTACATGACACCGACAGGCCGTTTGAATGGCTTTAGACTCGGAGGCTTGAGTGAATGATTTATCTGGACTTTCTGGGTTCTGGTGTTACTTTCTGAGCCACAAACATGACTGTCACAGTCAGTGTGTGAACTCCAAACTTTTGGACTTCCATCATCCAAACGGCAGTAGGTCGTCTGTCACAGCTGACGCTTTGGCGCATTTACATCCACTATGACCTATGTCACACCACAGGTCTCATCTTTACCCTTAAACATGTACTCAGGTAACCTCACAGACCTGTGAGCTTTCACAGGTTGGACAACCGGACTTTCAGTTTAGGCCAGTTTGGTTTAGGCTTACCTGAAATAACGTGGTCCAATATGGAATTGGGGAACAGAAATGGAAAACAAATGTCTCAAATAACCCAACAGTGGCATGTCAGGTGAACTTCAACAGTTGCAAGGCCTGTGCCCTGTCTAGCATCCTCTAAAGAAAGCTCTGAACCACACTTGTTTGTTGAGTTCTTCTTTGGCTCTGCCTCTCCACTACATCTTCGGTTGGACTGTGATAAAAGGCATTTGAGCAGGAATTTATGGCCCAGATATTAGTTGTTACCCAGATGGGACTTGGCTGTACTGTAAGCACTGAAACATTGGCCATTACCCATAAGACCAGATTATTGTAGTTGAGATTCCATTGGCCCGTTGGCCTGTTCTCACAAAAGCGATTCTGACGTTGAGCTCCGTTTCCTTCCCCCCAAATGAAATATTGGACACCGTTTTTCTCTGACATTGATTCAATCTTAGAATGAAGCAGAGGACAAGTTTAAGCAATTCAGTTATCTTCGATGCCCTTTCTGTGTGCATATGTTAAAATGAAGTATTTAAGAAGTGTTTTTTTTAATGCTGACCTTTGATGCATGCTATTTTTGGTGTGCAGCCAGTACCAGTGGAAGCTTCTATGTAAACTGAGCCTTTAGCTAGGGACACGATATAAAGACACAGCTAAAAGTCGCCCACACCTTTGCACACGTTTGATATTTCAAGTTTCAAGGTTTCTTTGTCACTGTATATTATATATATATATATATATAATGAAATTTCATCATGAATGCAGTTTGATTTTTAAAGTGATTTAAAGCGGTTTAAAATGAAAACACTGCAGACTTATTTAATGTCTTGATGGCAAAGGTAGGTGATCATTTTGGTCTCTTGATTGATCAGGCTGATAGTTTTGATTGTGTTAAAGTATAAATCTATCAATAAAGTCATGTGAATGTGTAGCTACAGAGATCTGTTACCACAAACGTAAACAGTAGGGTTTTTTTTTTTTTGGGTTAACACATCTGTGACACACTTAACTTTCCTGAAATGATAACTATCACTTTAGTCATTTACATAGAGATTGATGTATTGAGCTAGAAAGCTTCAGCAAATAGGACTACAGAGGAAACCTTTAGTAATGCACAAAGTAAGCACAATGAGGCGAAATGGAACGTGATAGAATGGACTACAACAAAGTTCAGAGGGTGAATTTTGCACAGAAATCCTATGTAATGACACGTGTATGGAGCTGGCTGGTTTCACAAAGGTGGACGGACTTTTAGTCCAGCTGTCAGAATTCACATATGTCCAAACACTGCAGATCTTCCAGAACCTCTGGACTTTTCTGAGTTATAATCTTGTGCCGCAAAAATTAATGCTGACCTGAGTCCACGTCTAACAGAGCTTTGTGTAACCAGCCTGGAGACTGAGATATAGTCTTAGCTTTGGAATTTGATGGTGGTTTGGGTTCAGCTTGTGAAGATGATCCTTGAGACTTTGGCACTTACAAATATATCCTGTTGAAACTTCCAGGTAAGCTGGTCAGCAGGGAGCCCAGGAACGTTTGGATTGTCGGTCATTCACTGGTGTACTGGGCCGAGTCACGTGCCAAGTCTCCGGAGGTAGGTATGCAGCTGGGCATGGACCCCAGCAAGGTGACCATCTGGTGGAAGGGCACCCAAGGCATGACGTGGTCTCAGCTGCTGCCCCAGCTCCACCAGCTGAAGGTCACCTGGCCCAACCCAGACGTCCTCATCCTGCACCTGGGTGGGAACGACCTGAGTACCGACAGCCCCACCGACCTGCTGGGCTCTGTCAAGAAGGACTTGATGTCTATGAGGAGCATCTTCCCACAATGCATCCTCGTGTGGTCCAACATCCTCCCTCGAAGGGTGTGGCGCCACTCAGCAGACAGCCATGAGGTCGATCTGGTCCGCACAACGGTAAATCGCAGGATCCAGAACATCATCTCAGAGCTGGGTGGCGCCTCTCTGACCCATGAAAACATCCGCTGTGGCACAAACACAGGTCTGTACCGGGTCGACGGCGTCCACTTGTCCCAAAAAGGCATCGATGTTTTCAATTTGAACCTGCAGGATTTCCTGGAGAAGTGGGAAATGGAAGTGAACGCGGCTTCTGAGAAGAGCTGAGAGGTTTCTGCATTGATTTCTGTTTCATTTCTAAGGATAGCTAGGCAGTTTTTCACTGACTCCATAACTGCACAGACCTTCTTCTGATTCATAAAACAGTTTTTAGCATACACCTGTCACAGCTGGAAATCAAACATTTGTATGATGTAAAATAATAATAAATTCAGTGTTTTCATGAATGTCAGTTCATTTTCAGCTGTTACTACGACTTAATGCTACGCAGCTGATGTGAGGAGACATCTTTCTGATGCACAGCCGTTAAAACTGCAAGTAAATTTGATTTAAGAAAGTGTGGTCAATAATCAAAGTTTTATGATTTAAACTGCTTTTTGTTTGTGCATCTGTTGAAAATTAAATAAAAACTGTCAGTCGACTCTTTTGTTTCAGTGCTGAGTGATAAATATTTCACCCACAGTAATGATCTGTGACTATCTTGACAGGACATTTTTTTCAGTATCACAGCTGAAGTTGGAGAAAATAAATTTTGTCAATCATATTTTTATTACATTTTATCTGCAGTTTAAGCTTCCTGTAACTCGGAGTACATCCTGATTCTGTAAAAACATCCTCACCATCCGCCTGTAACGAGTGATGCAGAAACAAATGGACACTGATTGTTTCTGTTGAAGGATCATTAAAGAAGAATAAAGCTCTAACAAAGGATTTAAAATAGGAACATAAATTACTGCCTTAAAAAAAAAATGTTTTTTTTCACCAGTTTTTTTTTTTTCCACAATTCAGAAGCTGCTGTCAATCAGCTGGTTATGGGCGGGACTTCCTGTGGTTTCAGTTTCAAACAGAAATTAGGTTAAAGAAAAAAAATCCTTTCAGCTATGACCGCCTCAGGTCCTTAAAACTAAAAAGTTTATTAATTTCCATTTGGATCATTGCAAATATTTTTCATCCCGTCACTGCTGATCAGCTCACAGCAGTGTGATCGCTGGACTCCAAAGTCCCATTCAGAAGGTGACCCTAAAACCTCCACCAGAGCTCCTCTGAAGAACACGAAGGCTTTGCTCTGGATCAAGTTTAATGATCGAAGAGCTGAAGTAACGATCACTGAATGGCTGATGCTAAAGAAGCGAGCTGGGCAGCATTTTAGGTTTGGGACCCAGGTGTGTTGTTTAGGAGCAGGGATCTCCTGAGGAACTCTTCATGTTAAATAACACTGCAGTGAGTTTCGGTTCACTTGGATGTTTGAGGTGTTTCTATACGTTTGACCAGGTTTTACCTGTAGATGGCCTCATTACCTGCTCAGCATTGGGAAACAGAGTAAAGAATTATTTATATATACAAACATCTTTAATAGAAAAATGAGGCGCTGTAAATTAAAATGCTTTGATCTTTCTGCGTGTGAATTCTTCGTGTGTATTGATTGTGTGTTTGTAGCGTAAATGTTAAAATACGATCTCGGAAGTCGAGTCTAAATAAAAACGGGACCTCTGCAGTGAGCACGGGAATGAAGATCTTCATCACTCTGAGCTGCTCGGAGAGCAGCAGATCCAAACACACCTTTTCTTTATATTTGAGCCGACCATCTGAACGCTGAGTCACGAATTCTTCAGGTCCATCAGAGTTTAGAGCTCTGCAGCCTCATCTTTGATGTTTGAATCATAAGGATTCAGCTGAATGTGACAGATCTCCCACATGTACTTGTCCTGTGTTGTACCTGTTGGAGCCAACCAGGTGAGTTTCTGTTTTCTTTACAGGTTCCAGCCAAGAAGCCGTTTAGGGCGAGGTGAGGACTTGGCAGGTGAACTGAACTGTGGAGAAACTTTGAGAGGTCCCAGCTTGGACTCATCCTCCCCTGTTTGTCCTGTTTGGTTCCCACCTTCCCCTGGACAGGAGAAGAAATCTGAAGATTCAAGGATCGTTCATGTATTTTGACACTGTAAACTACCTGATCTCAATTTTGTAAGAACTGATGCACCTCGAAGGTGGCTGCAGATCAGGTAAAATAAGCACCTGTTCAAAGGCCTTAAGCTTTAGTGCTGCTTACCTGTGCTGGATCAAGGAAGTGAAAGCTACCTGCTGAGTTAGTCTGCGTCAGAATTTTTCAACAGAAACAGCTGCTCAGATGAAGACTCCATGAAATGAATAAGTTTGAATATTTCATGAAACAGGACCTGAAGCAGACAGATCTGCATCCTGAGATGAAGAGCTGAACGTTGCTGCTTTGATCTTTCCCAAAGAAACATTTTAAACAAACTGCAGACTTGGTGACTTTTCATTTTGCAATTCTTATTTTCCACCTAATTTCCTGCAAACTGATAATTTCCAACAAATCAGCTGTAAATGTCAGGATGTCTCTCACAGACCTGCAGCGCTTGGAGCTGATTGGATGGTGAGGGGAGAGTGTGCTGTTCTTTAGGACCTCCTCTTACATTCAGAGCCAGAGTCCACATAGCATTCCTCTGTTGTTGCTAACTTCCTGTGAGGAAGCAACTGAGAAAGTTTAAAGACAGATTCACATCCGGGGGACTTTTTGAGAATAATCGATCAAAACTGAGTGGTAGAGACGGCTGAAACGGGTTAACATCAATGCATGTTTCAGAAAGATAGAGGGAATCAAAATGTGCTCTACCAGAACCCTAAAGGGTTAAAGCCATGATTTTCAGGTCCTGATCATCTGCTGTAGAGTTTTTCAGGCCTCACTTCTTCTTCTGTCCTTCACATGTCCAGTTTCCTCTGATTTTGAAGCACACTCTGCGCACCATGCTCAGATATTCAGTTTGCAGCTAACAGCTGTTTG
>JAVDPK010002219.1:49194-73064 GCA_034780415.1 Cichlasoma orientale | reverse complement strand
TCTCGCAGGCGGTGAGCTGGGGTTCGCGGGGGCTCAGGCGGCGAGGGCCTTAAACGCCGCTTGCGGCTTTAATTTTTTTTTATTTTACTTGTTATGATCTGTTATATTGTAACTACAGCACACACTTGCAGAGCAGTGACCTGTTATTTTACTACTAGTAACTTAAGCTAACCTGAGTATTTAAAAGCCTCCTCTTGATACACTGACGGAACTTACCGACTGTCTTTAAACTACTTTGAAAAGCTTTTTTCATCCCAGCAACATTTTTATCCTTCTTCCTCTTCCGTTTTCTGTTTTGTGCCCCGGAGAGTTTTCTTCTTTGCCTCTCCATCTTTAGCTACCTGTCGGCAGATGATGGCACAATTCAAATGAACAGCCGTGATCGAGCACGTTCTCGGAAATGCGCCTTTTGTGTGTGTGTGTGTGTGTGTGTGTGTGTGTGTGTGTGTGTGTGTCTTGTAAACAATCCAGAGTGGTAAACAGGTTGGTCAGTCTGGTCTTCTTAGCAGCTGGCACATTTGTGTTGCCAGGCGCTCATGGAGTGCAGTAGATGTGAATCATATCAGGGCCTGGTGCTGTCCATCTCTTCATATGTGAGACTCTTTCTTGGACCACTGTGATGGTTACTGGATCCTGTTCCGAGAGCTTGCTGTGGTCCACTCTTAGATCCACTAGCCGCTGGTGCTATTTGTTTGTTGCATCTTTCTTCCATATGCTCTTCTAGTACTACTCCGTCTTCAGCCTTGGTGGGGGTGCTTTTCTCATATTGTTCCCCTGCCACTAAGAATACACCTTGGATGGTTCGGTGGAGAACATCTGGTTTATTCTCCTGGCTTCTATGCCTCTGGTATACCTCTTCAAGCAGTTAGCCAGCTGGCAGTTTCTAAGGCCTCAGGTATGGACAGCTTGTTGTATTTCTTAAGCACCCCTTTCTTCATCGCACCTTTCTGCAGCTCTGATAGCTGGCTAACGTCCCTCTGTGCTGCCTTGATCTTTTCCATGGAGGATGCTGCTCTTTGTGGCTGTTCATCTTATAGCCAAGCATCTCAAGGATCACTATTGCCATGGCATACATCAGCTAGTTGGTTTCAGTGATGGTCGAAGTAGGGATTGTCTGTAGTCTTTCACATCTTCTAGTAGACTTTCAGAGGGTACTTCATGTAGTCTTGGTAGTCGGCCACAGGGGGTCCAGGTTTACAGCTTAGCTATGACCTTATCTTTTGGGTCAGCTGCTCTGGCATTGGACGTACCAGTTGAGGTTGTGGGATGATGATATCGCCCCACTGACCTGATGTCCTGGCTCCCCATTGCCATAGCATTTTTGTTGTGCCTGTATTCCTGTTCAGGAAGCCTACTTATGCCCTCGTTCCTCAACACCAGACATGTTAATCCGGGTGACATCAGAGCCGGTATGGCTTCAATCATATATTTTTCGCTCATATTCTGAGGTAGGCTTGGGTAGCATGGGGGGCCAAGCCTGGGGATGCCTGCCCTGGCCGGTATTCTAATCCCTGACCCCTCATGATCTGCTTCAGATCATCAGCTGTTTCTCTCCTTCGCTATACTTTTCTCCTACATTCTTCATTCTGCTACAGCTTCATCTTGGTTTCAGCTGTCCAAAGATTGTTTTTCAGACCTCTTTGAGATGTTTTCTGCTAAATTCTAATCTGTCCTTCTTGTTCCTGAGTGTAACCAGTGGTTTGCACCTTGTAGTAAACTCTCTGTATTTCCATTCATGAGGGTGTCTGATGATTGTAGACTTTCACAGTGATCCTCCTGCGTCCTCCAGAGTGTTCTTGACTTAGTTTGATGTTGTGAAGTTGTTTTTCTTAACCATGGAAATAATTCTGTCATGCACTTTAGTTTTCCACTAACATTAAAATGTTTTTATTTTTATTTTTTGGCCTTTTTTGCCTTTATTGGCAGAGTGCAGAGAGTAGACAGCAAAGTACGGAGAGAATGAGGATGAATGACAAACAGGAGATGTCTTGCTTAAACCTGTTTTCATACAGGCCTGAGTATGAGCGCAGCCGGGCCCGGAGCCGACCTCGCAGCCGCAGTCCAGATCGGAGCCGGGCTAGAAGTCTGGGGCGTAGCAAGAGCCGGCCCCGCAGTCAGAGCCGCAGCCCGGACAGGAGTCGGGCCAAGAGCCGCCCCCGCAGCAGGAGCCGCAGTCCCGACCGGAGCCGGGCCAAGAGCCGCCCCCGCAGCAGGAGCCGCAGTCCCGACAGGAGCCGGGCCAAAAGCCGGGGCCGTAGCAGGAGCCGCAGTCCCGACCGGAGCCGGGCCAAGAGCCGCCACCGCAGCAGGAGCCGGGCCAAGAGTTGCCCCCGCAGCAAGAGCCGCCCCAACAGCAGGTCTAAATCTAGGTCCAGATCCAGGTCTCGATCCAGAGGAAGGAGTCGAGGGCGGAGCTACAGCAAAGGACCAAGCTATGCTCGGAGTAAGAGCCGGCATAGGAGTCGCAGTCGCAATCGCAGTTGTAGTGGGAGCAGTAGCTCGAGCTCGAGGAGTCGCAGCAGAGGTGACGCCGAGGAGAAGTCAAACAAAGGGTTTAAAGAGCTGAAGATGGCTCGCCGCAGGAAGGAGCTTGAGGAGTTGCTGACTTTACCGACAAAGTCAATCCTGAAGAAACGCAACTCGGAGGACTCGCCATCCATCAGGGTAAGACCACAGTACTACTCAGATCAGGTTTCAGTCGGTACTTTGACACTGTAGTCTATTAGCCAGTAAAAACAGAGATGACCAAAGTCATCTTGAAAATGACCTGCACTTTTTCTCTTCCAGAGCACGGACTCTCCTCGAGCTCTGGATGGTTCCATGTCCCAGCTGGCCGATCAGCTCCTTCGGGCCGTTAAAGGCACTGACCCTCGCATGGTGGCATCTATGTTGGCAGAGCTGCGGTCCGACCCACAGATGGCTAACCGCGCCGGCCTTGATACTGAGATCAAAGAAATCCTCAACCTGCTGGGGGGGGCCACCCCAGGGACCAGGGGTCAGGAGAAGACGCTCGACGACATTGATGATGAGGAGAGATTCCTGTACGGTGACTCGGAGGATCCCAAATCGCCACCTGCACCACCAGAGCCGGTCCTGCATCATAGTCTAGACCTGTACGGAGACGTGACAGAAGAGGCGCTGTATAACGAATACCCACCGCAGACACCTGCCACTGCTCAGACATATGGACGCCCACTTCAGGCCCCTCCTTCCACGGATGTGACTTATGTGAGCCGGCCCACCATCAGCCCCAACCAGAACATCACCGTCCAGGTGCCAAACCCCTCTTACCCACCAGGGACTGAGCCTCTGGAGGAGAGTGAGCGCCAGGCGCTGGAGCAGTATGAGAAGATCCAAGAACTGCTTAAGACTATTGGTCTGGACCTTGGGGTGGCCGAGATCACCAAAATGGCGGCCAGGACCAAAGAGCGTCTCCACGGAAGCAAACCACCTCCAAAGACGCCCACACGCCGCAGGCAGTACTCCCCTGACAGCTCTGATGGCAGCCAACGGGGTCGCAGGACGCGGAGCCACAGTGGCAGCTCCAGCAGTTCCAGCAGGAGCCGCAGCCATGGACGGGGTGGCGGTGCCAGTGCTGCCGGCTGGAGCAGTGATGAGGACGACCACCGGAAGACTTCAGCTCCACCCAAATCCCACAAAGACCGAAACATTAAAAATCTGAAGGGCGAATATAGTGACACAGCGGCACCGCCGTCTCAGACGCCAGACCTCAGCTCCCACCCCCCTCACTCAGGCGTGCCCATTCCCACCTATCCCCCCTCGCAGGTCCCTGGAATGATGCCACCCAACTACCCGCCGCCAGGGTATGGCCAGTACGGGAACTACCTGCCCTACATGCCCCAGCAGTGGCCTCCTATGTACCCACCCCCCAACATCAGGATTCCCCCTCCTACAAGTGCTGAGGAGTACCCCCCCACTCTGCCCTACAAACAGGCTTATACCCCTGAGCCGGGGGTCAAAGGTCAGTCTCCTTTTAAAGAACTATTTCATTTTTTTATCACATTTTGTCTGTAGAGTCTGAGAATGATTGATTTAGCTAGCACCGCCTCTTCTTGTCGTGTTTCCTTACATGTATCAGGGATTTAGCTAAGGTGATGCTAGCCAGGAAAAATTCACAGCCCAGGGGTATCGGATGACAGTGGGGGTGGGGCGGGGTCCCCCGGGTATTGGATGACCGCTTTCCAGTGCTAATAACTGCGCCCGCTTGCTAATTGTGGTGATAGCAAACCAGTGAAATTTTCTGGCGCATATGTCTGGCGCAGCGCTGGGCAATCAACCGCTGGTTAGAACCCTGGTGTAGGTCACCGTGGTATTTGTACTTGATTATCACTCCTGCAGTTAGACTGACTCCTCCTGCAGCTGGTTCTGCGCCTCTAGAGAGCAACATGATGGAGAGGTGGTTAGTTATGGATCAGTTATTAATTTGTCACAGAGACGGTATAAACTTTCTCTCTGTGATGTCATGCTCGACATCACAGCTTGAGAGTGGGTCTGACTGAGAAACCAAAGATTCTGTAGCCTCATTGGCCAATAACATATGATTGATGGGTCGTTATCCACCGATCCTCCCCTGCTTCCTGCTCTTCTTTGACTCTATGGGGACTCTATAGGATATCTCTATAATGAATATCATGTTTTATTCAATCAAACTGAGACCATAAACCTATCAGTGAAGACTTTACTGGGATCGAGCTCATTTTCTTATAGACTTCTATAGACTTCTATAGGGATGTGCGCGACCAGTTGACTAGACGACTAATCTGCGCTGTTGTCACTAACTGGTACCAGGCGTACTAGTCGGTTAGCCTAATTATTAAGGTTTTAGTTGATACCCAGTGCCGGTAAATGTTTGTCCTAAATGTTATGCAGCCATCTGCCACCAGATGGAGCTGCAGCCCTGACATCATTATAGAAAAATGCCATAACTCCTTGCCATAACTAGTTAATCTTGGTCTGATACTTTTATTAAGTCTAATATTGTTAGTTATTTTTGAAGTTTTACAACATAACCTGAAGTGCACCTCCAGAGAAACACCCTTCCTTTCCTGTATTTCCGGCTAATTTTCCTTTTCATGTTTCAAAACGGATGATTCTTTGTGGTGGTAAACGAGTGTGATTCTCGAGTTGTTTTAGGATGTAATACACTACTACCGGCAGAAGGTGGCAGTGATGCACTTAGAAGCTGCTTGCTGATATTAAACAACAAAAATGGAAAAATATGTTTTAGAAACAGGAGAAAGAGAAAGTTAAAGCTCTGCCCTGAACTCTGCAGGCCAAACAGCGTGAGGTGGCAGCTGTGCACAGTCAGAGCATCTTTGAAGAGCAGATCGTGACTCTGGATTGTGGAGTGTTTTTGACTGATGCTGAAAAGGCCTGTCCGTAGTTAATGCGTGTTTATTATGGGCTGACTTTTTGTTTATTTATTTTTTGGCCCCTCCCTCCTCACAGGTAGAATGTAATGGAAAAAACTGGTGAGTGCCGAAAGAGTAAACGGTCAACTAACCGATCAATGAGACGAGAGAAGAAGCTGTCGGTCGGTCGGTCGGTCGGTGGAGATGATGTTTGCTAATAAGTGTGTCTGTCCTCAGGGCCGGTGAAGAGCGCGGCTCAGGATGCAGAGAAGGGAAGCTCCAAAGCTCCGAGAGTCTCTGAGGAGCAGAACAACGAGAGCCAGAAACAGAAGGTCAGCCTTCATCTCTTCCTGCTGTCTCCTTGTGTTTGTGTCAGGCGCTGCTTGTGGCGCTCAAGATGTGCATCCACCTCTTTCATCATCACATCATTTAGAGGTTTTAAGCTTCTTGTGGAGACACCACAATGGAAGCTCTGTATTTACACACGATGGCACATGGGTAGCGCTCACCTCCATCACGTGACCCCACACCTTCAGAGAGGAAGTTTGGTTTCTGATTTCCTGTAGCTTGGCCCGGTGAAGCAGTTGGTCTCTCATTCAGGTGGTGTGTGTGTGTGTGTGTGTGTGTGTGTGTGTGTGTGCTGAAGCTGTAAGTGAAAAGTGAGATCTTTAAAGAGAAGCACGTTCCCAGCTGCTGAACAAAAGTCATTCCAGCAGTTTGTATTGGTCACTGCAGGCTCCTTCCTGATTTGTCATGCCATGGTCACATGACCCCCCCCCATGGAGGGAAAGTTTTGCCTAAACACCTCATGGTAAATTCCACCTGAATGACTGATGCTGAATGAAATGTGGATGCAGGTTATTTTAAGAAGGAAAGGGGTTGGTGTGGGCGGAGCCTTGGACTCCCAGAGGTGGCTGATTGGACCTGTGACTGTCCTTGTGTTCAGGTTCTGGAGGAGAGAGAGAATCTGAAGCAGGAGCGGGAGGTCAGGATGAAGAAGAAGGAGTACCTGATGAAGGAGCTGGAGAGACTCAGGAAGCAGCAAGGTGAGTTATTGTGTTCATGTGGTTTTGGTTTACAGGTGATTTGTGCTCCGCCCACCTGAGCTGAACCCGATCAGACCCAGCCAGGTCCTTTTTAAAGCAGCTGCTGGTTTTCAGTTTATTAATGAATCATAAACAGACATCACTCCACGTCAAGGCCATCCTCAGGGATCAACTCTGAGTCCTTGATGATCGGAATGTTTTTCCATGAACCGCTTTCAGAAACCTGCAGCTGTAGAAATGTGTTTTTTGTTGGTTGAGCTTTGATATAAAAACTGGAGCTACAGGAGACACCTGCTGATGGATCAAAAACCACAAATGAAGCTTTTCATGTTTGGCCTGCAGTTGGGAACCTGATTATCTCCACATTTGTATATTCAAGGCGAGCTCCTAAGGAAGAAGCGCCGGGAGAAGGATGGCCACAAAGACCCTCTGTTGCAGGAGATCAGCCACCTGCAGGAGGAGGTCATGGCCCAGATCTCCAACCTCCGCAAGGAGCATGAGGCCGCCGAGAAGAAACGCCACGAGATTGAGAAGGTGGCGCTCATTCTCGGCCTGAGCCCGTCAGATCGGCCCCGCAGGTCCGCCAAACCGCCTGCGGTCCCGGAGGCTGAGCTGCAGACGCCACCACAGAAGAAAAAACGTGAAGCGGAGAGGAGCCCAGACGGCCGGCCGGTGACCAGCGGCCCCGCAATGAAGGTACACTCACCTGCAGAGGAGGTAACAGGAAGTGATATCAGAGGAGCAGTTAGAAACCATAGCTAGGGTCATTTCCTGATCTGAGTTTATTCAGCAGAGATGTGAGGAGTCTCAGGGGCAGCGAGAGGGTCGAGAATCACACGAACATCTTCAGTGAAGTTTACCTGCAGATATTTTATCTTCTAAAGTTTCTCTGATTTTATTTTGTCATATTTTAGTTTGTAGTTCTTCCGTTTCGCCGGCGCTGCGGTGGTGAAACAGCTGTGACTGACGGTAGCCTCAGCTGTTCGCAGGTTTTAGATCGAAATGCTAACGTCAGCGTTTTAAATGTTTAATGACAAGATTCTGCGATCTTGTCTTGTCAGACTGAACATAGATAGCTCAGAGAAATTAAATGTTTTTTAAAGCCTCGCTAACAAACAGGAAGCTTATCAGGAACCTTTGGAGTTGTTTTAGGTTCTGAGTGGAACTAACCCCTCTGTGCAGCGGCTGCTTCTACCTCCTTTAATCCTCAGTAATGTCTCACCACAGAAGAGATTGATTTGTTCCATTCATCAGCGGGAAATATAGGATTTTCTTATAGGTGTGACTTTATCGACCCTTTTATTTCAGCATGTTCAGGTGAAAATGTCCTTTAATGTTAATATGATGCAGCTGTAGTAACAATGGGACAGTGTGAAGACGCTTGATTCTCTGTCGCTGCTGGTATAAGAGCAGTATTTGTGACGCAGACCAGGCTGGGGCGGGCTTACCAAAGTAGATGTTCCTCTTCCCATTAAACCCACAGACATGCTGTATTCAAGCCATCTAATTTAGGGAGTGTTGTGGGGTCCATAAAGGTGAGCCAACCAACATGGATGAAGTTCTGAGGCGTTTTTGATGTCTAAAGACTGTTGGGAGGATTCATACGTACACGTGTCCGGCTTTAACGTGCTCGCCTCTCGTTCTGTGTGAATGTTGTGACATCACACGTTGACTGAAATTATCCGTATCCACGATAGTCTCTGAGTGGAGAGACCTGAAACCACTGATTGTAATGACCCACGCCTTCGTTCACACTTTGGTGCATGTGATTGTGCACATGAACAATAGTGGGTCACAACCCCACCTCCAGGGGACTACGCCCACTGGGGTTTAAATACCTGGGTCTCTCCACCTTTTGGTTTGAGAACTGAAGAAGCCTTTCGGATGAGAGTGAAACATCTTCAAGAAGCAAACAGAAGTCCAGTCGCCCTTTTTCCAAGCTCAGAGATTACAGTGACCTGGATGACTGAGAACCTACACAGATGCATCCACGATGTAGCCCATGCAAGTGGTCAACACCATCGCCAACATTTAAACTTGTGGTGGTGAAGCTCCGTTGCTTTGACATGGTTGGAGTTGATTTGTTGTCTTCCAGCTGACTGGAATAAAAGCAGAAGAAGAAGTAGCTGGAAATGCATAGGATCAAACGGGTACTGAGTCGTAGTCGTCAGTGATTGGTTGTTGAAGCTGTGGCAACGTTGTGTGTTTAACGGCGACTGAAGATCACCCGACCCTATCCTCGAATATTAGGCACGCCCACCTCCAATCGTTAAAGCAGCGTGTACGTGTGAATCCTCAAACTGCTCAGCAGCACATTGACTCAGCTCACCCCTGTGTCAGTGAGTCCTCCGTCATCAGTCTGTGGACCATAGCGGAGGTATCGTGGGCTTCTGAGTTCCTGATTGGTTAGTCCAAATTCAAGTGTTTGTTTAATCAGCTAATCTAAAGGTAAGATGATGCATCACGTGACTAACGTCTGCCTGACTGTACCGAATGTAATTATGAAACTCAACTGCTCAAGTGGTTTAATGTCAGTTTAATCTGACAAACAGTCACTTATGTTCAAAGTCCTGCCTGCCCGAGCTTGTCTCACCACCACGCCGTTGGTGCAGGATGAGGGGCGCTGTTCCTGCTGTACACTCATTGATAATCAGTTTAATAAAGAGTGTCAGCTAGTGAGGGAAACAAATATCAGTTGTTTCGTTGGCTGATTCAGCTGCAGCTCAGCTGGTTTCGCCGTCACGTGCCGAGTATCCAGGTGAAATGTCAGGAAGCTATGAAGCTACCACTGAATGCATGCTGGCCGAGTTGGATCCAGACTTTACAGAGGGCTATAGATTCAGTTGAACTGGCGAATTTAGACCGTGAAGTTTGAACGCCATCATCGCAGGCCTGTGCTCAAGTTGAAACTTTGCGTACGAAGTTACTGTCAGTAAAAAAAGCGTCTGACGGACATGCGTTGGCATCTGCTGGAGCTCAGAGAAGGTAAGAAACTTTTTGAATTTCACTGAACTTTAAAAGGAGCTCGTGGGTTGTTGGTTGTTTTGTCTGAATGAGCCTGACCGTGTCGCCGTTCTGCCTGCTGTCTTGACTCTCAATCTTTCTTTCTTTTTGTTCTTTAGCAGACGTCTGCGCCTCGCTCACCGTCCAGAGTGTCCCCGGACAAGACGCCCGTCGCTGCCCCGGCTCTGACCGCGCCCCCCGAGCCATTTGAATACTATGACGCTGGAAACCACTGGTGCAAAAACTGTAACGCTACGTGTGGTTCCATGTTTGATTTTTTCACACACTTGCAAAGCAAAACACATCGAAAGGTTTGTTTTAATGTTTTACACGAACTTTAAAACATCGCCATCCACGCTTTCTACAGTTCTCCCTCTTAGTTACATTTTGTATTTGATATTCGTACCTGGGCGTGCTCCCGGTGTTTGTTCCTTTACATTTCTTCTTCTCCTCCACTGCACAGACTCTGGACCCGTACGACCGACCCTGGGCTTCCACGCCGGGCAAAATCTCCAAGAACCTGTCGTCAGAAGAGAAGCTCACGAAACCCGCCAAAGGTACTCGTGCTGCACGTTCAGAGCATCCTGCAGACTTATCATACCTCCGTTTTTGTGGTGTCTGAGCCACTGAATTTTGTTAGCCGTCTTCTGCTTCCAGGTGGAGCTCAGTGTGGATCTCTGCTGCCGTTTCTCTCTCTTAATGAAAACAGTGCTAACGAAGTGACTCGCATCGAAGCACAAGGGAGACTCCTGTCCACACCTCCAGTGCTGAGTCATTTGTTTTTCATGTCTCACATTCCCCTGAAAGCTGCTGAAAATGCAGCAACAGTTGGAAAAGTGCTTTAACGTCTCAGTGCAGGTGTGTCCATATTACAAACACCTGGACTGCATTTCCTGCAGGAACCCTGTTATTCCTGAGCAGTTGCAGCTCTTTACTACCTGTTACTGCTCTGAAATAACCACCGATCTCTTCGCCATCTATTTTCAAACATAAAGTCAGCAGGCTTTCCTCTCTAACCTTCTCCTTTCCTGACAGGTCCTGAAAATGGAGACTTACATCAGGTAAACATGATTGGCAGCTTATTTGGCCTCCATCTGAGGGTTTAAAATGTCACCTCTGTGTTTTGCTGCAGGTTCAGAGTTCCTGCTGCCTGTTAGAGGATTCTTCTGCCTGCTGTGCAAAGAGTTTTATGGCGACGCCATCTGTGCAGAAGAGCACGTCACCACCCACGCTCACAATGAGAAATATAAGGTTTGTAACTCTAAATCAGCAATTTCAGCCATCTAAAGCTTTAAAGCTCCTGAGGTCTGGTGGGCAGGTCTGGACTTCTCTTTCCCGATGTATTTCAGCAGTTTTATGACTCATCTGATGTGCAGGTTACCAGCTAAGATGTTAGTATGTCAAGTGGCAGAAGTGTATATCAGGATATTTTGCTCACTCTTTTCCCTCCCTCACCAGAAACAAATGTATGAGAACCCGCTGTACGAGCAGAGGAGGAACCTTGATCGCCAGGCGGGACTGGCCTTAGAGGCAAGCGGGAAGAAGCGCAAACATGATGATGATGAGAAAGGCAGCAAAGAGGACAAGACCAAACACAAAAAGGACAAAAAAGAAAAAGAGAAAAAGAAAGAAGAGGATGTTCCAAAGGAGGAAAAGTTCAAAATGAAAAAGGAGGATGAGGAGGACAAGCTGAAGCTAAGCAAGAACGAGGAGGATTTAAAAAAAGCCAAAAGTCTTGAAAAGGAGTGGCCTTCTTACAGCAAGAAAGATGAGGGTGAAAAGTATAAATACTGCAAGAAGGATGACAAATACCGCTACAGCAGAGAGGAAGAGGAGAAGGACAGCCGGTACAGATACAGTAGGGAAGAAGAATATCGGTACCGTTATGACAGGGATGAAGATGACCGATTTAGTGACCGTCCCAAATATGGTCCAAAAGATGACAAAGACAAATATAAAGGTGGCAAATTTTCAGATGCCAGATCCAAATATGAAAGGGAGCGAGATGAAATCAAACCTAAGGCTGAGAAGGAAGGATTTAAAAAATCTGAGCCAGAGAAGCTGGCAGTCAGCAAACCTGAACTACCACCAAAACCCTACGACCTGCCCAAAATCCTCTGTGGCCCCAGTCCGGCCATGAGGGCCAAGCTCCGCAAGCAGAGCCTGGAGGCTGGCAAACCAGCTCCACCAACCACAACTACATTTGGAAAGTTCATGTGGAAGAAGAAGGAGAACGTGCTGGCAAAGGAGGCAGAGAAAGTTGCTGCCGAGTTCATTAAGGAGGATGAAGCGGCTGCGAATGAGAAGTCGGTCTCGACGGAAGACTCTTTTGCTAAGTCGATGGCTGTTGCCAAAGAGATCGCAGAGAAGTTGGGAAGCCAGCCAAGCATAGCTGCTCCCTGGACATCCAACCGGGGACGCATACGGCCCAATCTCCCTACACCTGCTGTTGGTCTCAGGAAGCCAACCATGATGGCCAGACCTGCTTCTCTGAATACCTTTCTGTCCATTAGACCCCAAAACACCAGTTTACTAGGGGCTCCTCCAGTTCTGCCTTCTGCTCCCACAAGTTTTGGAAATGGTCTGCTTCAGACTAAACCTATCCCACCCGTTAATAGACCAGGGCCCTTTGAGGCAATGCATCCACCAGTGCATAAACCTGCACTGTTTCAGGTTAGACCTCCACCCCCGGTGTCTGAGTTGGCACTGTCTGAAGTTAAACCTACTCTACCACCAGTTTCTGAGCTTGCCTCAGTCAAGTCTGGAGAGGCTACAACTCCTACACAATCTGAAGTTAACCCTGCTCCACCAGATTCTGAACCTGCCACAGTCGAGTCAAAGCCTGCACCTGCAGAGCCTAAAATTCTTAAACCATTTGAAGTTAACCCAGCTCCCCCAGTTTCTAAACCTGCTCCAGTCGATTCGAAGGCGGTCCCAGTAGAGGCTAAACCTTTGCCTTCTTCAGCTACTACAGCAACTCCAGCACAACCAGCTATGATAAAGATTGTGTCTGATGTGGCAGCTCCTGGTGTCCCAGAGAGTGAGCAGATTCATACGGTGTTTGTCAAACCTCCACCTTTCATGAAAAAGAGTGAAGTTCAGAAATCTGACAAACTCAAGAGAAACCTGGCTGCAGCCAAAGCCCAAGACTTATTTGATATCTTCTACAGCAGCGTTGGACAAACAGGCCCCTCCTCCTTCAGCAAACCAGCATCAGACTCCAGAAGTGAGGGGAATAGTGCTTGTAAAAGTTCATGTGCAGTTCCACAAGTACCACCCAACCCACACCTTGAACTGCAGCCTAAACCACAGCCTGAACCACGGTCCCAGCCAAGTTCCTGTCCACAACCTCAGCCACAGGCTGAACCACAGCCCCAACTAAAGCCCCAACTGCAGTCCCACCCAGAGCCTGAACCACACCCTGAACCACGCTCTGAACCGCAGTCCCAACCACACCCTGAAAGGCAGCCCCAACTAAAGCCCGAACTGCAGTCCCTACCACAGTCGCTTTCACAGGCTGTTATCCAGTTCCCACCTCCAACTGAAGTCCAAAAATGTCCACAACGAGATCCAGATGAACACCCACAAAGTCTGTTGACCCCGACAAACTCAGCCATTCAAATTGCGTCTGTCTGGTCCTTGCAGTCTTCCGAAGATTCTACATCTAATTTGCCTCTACCCAATAAAACGGACACACAAACAGCTCAACCAAGACTATCCCCCCCACCTCAATTTAAGGCTCACAGTGCACCACAAAACCAGTCCCTGACTGCCAAATCTGATTCTCAAATTCCCCCAGAAAGTCACTCTGCTAAGCTGGAGTCTCAGCTCAAACCAGCTTCTGAAATCCAAACAGAGCCGCGATCTGAACTGGAATCAAACCAGGACATCCAGTCCTATCCAGAGCCCCATTCCCTTACAGAATCTGAACACAAACCAAAACCAGGTCCTAAAAATAGAGGCAAGACAACCCCAACAAAGAAAACCCCTCCTGCTCCCCGCCCAACTCGTCAAACTCGATCCCAAACCAGATACCAGACCCGGCAGCAGCAGCAACAGAACCAGCCAGAACCAGATCCCGGGTCGGCATCAGGGGACACTGCAGCTTTAGACCCAAAGAGTATGGACACGGAAGATCCTGGATCTGAATTGCGGACGGAGGCTGTGGCTCCCAGCGAGGAGGACCCTCAGATGATGGAGATAACTGCAGAAACGCTGGGCCTTCCTTCAGACATGACCTCGCTGGACTTTGAATATGATTTTAACTTTGAGTAGGAGCCAATCAGGCTGTGTGACATGGGGGCGGGGTTTTGTTTTGACCACTTGTATATCCAGAAGACCCGAAGCCACAGTCTTTTGTGTCACTTAGTAGAGATGAGGATGTTTGGAAGTGACGAGAAAGACGCCTGTGCTGACAGACTTAAGACTTTTAAAATGCTGACCTTCACCTGTTTAAAGGACCAGATTTGTTTATAGTTTAGTTGTTCTCCATTTTCTCCAGAATCTGTTTATAGGCTGGTTTGATCCTGTATAGAAACATGCTCACGACATTCAACCTCACTTAGCAATTTCCCTGTGATGCAGCTTTTGTTTACATACGGTAGTTCGCAAGTGGATTAACAGAGTAATTTAAATACCTTTTTAAGTTGATTGATCTGTGCTGTTTTTGTTTGAGTGACATAAAAAAACTCCCCTTTTTGTTCAGTAGAATACTTTGTCTGGACTTTGCAAGGCTGAAGAACCTTTTAGTTTCTTGGAAGGTTCCTGGATGTTTTCCTCAAAACCTCAAAGTTCTGGAGACACTTTTAGAATAAACTTTGCTATAAAGGAGCTTTTACCTGTGTTACCATTGAGGTCTGTAGTGTAGTGTTGTTTCCTGTAGACTTATTGAGGGTCTTGAGAGTTTGCAGATTTTCTGTTCTCATTAGAGTCCCATGAGTTTCCACACTCTGGGTTGGCCCTGGAACACTTCATAATCTTAGAACACTTTGACATTTCATCCAGAGCAGCTGTTTGGGTTCACCTTGTTTCCACTTCCTGTCACAGGGAATGTTGTCCCAGGACTTGTCAGGAAATAAAAGAGAGCAAAATAAATCTGTGTCTGGAAAATGCTAGAAAAGCAGTACTTGAGTGCTGGACCCCAAAGTTCCTGAACCTTCAGGAGGTTGGCACTTCACCAGGAGGTGAGGCTTAATTTAGGAACTGGCTCCTCAAAGGTTTCGTAGTCTCTAGGAAAAGTTCCTGCAGTGGAAATATAGTTCACAGGTTCTCAGTGTACAGTCCAGTTAACAGAATAAAGTGTTCAATTTCTTTTTGAAGAATTTGCAGGTGAAGAGCTGTAATCACAAATAAGAAATTTAATAAATTGTGTTCACTCATCAGCTGACTGTATGGCCTAAAACAGATGAAACCTGATGGGTTTCTGGAGAAAATTGGAGGACTGCTCCTTTAAAGAACACAGTGCTGTTTCTGTCAGGTGTTTCCACAGGTAATGCCTTGTTTCTTCCCCTGAAGGTAAAGATCTGCTCACCCTTTTTAGTTTGTTCTGTTTCCTGTTTGAACAACAGTGAGCTGGTTCTGATGTTCCTCAATGAAACTCAGTTTCTGGATCCGCATCAGGTGTTGTTCCTCCGTCGTATTTGAAACTGCTCGTCCTGTAACGTGTTCTTCAACTTATGTTTTAATAAAAGGAGAAACTCCAGCATGTCTGTGGGTTTATTACACGAAAATGTTCTCATCTACTCAGGACAAAATTAGGATCTTTAGGAGCAGAGGGCACATTCAGCTCAGATTTCAGTACTTGTATAGATACAGAAAGTAAAAATAACCCTTAAAACGATGCACTAAGTGTTGAATGTTTGGATGATTGTAGGGTATAATCCAGATCATTTTGCAAGATTTATTGTAATTTTTCTTATTTCTTTAATATGCTTTTGATGGTATTATTCATATCTCACAGGGATAAAGAAACTTTCCAAAAATTCCTGCATCCAGATCTGGATAGACTCCTGAAGGTCATCGGTTGTCTCACCAAGCCCCAAATCTGAGAAGAGATTTGGGGCTTGGTGAACCTCTGTCACAGGTAATTGGGGACATATTCAAACATTTGAAACATACGATTATTAAACCGAAGCTTGTGACACTGTGGTGGCTCAGCTGTCTCAGGTAAAGCTTCTGATTGATTTTGTTTCTGTCAGGGATCGTCTATAACTAAAAACCTTTTGAGGTCTCAGTCATAATCGGCAATAACCCTACATAGACCGTAATCGCTGAAAAACTACTACTTTTACTACTACCCTGTAAATTCCTTTCTGCTGGTCTTCAGGATGTAGGGTTAGGGTTCAGAGTTTGATGGTTAATACAGTTCCTCCTGTCGAGCTGTGTATGTAAATATGATTGTTTTTTGAGGAGCTCATGGATAAATCAGCAGGTCAGAGGAAAGACGTCTGCAGACAGCTGGAAGCAACAACTGACTCCTGTTAATGGTTAAAAATGTTAGTCAGACCTGGCCCTGATGAGTCTGTCGCCATATACGCGTCACTGTAAAGCAGTACCTAATAAACATGTTAGCGTATGGTAGATGTGAAACAGTCACAGTGAAAGAAGGAGAACTCCAGGTGCATGAGAGTTGATGCTGGAGATCTCTGTGCAGCTCAGACAAATTGTAATTATATATAGCGCCAAATAAGTGATCTCAAGGCGCTTTATATTGTAAGGTAAGACCCTACAATAATTACAGAGAGAACCCGACAGTCACCCAGGCTCAGGGAGGGCCATCTGCCTGTGGTACATAGCCAACTAATAAAGACAGATTGATCATATTTAAGATCAAAGCATTAATTGATGGAAGGACTTAGTCTAGTAGGAATGGGGTCTAATAAACATGTTGATGGTTTGGAGGAAGTAGCTATTGAAGTTAACGCAGATCAATCAGAGAAAGCAGCCCAGCATGAAGATAAGTCTTTGAGATGGTAAGACAGACGAAGGCTGATGTTTATGGGTTGGAGGAAACTGCCTGATGTTCACAGCTGTGTGCAGAAATTGCATGAAGGAGTTAAAACCTCCGAGAGGTTTCTGTGAAATCAGTCTGATGACGTCAGTAAGATTCTGAACATGTGATCATGCTCATCCAGACATGAAGTCGGCATGTTTGTGTAGGAGAGCACATCTGAAAGGCCTCATGTCAATCTTCAAGATCTTAAAATTGGGAATTAGGAAATTTCAGATCATCTTCACAAAACTGAGCGCAGGTTTCCATCAAGAATTTCTCGTGCTCCTCATCACCTGGCAGGAAGTGACAACACTTCCAGTTTCCCTCTGTGTCTGTTTCTTAATGATCAGCGGTGCCTGACTGGTGTGTAGCTGTCAGTCTGAGTCAGTTTGTTTTGATCGATCGTGAGCAGGAAGTGCGTCTCTGTTGAGATTCCTTTTTGGAATCATTTTGTTCTTTTCTGTGTGACCTGAGCAGAAACTTTCAGCATCCGCTGCTTTTCTGGCCTGAGCAGGGAGGAAGCATCTGAGCAGGAAACTTGAGCTCGTCCAGATTAAAGGTAATCAATAAGTGATCAGAAACTTGATCAGCCAGCTGAAGTCTGATGTGCTGCTAATGTATTATTTTAGTTTAACTGGAGTGAGGCATTTAAAGGTGAGCTGTGATTGATTGATTGGACTGACCCCTGCTGCTTTAATAAGATACACTGTATTCACTCACCATCCAAATCATTGAATCCAGGTGTTCCAGTCACTTCCATGGCCACAGGTGTATAAACCAAGCACCTAGGCATGCAGACTGCTGCTACAAACATCAGTGAAAGAATGGGTCGCTCTCAGGCGCTCAGTGAATTCCAGCGTGGTACCGTGATAGGATGATACCTGTGCAACAAGTCCAGTCCTGAAATTTCCTCACTGCTAAATATTCCACAGTCAGCAACAGGACACGGGGCAGCGCACGAGCCAGAACATCGAGTTTTCTACTCTGATTTTATTTTGGGTTAAATATTCTGATTTTGTGTGTCACGCATGTGTGTCACTGTCTGCGGGTTTTTCAGGTACGTCCTGGATCCTGGCTCTGGTTTCAGGTTGGAAGTCGGATCTCCTGCAGGGAGGTGAGAAGTCGTAAACCTGTACGGAAGCTCGATCATGCCAGAAAATAAAGATGAAATGCAAAGTGGTCAAAATCAATAAAATATTCAGTGCATTTAATGAGCCATAATAAAGTTTAAGTTTTACTTTTTATTCACAATTTAAATTTTTTTCACATATTTGAATCAATTTTAGCCTAATTTTTTTTTGCTTGTATTCCTTTTTCTCACTATTTACTTTGATAATATTTTTTTTCTCTTCATAATTCAAAGTTTAGTAAGTTTTTTTTTTAATGATCCATTAATTCTTTACTTTGTTTGCCTAGATACAAAATAAATATTTTTAAACTGTTTTTTGTTTTCATAAAGCTCTCTGATGCAGTTTAAGAAGTTTGGCTTTTTTTTTTTTTTTTTTAAACGACTTGCTGTTTTCCTGTTGTGGTGCTCAAACCCGCTGGAGCGCAATTTGGCGATTTGTTCTGTGCTGGACAAATAAAGTTTGTTTGAACTGAAGGGCCGCTGTTGTTCTTTTTGTTTCCTGTCAACAAACAAAATGAAAAGGAAAAAACAAGAAGAGGTTGAAAAGGTTTCTGCATCAGAACAAAAACAGCTGGAAGAACATCTGCTGACTTCATCAGTGACCCGATTGGCTATGAAGGTCCCATAAACACTGAAGCGTGTTTCCAGGTGTAGGAGCAACACCTGCCGCCATTCACACGCCATCTGTTTCAGGGAAGCTCGAGTTTCAGCTGCATGGAAACTGCTCCACATGAAAAGATGAATTTACATCTGAGGGATAAACAGCAGGTGGCGCCGATTCATCAACAAGTCAATAATATTCAGTTGATCAATTATTTTAATCAATAGACCAACTTTTCTACCAGGAAACTTCTTAAGGCAGAGTTTTGTTTTTAAGGTTCTGTGTTATAGCAGCGCTTTTTAAAACATGCTTTTATTATGCAAACGGGTGGACTGAGCTGAGACGAAAAATAAAATGTACTCACAAATAACACATTTTAAAATAGGTGAAAAAATACAGAATAAAATGCCATTTCATCATCCATCCATCTACCCATCCATCATCCATCCATCCATTCACCTATCATCTCTCCATCCATTCATCGTCCTTCCATCATCCACCCATTGATCCGTTCATCCATCATCCATTATGTTCTGCTTATGGTGGTGGCTGAAGGCGAGGCAGGTACTCCAGTCACTCTCCTCAGCCACACTTCCAGTTCCTCCTGGGATATCTGAGGCATTCCCAGACCAAATGAGCGGGTTCTGGATCTCCACTGGGTTCTCCTCCTGGTTCGGCATGTTGTTGCAACAAATTTAAACTGAGCAATCAGATCTGTTTGTTCCATTTTTTTAGATGATCTGATTTTGTAAATGAGTCCACGATGTAACTTTGGGCCGCAGCTGCGGGGCATCTCGATGTACTTATAAAATGTTCCTGACGCTCAGCCAGTGCCTGGAATGGAGGCAGCTGCTGATTCGGTGACAGGTGAGGGATTGAGGTGGCTCTGACCGGTTCTCCGGCTCGCTCCGGTCCCGCAGGGCTCGGTATCATCAGGTTGAAGGTGTTTTGTTGCTGGGGAAGACTCCGGTCCTTCCTCACCTCCCTGCAGCCTCACCCTCGCCGTCAAACTCAAAGTCAGCCAATCAGTAAAAATGACTCCATGCGTCACTAGGCAGACGTCCAGGACGGCAGCCAATCGGATTGGGCGCCTCGCGAAAGGGCGCAGGGAGCTGAGACAGACCGAGTGACAGCGTCCGAGTCCCGGGGAGGAAGATCAGGGAATCTCCGTGGAAAAGCCCTGCAACGCGATCAAGATGCCGAACAAAACCAAGAAGGAAAAGGTAAGATGGCTGCTTCAGTGCTGCACCGGGAGTCTTTTCCCGCTGGAATCCACGGTAGCGGGTGTTTTTCCTGCTGCTGGACACTTCAGACATTTAATTTTACCGAGCTAACAGTTAGCAGCGAGCTAGCTGTTAGCTTGGGCCCAGCTAGCGGCTCTCCGCAGAGTGCCTGCTCGGTATCCACCGCGGACACGCTTCATTTCACCTGCACCACGCACCGGCCGCGGTCTCTGCACGAACGGACACACAGCGCTGAGCTGGCAGTTGTGGTGAGCCGTCCACTGGTACCGGAGCACCGCGAGGAGCCGCTGGCTGTGCTTGAATTATTGATGCAGGGCTCGGTTGCAGGAGAGGGTCTGAACCGCTAACAGCCCTTAGCTGGAGCTGCCCGGTGAGCAAGGATGTTCCGTTGGATGCCCGGCTCACAGGCACTACGGCACATTCTGACCCACCGCACACATTCGGAACGACACCGAATTAAAGCGATCAGTTTAACCATTGAGAGCGGAGTACTGATCAATCAGTGATCAGAACGATCAGATCTTTTTCTGATCAGTTATAATCGAACTTTTTTTCGGTTCTTCTGTTGATTATTTTATCGATAATTTGTTCAGTCTGTGAACTTGAGCTGATCAGGCCAAAAAAAGTAAAAAAAAAAAAAAACTGCCTGAAAAGTGACAGCCGGAGTCATTGATTATTTATATTACAGCTTATTGCTTATCTTTTTATAGACTAATTGATTAATCGACTATTTCTGCTCTTTCTGCGTGATTAAACCTCTTCTTTAAGCTTAAACACCGCGTGAGCTCAAAGTGTTATAACGGATAAAGTGATCTAATAATCAATAAGCTCAGATTAATCAGAAGAGTTCAGCAGGACAAACAGCAGGTGGCGCTATCTGCACTCACCTGTTACTGATTTTAATGAACAGAAACTGTTTTTATCCACTTTATTTTTTATGATTTCAAAATGAAAATAATAATAAAAAAAGAGCTGGATGATTAAAGTCACATTTGGGCAGTGCAAACAGCTCGCAAGAATCCCACGACTCCAAAATAGTCATACAAATAAATAAAAATATAACATGATTAACATAAATGTCAGGGACAAAGTGACATTAAACAAAAAATATTAAAGAAAAAAATAACAGACACAGCAAATAATGTTTAAAACATGATGACCATTTAATGCATAACAATATAAAATCAATAAAATTTATTCTGAACAAAAAATTAATAAAATACTAAAAAAAGCATTTTGAAAAACAAAATGAAAAATAAAGTAAAAAATTTAATAAACATTAAATAACAAAGAAACAAGTTTCAGAATGAGATGAAAAATAAAATGCTACCCCAAATTAAAAACAAATATTAAAGATTAGAAAATGTGAAATTAACATAAAACAAAATGAAAACAAATAAATGTTAAAAATAATAAAACTAAGAGAAGCTCATTGGTAAAAAGAGAGATAAAACTCTAAATTCACCAGCCCAAAATAAAATATAAAAGAATTAGAAACACATAAGTAAGAAAGAAAGAAAGAATAATAGTAAATAATAATTTAAAAATACAGAAAATACATGAAAGATAATAAAAATAAAAGCAGACTTTTTAAAGAATAAAATTACGGAAAAAGAAATGGAAAATTTTAGAATAAAAAAATGATAATAAAACAATAATAGTTTCATGGTGGGCAGAGATCAGCTGCTTTTAAGTTGAAAGGTTTCGGCTGGCTGCTGATTTCCTCTCTTCAGGTTTTATCCTGTTTGCTGGTTAAAGAAACACCTGAAGACGTGGAACAAACTCCTGAAGACATCCTCCACGCTGTTCGTGAAATCATCTGTAGAATAAGTGACAGCAGCGGTGCTGCTGGACAGCCTCCATGAGAAGCTTCATGGATGTTCTGGAAGGATCCTTCAGGTGTGACACTGCAGCATGTTCACCTGAATCTCTGTGAGGCTGCAGGTGAGAGGGTTCACCTGTGGAAACACATCTGAGGGAGCAGAGTCTCCATGACATCGCTTCAGAATGCTGTTTTTTCATTGGCTGATTTGATCCTTAGTTTTTTGGTGCTCGGGTTTTGTTCGGAGGAGAAATGCAAGTCGGCTTCGATCGTCTCGACCTCGAGCTCCTCATCCGTGCTCAGTTTGAGCCCCTGAGTGTTAATGGACTTACCGGAGACCTGTTATAGGGAGAAGGGACAGTATTTATTATTTTTAATTTCCAGCCTGAGCGTGCCACGCAGTCACAGTGTGTCTCGATCAGAGTGTGGTTGTTTGTAGCTGTGCAGCTTTTGTTGGTAACAGCTCGTCACAAAGTTCCTAAAGTCTTTCATCAGCAGAAGAAACGGGTCAAACAGTTTTCGAGACTCTGACTCTCAGAGGGTTCAGAGCAACACCAGGGTTCAGGGTTCACGTCTAACTTAGTTTAGCTTTGTAGCGTTGATTAAAGAGGCACTGATGGACCTGCTGATACAGAGTATTGATCTGGTACCAGAGTTCGATCATAATCTGTAGCCCTCACTGTGAGGAAGAGACTGAGAGTCGTTCTTTATTTGGAGGAAACATCAGGCTCCAAAATAAAACGTAAAAACATCCAGAAAGCTCCTGTGTGGGTCTCATGAAGATGAGCCTGATAAACAAACAACCCTGATCAGCTGACGGGTTACATCATCATGCCCGTCACAGGACGAAGAGAAAGAAACAAGAACCACTTTTTTAATTGCTGAAATGTGCGCCAGTAAAATCAGTAATGTTCAATACAAAGCAGAAATAATATTTTAGTAATTAAAAACTGAGAAAAAAAAGTCAGACTGGGTTCAGGGTATGATACTTCCTCCTCTTCCTTGTTTTGTGTCAGCTGATTTTCCTTGTCCTCGGCTCTAATGTGAGTTATTGTTCCTCACGCTCAGTGAGAAGAAAATAAAAACAAAGATCAGCTGTTAGCCAGCTTCAAGTCTGAACAGCTGATTTCTGTTTGGATGAAACTCGTCTTGTGTTTTTCTCTGTGTGCAAACAGGAAAACACCAAATCAGCCAAAAGCAGCACGAAGAATAGCAGCAGCAGTGGGAAGGATGCAGCCCCAGAGAACTCAGATGAGGTAAGCGCCACTTTGGTCACATGACTGTGGGATACCCGAAGACAGCACACATGTCTCCATCAGTGAGGAGCTGATCTAAGGCTGGTTCCACTGTAAAAACTCTAGTGGTCCAGCTGGGTATCTGTGTAATAATTCATGAGTAGACTTATATTTTAGTCTAAACCTGCAGAATAGAGAGTAACTAAATGTATTCGAGGGTGGCGCGGTGGTTAGCACTGCTGCCTAACAGTTAGAATACCACCTGGGTTCGATTCCACCTTGGCCCTCTCTCTCACTGTGTGGAGTTTGCATGTTCTCCCCGTGTCTGCGTGGGCCACACTAAATTGCCCGTAGGTATGAATGTGAGTGTGTGTGGTTGTCTGTCTCTCTGTGTTAGCCCTGTGACAGGCTGGCGTCCTACAGGGTGTACCCTGCCTTGCGCCCCGTGTCTGCTGGGATAGGCTCCAGCCCCCCCGCGACACCAAACAGGATAAGTGGAAGCGAATGGATGGATGGATAAATGTATTCGAGTACACCCTGAAGCCCCCTTCAGGCTGCAGGTATCTGCTGGAAATGGAAAGCAGCTTCAGTCTCAGCTTCAGCTTGTTCTTCATCAGGTTTCTCTCAGTAGAATCAGAGCAGGAGAGAAAAGCAGCTGAAATTACATGTTTGTCTCTTCTTTAAAGTCATTGATCAGGTGCTTTGTTAAAGCACTCTGGTTGGTGACTTGGTCACACGGTTTAGTTACTCCTCGGCCTCCCTTAGCAGTAATGGTACTTGTAATAAATTTATTACAAACACCATTACTTACAAACACCGCTACAAACAGACTGGCCTCCAGTCTGTTTGTAGCGCTGGAGGCCAGGCTCTGTAAATTGGAGACTCGGCTCCGCACCCTGGAAAATCCAGTAGCTGGCCAGGCCCTTGTAGTCGGTGCGGACCAAGGTAGCTTAGCCGCCATTACCTTCCCCCCCAGCAGATCCTGAGCTGTCAATAAATCAGGCCAGCTGGGTGACTGTGAGGAGGAAGCGTAGTCCTAAACAGAAGCCCTCGGAACACCACCAACCAGTTCACGTCTCTAACCGTTTTTCTCCACTCGGCGACACACCCGCCGAGGAACAAACTCTGGTTATTGGTGACTCTGTTTTGAGAAACGTGAAGCTAGCAACACCAGCGACCATAGTCAAATGTCTCCCAGGGGCCAGAGCAGGCGCCATTCATGGAAATTTGAAACTGCTGGCTAAGGCTAATCGTAGATTTGGTAGGATCGTTATTCACGTCGGCAGTAATGACACTCGGTTACACCAATCGGAGGTCACTAAAATTAATATTGAATCGGTGTGTAACTTTGCCAAGCCAAGTTTATTTATAAAGCACTTTAAAAACAGTACCACTGACCAAAGTGCTGTACATCCAAAGAAGCACAC
>JAVDPK010002219.1:26811-37115 GCA_034780415.1 Cichlasoma orientale | reverse complement strand
ATTTAGGAGGGTTAATAAATTTGGCCAGATTTCTAGAAATGAGAGCCGCTCCATCCAAAGTGGGATGGATGCCGTCTCTCTTAACAAGACCAGGTTTTCCCCAGAAAGTTTTCAGCGGGTCATCTGGTCTGAGCTGAGGTCATAAGGTTCCTGTGGTCCTGAAGGACCTGATGGAGTCTGATCACTCAGGAAGCTCTGCCCTGTCTGCAGGTTCATCTACGAGACAGAACATCACAATGGCATCGCTGAGCTGCTAGAGATCCTGGGCAGGTAACACCCTCTCTCATCCACACATACACACTGTGACCTCTGACCTCGGTGACCCCCTCCTTTCTGTGTGTCTCAGCATCATCAATGGCTTCGCGCTGCCTCTCAAAGAAGAACACAAGATGTTCCTGATCCGGGTTCTGCTGCCGCTGCATAAAGTCAAGTCTCTGAGCGTGTACCACCCACAGGTCAGAGGTCACCCTGTCCGTCAGTTCATCTGTAGTGTCTGTGTGTCTGTGCTGACTGTGGGTCTGTCTGTCCTCAGCTGGCCTACTGTGTGGTCCAGTTCCTGGAGAAGGACAGCAGTCTGACCGAGCCTGTGAGTACCTGGCTGCAGAGCCTGTTTCTATGACAACGCTGGGTTTCCGCAGTAACACGCACACATTAACAGAAACACGTAGCAGACCCACCCAGAGCCCCGAGTCACGTGTTTGTAGCAGCCTGAGTCAAAGGTGAAGCAGACAGAGCAGATTTCTCCCAGCTGACACACAGAAGAGTGAACTGATCAAATCGTTAAAAAACAAAAAGTGACTGGAGAGCAAAATATGATTAAAAATGTGCATACGATAAAGAACGAGACATTCAATAATCACAATGATGAGAAGCACAAGTTAAAACTAATAAAGTAATTAGAGCAGCAACGTTCATGAGCTCAATGAAATATCAGGCTGAACGATGATTGAAGCTCAGTTTTGAGCTCAGATCTGATCCTGTTTGCAGAGGATGGAAGCAGCTCCAGCAGGACTGCACTCTGATCCAGGTGAGCTGAGGGCTCGAGCATCATCACAGAGCATTAAAGCCACCTTAATGACCGGAGCACAGCTGTTAGAGGGTCTGATTTCTACTTTAGAATTCAAACTCAGGTTATTGCTCCTGTGAGCAGGTGGTTAGGGGCATCCAGCTGACTCCTCACCTTTACGGTGTCTCAGCAGGAACTGTCCGTGGTTCTGGACTGTGGGGTTTCTGTCCTGAGATTAAAAATGTCTTCATCAGTGAATAAATCAGAGGTCGGCGTCTGAACATGAATCATCTCGTTTGTTACGATCATTGTAACCAAACATTTGCTGTTTGAACCACAGGACTGGTAACATGGTAACCTTTGACCCCTGCAGGTGATCATGGGTTTGCTGAAGTTCTGGCCAAAGACTCACAGTCCAAAGGAGGTGATGTTCCTGAACGAGCTGGAGGAGATTCTGGACGTCATCGAGCCATCCGAGTTTGTCAAAGTCCAGGAGCCGCTCTTCAGACAGCTCGCCAAGTGTGTCTCCAGCCCGCATTTCCAGGTACCAGAACCAGGACCGGGACAAGATCCAGATCTTCTGTTACCTGTTTTCCATGTGCTGGTTCTGTGTCTGGGCCTTCTGACTGTGTTTCCTCCTTAAAGTCAGCATAGTTCCCGTGGGAAGGAAATCATGAGGGGCATAAGCTGAAGACACCATCAGCCAATCACTGGTGGACTTCTTTCTGTAGCCCCGCCCACAGACAGAGTGATTTCAGCTTTAGGTCCAGTGATGCTGTGTTGGTTCCAGCTTCATTGGCATGAGTCTTATTTTGGTTGCCAGCACTGTCACATCACAGATGATCCTGACCTGAGCTCAGAGATACTGCAGCTTAGCCTCACCTACAGTCACGTGGTAATGTGTGTGTGTGTGTGTGTGTGTGTGTGCGCGCAGGTGGCAGAGAGAGCTCTGTATTATTGGAACAATGAATACATCATGAGTCTGATCAGCGACAACGCCGCCAAGATCCTCCCCATCATGTTCCCCGCCCTCTACAAGAACTCCAAGAGCCACTGGAACAAGTAACACACACACTCGCACACACTCAGGACACAAACCCTGAACCATTGACTGACTCTGCCTACATCCTCGTAAGCCAATCAGCCGTGTCCTCACAGAGACAGGAGCAGCGAGTATGAGTGGTGTAACGGGTGGGTGCAGATCAGTGGGTGGAAACTCCGATACTGATCGATACAGGATCAATACTGAGCCTGCAGAGAGAGAGAGAGAGCCAATGAAAGCTCAGATTTACGGGTCAGTGTGAGGATGTGAGCGCAGGAAGCTGCTCTCAGCTCGTTTCCCTGATGAGATGATGGTTTCCTGTCCTGACGCTCTCGCTCACACCGCACCAAGTGTGTGTAAAGTATTCACCATCCTCATCGTTTTCTCACGCGGGCGTAAAAATCCCGCCATGAAATCTGTGAATGCAGTCTGTACATTAATGATGGAGGGAAAATAAAACCTGACCGACCATCTGTGGGTGGGTTTTATTTTCCTGTTTTTAATGTAGATTTCAACGTATTTACTCTTCTCTAAGTGCAATAAATGCCGTGTGTTTACAGAGTCGGTGAGTGTTCAATAATCCTGATTTCAGTATTGACCACAATAATCGAGCAGCCCGAGATCCGATCCAGGATACTTGAATCAAACATGGAAACTCTATTTAACACTGTTTTTGGCCATATCTCAGCTGAGCAATCGGGATATGATCCAGATACGTGAATATATGACACAACTCTTGATTCTCCATCCGGCGGATCACTTGGACCGCTATCAGACTGTCACGTACGTTCTCATTATTAGAGAGCAAGTGTTTAGAAAATGTGACCATTATTGTACTTCAGCTTTTTAAAAGCTGGAAAATGATGGTGCGTGACGCGTTTGAGAGACATTCAGTTCAAACGTCTGCTGGGGGTGGGGCTTGTTTTGTTCTCTGGTTGTGGAGGCTGGGAGTCTTTGAGAACGTTCTTGTGAAGGTTTAAGGAGACGGTGTTTACAGACTTTACCTTACTGTGCTGAAGCAGTGCTACAGTCTGACCTTCCTCCTCCTCCGCCTCAGGACGATCCACGGTCTGATCTACAACGCCCTGAAGCTCTTCATGGAGATGAACCAGAAGCTGTTTGATGATTGCACGCAGCAGTATAAGGCCGAGAAACAGAAGTACGTCTCTGTGCTTCACCTTCACCCCGTCACACCCTCCCTGCTCCTCTTCCTCACTGTGTTTGTGTCTCCTGCAGGGAGAAGTACAAGCTGAAGGAAAGAGAGGAGATCTGGCACAAGATCGAGGAGCTGGCTCGACAGAACCCTCAGGTACAGCACTCACTTAATCAGCACTGATCGGCTCTGTGTCCGCATCTCCAGGTCGCCGGGGCTCCTCCCTCCTCCTCCGTTAATGCTGTGTGTCTTTGTTTACTTTCAGAGCAGTAAGCTCCACCCTCTGCGCCCAGGACTCCACCCACAGGAAGAGGTCAGCTCCCAGTCACTGGTTAATGTGTGTGTGTGAGAATCCACAAGGCTCATGGCACCCTGTAATATGTTTTGTGTGTGTGTGCGTGCAGTACATGGTGTACAGCAACAGCAGCGTCGCTGTGTACTCGATGGAAACAGAGACTCCGACAGCCGAAGACATCCAGCTGCTGAAGAAGACCGTGGAGAGCGAGGCCTCACAGGTAACACACACACACACACGCACACACACACACACACACACACACACACACACAGTAAACCTTGACTGAGTTTCTGATTGGTCCACAGAGAGACTGAGCGAGCGCGTTCATGTCGGCACAGCAGAAAACGTTTAAATATCAGCTGTGAGATTTGTTTCAGACGATGTGACGACGACACGGCGAACAGTTTGAGTCCAAAACTTTGAGATTAAAGTCGGAAATCTCTGAGAAACTGATTGTTATTGATAATAATTACTACATTAACTATTTGATAATTAAAAATTAAATTTGAAAATTTAACTTCAGAAAATGAATCTGTAAAAATAAATTTCAGATTTTTCCCTCAGAATGAATCTCTGAGTTTCTCACTTTCAAAAGAAAAACATTTAAATTCCCGAGAATATTTTTAATATTAAAAACAGAAACACTTTCTTCCTTTCAGAGAAAATTAAAATGCACTTTAATTTCAGTTTTTACCTGTGGAAACAGTTTTTACCTGTAGTTAGTTGATTGAATTTCAGAGAATTTCTTCATTCTTTTGGATAAACTGATCCTGTTGTTTCTGTTCAGGGTCTGAAGGATCTGAAGAAGGATAAGGTCCTGATGAGGAGGAAGTCGGAGCTGCCGCAGGACGTCTACACCATCAAAGCTCTGGAGGCCCACAAGCGGGCCGAGGAGTACCTGACAGCCAATCAGGAGGCTCTCTGACCAGGAAGACGGCCCTTCCTGAGCCTGACTCCGCTCCCCTCGCGTCCGTCTCCTTGGGGAGGAAGTTAACACTGTCGTGGAGAACCTGGTCCTGGGTCAGACGAGGACGGAGCTGACGCCGCGTTCACCAAATTTTTTTTTAAAAGAACCTCAGCTCTGCCCCCTGGTGGCCGATCACACGTAGGACACTGTAGAAGCTCCGTCTGTCCACGTGCTGTTTAAAGTGTGTCAGCGGTCCGCCGTGATTGGACATCAGCTTCATGTTGCACTAACATCCCCACGCCTCCACCTGCGCTTTAACTCCTGCTGCTGCTTGTTCTGAACCCACCACGAGCTCACGTCAGGCACCTGAATGCATCTCCAGCAGCTCGTCCCTCCGCAGGAAGTGATGCCACGTGACCTGCAGCCGCCTTCTCTGCGTCTGCTTCACACTGTTACGGAGACGGTTCGTCTGTCCGGCGGTCTCAGTATTTCGTCAAACGTCTGAAACCTGCAGCTCCCGAAATCTACAGCCACTAAACTCAGCATTTCAGAATAAAAGCATCAGCTGTATCGGCTTCACATTTCAAAATAAAAGCATTAACCGTGATAAAGGCAGGTTTTGTACAATCTTTCCTCCACAGAGTGTTTCTGTGGAAGCAGGAAGCAGACGCAGAGTGGGTGGGGCTTGATGGTCCCAGTGGAAGTGGCTGCAGCCTATCACCTTTGTCCTGCTGCAGCGTTGATGCGTTCACTGACTCACTCAGTTCTCCAACAGCAGCTTCACTCCACAGCCCCGCCCCCAAAAGCTGGCAGCTGATTGGCTAGCCTGTACGTGCGGTGGACTCACGCAGACTGATGATGATGATGATGACGATGATGTGGAAGACGCAGTGAATGTAGACGTTCAATCAGGAACCCCCCCCCCCCCCCACTTAATTTTTTTATGGCTTTGCCTGCGAGGAGCCGTGTGCACGAGGACACGTTTCATCTGCTGGAAAAGAGAACTGATTGTGTGAGGTGGCAGCTGCTCCTTGGGTCAAAGGTCAATAGTTGAGAAGCTTCTGATGTTGCCGTGTTGATTACTGATTCAAACAAACTTTTTGGTGCCATTAAAGCACCACAGAAGAAGACAGGAGGTCACACGGAACCGTTAACGTGAGGAAGGTCACGGCCTCATCGTCATCCAAAAACTCTAGTTTTCATTTAGATGTTATTTTTTCTATTTTTCCCGTTCTTCTCTTTATTTTTTCATCTTTTGTTCTCCGAAGCGTTAAAAATTCGTCTGTTTCCATTTTGATGTTCAGAATAAAAACAGATTTCCTTATTTATGGTGAAGGATTTGGAATGATGTGATTGGCTCGTACATTTGGATGCCATGGAAACTCCAGTTTCCTGTTCGGTGTCGCTGTGTGAAATCAGTTGTACTATTTTAGCATCTCAGGTGGTTTCTGAGTGTTTTTCAGTTTCTCTAAAGCATCGAAGCTTCTCATTGGCCAGATATTTTCCACATCGTGATGCGTCGACCTCGCCACCCGTGTGTTTGTTTCTTTAATGGATTGACATGTCAGGAACAAAAGATATAATTCTCGATCCTTGGGGGTGGGTGCTTCTGTTTGTGGTCGCTGTCTTTCTAGACTATCCTGCTTGTGGCCACGCCCCTCCCGCGGCCACGCCCCTCTGCCCTTTTATACGTTTGTTCTCGTCAGCTGGCTTCCGTACGTTGTCGCTCGTGCACTTCTTCCTGCTGCCATATGGGTGTATCCTTCACAGATTCAGCTGTCAATCAGAATCAGTGATCATTCCAGTAGCTGGATAGCCCCGCCCCCATCAATCATTCGCTGCTGGATTGAATGTTGACTGGAGCACCAGATCCTGAACCAAACTTGTGGAAATTTCTTGGAATTTTAGCAGAGACAGTTTTTCCAGTGCTGAGTCTAACTGGGTCCTAACATCTCGATGAGGGACGTCTTCAGAAAACTAGAAATATGTTGTTTTTTTAGTTCCCCAGCAAACAAAAGAAAATCTGCTGCTTCCTGTTTGGTCCCTGCTTTAAACAGTTTGACCTCAGGGACTTAAATTAAGAGATTTCCATGAAGTTTGGTCCAGTTTGTTAAAGAACTGGTTAACCCTGTAATGCCGGGCGATCGCCGCTGAAGCACCCGTTACCTGCCCCTACTAGCCGTGAACAGCTGGTTAACACCGAGCGTATCACCGCTGGGGCGGCTAATCAAAGGAACTTTGAATTACCGTAATTACGCGACCGTTTGTCCTATCGGAAAAATTCAAACGGTTTCTGAAAGCTGAGAAATTGCGCTTCACAGCCAACATATGGGTATTATGGTGATTGTTGCTGGAAGTCTGCGAACAGCGGCAATTTTGAAGTACACTGTGTCGCCGACGACACGTTCTGCATTATAGGGTTAAATTTTGTGGACTCAGAAAGTTTCACCTCTGAAGTATCAGGATAAGTCTGCAGTATATTTCTTTGTGAGGTTTTCACCTCACGTTGAGGATCTTCTGGTTTGCTAAAATTCCAGAAAATTTCCATTAACTTTGGTTCAGTTTGTTCTTCCGTACAGCTCCATAAACTCTTTTGTGGGCTGTTAAACACTTAATGTTTACTGACGGACTCGAGATCTTAAATTGAAAGAAATGTCCATGAGCTTCGGTTCAGAGGCTGCGCAAACCCAAACAAAGCTCACAGATTTCTTCTAATTTTAGCAGACACGGTTCAGTGCGGTTGGGGCCAAAGTTCCGTCCTCAGAGCAGTTTTTTCCCTCCGGCAGCGACTGACAGGTGGAGGTGGGTCACGTGATGGCACTCCGTCCACTCGAGCCGTGACAGTGAGACGCTGCTTCCCGTCATCCTGTGTAGATGTTTAATAAGGTCGAGCATTACATGGTATGAAAGTCTGATTTTGTACAGATGTTCATGTATGTACAGCAGAAATAAACTGAAATACAGTTGAGCGCTGTGTGTTTCTCTCTCTCTCACACACACAGAGGTGGAATCCAACATTTTACACTGAAGTGCCTTATGATGCTGCTTCCTGTTTCAGCTGCACACATTTGCAGAGGCGTCCTTGTGAAGTTTCTTTCGCTGATCTGGTCCGACCGCCTGTCCGTCCACTTGGTGACGGTGAAGCCGGGACCCTCTCGTCTCATTGCAGTCACTTATTTTACTGGTCGTCCCTGAACTAAACTCAGTCTGACTCCCGAGTTAAACATTTGAAACACCTGAACTTCACCTGGACGTCTCAGCGGGGCGGAGCCTATTTGGTGTTTACCTCTGATTTGACCTGTAATTAATTGTAATAACTGCCCACAGGCGTCCCCACTCCCCAATTAAAGTGTTTGAACAGCTCTGATCAATAACTCTGGAACTGCAGATGTCAGCTCCTGTCACAGGGAGACATTTCCAGCTGTGAAACTACTTCCTGCTCAGAAACACAGAAAAAAATTTCTTACCAGTAAAAATCTGAAGTTAAATTTACACCTTGTGAACCTTTTATTGTGAAAGGTCAAGACAGGAATAAGGTATTTTTGCACAGAATAACATAGGCAAGTTATCGATCGAGCAGTGATCAGTGACTGAGAAAGGGAGGATGTGATCAGGAATGTACTGATTAGCAGATCTAATCAATAACTGATGACATCAGACATTCATATGATTTTAAAGTTTTATAAAATCATTTTATTATCAGTTTATCTATTGATTATTCACTGATGAACAGAAACACCAGAACACCCATTTACAAACACTGACAGTTAATTGATCACTGATTAATTACCATATTGATCCTCTGATCGCCTGAAATCTTTACCTACTTTAATAAATTAAATTCTCCTGTCTTTATTTTTGGGCCCTGAAGTGGTCATAATGCAGGTGAGCGTGGCTCAGGTGAGTCAGAAACAGGAAACCTGAAGACACTCAGGTGAGTCTAATGTCACCTGGCAGCTGTGCTGCATTCAGGGTCCATTAATGCTGAAGGAATGGTCACGGTGCCTTCAATGTCCCTTGGTGAGTCTATGTGTTGCATTCAATGACTGTTGGAATTTAGAGATGATCTGAGCTTTTGTGGTGCATTCAGGGCCCGGGGAGGTTGGCGCGGCGGGGCAGGCGCAGGGCAGTGGCGCTCTGCCGGCTCTGCAGCGTGTCCCGCACCATGTCCTTCCATTGGTCATCAGAAATCTCCCGCGCCCATGGCGGCACGCCTAGTGATGGCAACGCCACTGCCGCCATCGTCCTCTTCACCAGCTCTACGTGATCTGCAGGAGACAGGAAGTGATGTCAGCGTTTATTATGATTGAGTGAAGGTGAACAAGTGTCACAGGTGGTCCTCTCACCTGCATCCATGGGGATGGAGGCACGGCTCCTTTGAGCCGCTGCCCCCTCGGGATCCTCCTCCTCGTCGCTGTCAGGAGGGGGAGCTTCGGGGAGGTGGAGCCCCATCACCTGCAGAGAGATGCGTAGGTAAGTCGAGTGCCAAAAGAGGCCGGACTCACCACCGGTCGCCAGGCAGATCTCACCTCTATCCGCTGCTGCACCTGTTGTAGCTGCTCGGTGTGGGAGGCCGCCTCCCCCCGCTCCTCCTCATCCTCCTCTGGCTGCTCGCCGCCATTCATGCCGTCGGGTTCCTGGTTCAGAGGTTGGTAATAGTACCCTCCTCCGCCCCCATCTTCCTCCTCGCCATCCATCTCCCCGTCCCCTTCCTCCTCCTCCTCCTCCTCCCCCCCGCCCCACACTGTGCCTGGCGGCGGCACCAGCGTCCCATCGGCCGGGCGCTCATCCTCTCCCAGCTCGTCCTCGGAGCTCGGTAAGACGCGCTCTGGTCCCATCGCAGAGCTGCACACTTCCATCCACAGACACACCTGGAGGCCAGGTAACAGCAGGTCACATGAAGCTGCTTTCAGCAGGTATACAAATGATTAATGATCACATTAGTGTTTACAACTCCTAACCAATGAGATGAGTTCTCAGCCAATCAAAAACCTGTCACTCAATAATCCAAGTACTTTTGCTTCATGCTGTAGCAGCTAATGTATGTAATAAGTCATGGTGGGACTTAAGTCAGGTAATCAGAGTACTTGGAGTAATCTCATTACCCTGTTAGCAGCTGGAGGCTAACCGGAGCTGGACTTAGGAGCTGACACCCCGCGGCGCGTCGCCTCTGTCCAGCTTTCTGACGCGCACCTGATGAAGATGACGATGATGACAGAAACACTTGAAGCTAACAGCTAACGGATTTAGTTAACTCACAGTTGCTCTGACCAGTTTGTTTGTCGTTAAACGTCCGTTTGTTTGTTTTGTCAGAGTCGTAAAGACACCGTCACCACGTGAGCCCCCTCAACTCACCTGCCCGTCTTACCTGTCTGTCGTTCCGTCCGTCTGCTCGGAGCCGCTGGAGCTAACTATTAGCCACTGCTAGCTGCCGCTGCGCGCGCACACTTCCGGGTACGTCAGGACGCAACAGCACTGACGTATTCTTTTTTCTTTTTTTGTTATTAAACTTTGAGATAAAGGTTACCTCCCTTTAAACAACACGAACACCTGCAGACGGATTGCAGCAGGTGTAGCGACCCTCAGACCCCTGGAAATGAGAGCAGCGACACACGCGCAGCTTTGTGTGTGATCTCAGGGACGTGTTTACAGACGGATCATTTCTGTATGATTCTGATTATCGTCTTTAATCTCATGGAAACTCAGAGATCCAGTATGGCAGGCTATGGCAGGCCGTTTTAACATTTAATCCAATTCACCACACTTACATTCCAGATATCTGAAACTGATTTATGACTAGACGTATTAGTAAATTAACTAATTAGGCCCGAGCCGACCGAGGTCAGCGAGGAGCCTATAGTGATCGCTAGGGGGGTAGGCGCTAAAATGGGGGCGGTC
>JAVDPK010002217.1:13891-80080 GCA_034780415.1 Cichlasoma orientale | reverse complement strand
TCTATAAACGGATGCTGCTGTAACAATAGGAATTTCCCTCTGGGATGAATAAAGTATTCTGATTCTGATTCTGATTCTGATTCTGACAGATCTGGACCAGGGCATCACTGAGCTCCTGGACAGTTTGAGGTTCAACCTGACACCTCCAAGAGGTTTTCTATTGGATTTAGGTCAGGCAAGTGTGGGGGCCAGTCAGTGGTATCAATTCCTTCATCTTCCAGGAACTGCCTTCATATTCTGTCTACATGAGGTTGGGCATTGTCATGCACCAGGAGGAACCCAGGACCCTCTGCACCAGCAAAGGGTCTATCAGTGGGTCCAAGGATTTCATCAATGGCTGCCAGGTAATGGCAGCCATTGTGCCGTTACCTATCCTGTAGAGGTCTGCACCTTCCTCAATGGATATGCCTCCCCACACTATCACAACCCATCACCAAACCAGTCATGCTGAATGATGTTACAGGCAGCAGAACTTTCTCCACGGCTCCTCCAGACACTTTCATGTCTGTCACATGTGCTCAGGGTGAACATGCTCTCATCTGTGAAAAGCACAGAGTGCCAGTGGTGGACCTGCCAATTCTAGTATTCTATGGCAAATGCCAATCAGGCTCCACAGTGCTGGGCAGTAAACATAGGGCCCACTAGAGGACATTGGGTCCTCAGGCCATCTTCATCAAGTTTCTGATTGTTTGGTCACACAAGTGGCCTGCTGGAGGTCATTTTGTAGGGTTCTGGCAGATACCGGTCCTGCTGATGGGTTAAGGACCTTCTACAGCCCTGTCCAGCTCGCCTAGAGTAACTGCCTGTCTCCTGGAATCTCCTCCATGCTCTTGAGACTGTGCTGGGAGACACAGCAAACCTTCTGGTGATGGCACGTATTGATGTGCCATCCTGGAGGAGGTGGACTTGTAAAACCATTCCTGTTTTGGAGGTTGTCTCATTGTTGCCCCTCTATTTCATTAATGCTGAAGCTGCTGAAACTGATTAACACCCCCCTCTGCTACTTAACTGACCAGATCAATATCTCAGAGGTTTAATTGATCTGATGCTAAACTCAGCATACATAACCAACCTAAACGCCAACTTTTCACATATTGAGCACCACAAATGCAACCATCTCTCACTGCCAGTAAAAACACAACTAATGCAAAATCAGCACTCAGTGTTGCTGTGTTTTAACTCCCCGCGGCCCCATTTTGTGCCTTAAAACCGGAATAAAAAAAGTCTTCACTGGACATATATCACACTGTGTGATATGAATGAACTTTGTTATTACAAAATTACCTTTAGCCAGAAAATATTTTACAGGTTATGTGAGGATTGTGGATCCATAAGTTTGTTTTGGATTCTGCCTTATTGGTGCCAAAAAAGGGAAACGTTTCATAAAGCCTGTTGTTGCAAATCAGATGAACTGCCTCGGGTAGCATGACTTCAGTCAGTGACAGTTAGGTCTTGAGACTGCAGCGTTTGCAAATGTGAAAAACAAAATGCAGATGAGTTTTCTGTAGCGTGAGTCTCAACTGGATGGCAGAGGCTTGAGGTTGCATTAATTAACACCAGCATATCACACCTGAAACTTAGAAATCTCAGATGAAAATGTTTGAGCACAACTGAATTATGACTACTGCACACATGAGAGTTCAATGAGGAGCGTTTCAGATTATGACTGATACCATGAAGAGGAGTTTGAAACAAGTTGGACTGGATCTTTATAGTACCTGTTTACCAAGTACCTTTTCCTTCTTACTGTATATTGAAAACCACTACAAAATACCACTACATCTTATAAATGGCATTAAATATGACTTACTCCTGCTATGAAATTTCTCATTTTCAGAAGAGATGTGTGGATAGCCTTTCATATTGAACAATATACTAATAAATTGTTTATAGGCCAGAAAGAAATCAATGATAACTTAAGCGAATGCTGCTCCTCTCTATATACAGCAGAGGTGAGTTATGATATCCTGTTCTGGCTTTTTAAACCTACTGAAGCATCTGCTGCCTTCCCAGGAGGATGGCATCGATTCTGATGTTCCTTTTTCTTTATCCAAACCTCATAAAGCTCTTCTGTTAATAAATGATCAATCTATAGTTCATGCTTGGAAATGGATTTGGATGCAAATGGATGAAACTATTTGTTAGGTTTTCATAACAATAACCTCAAACTGGGAAACCAACCAATTCAATGTCCTCAATGGACCAGAAAAGGAGTGCAGGGACACTTTGACATTTATGGCTCTATTGGCCTCCAAGCACTTTAAGCCATCCAGATTTAATCCAGTCTACTTGGTGCATCATTCCTTTTCTATTCCCACTTCCCCAAAGCAATGTACACTATGTGGAACAAAGCTCCATACATTTTATACAGCTCTGGCTGTGTTTACCATCACAAATGGATCAAAATGTTAAGTTATTTTTTTTCCATGCACTGACAATAATGACCTCAATTTCCAACCTTAACCTCCATTTCCGCACTGAAATAGAAAAGGCAATTCCATAGTCAGTATCCCAGCAAGTGGAGGAGCCATTAATCTTAAAAGAATGAATGCTATCTGTGTTCTGTGATTCATCATATGCCCTTGATTGCTCCTTTTTGCCTTCTGGGCTTGTTAGAGGACTTGTGCTTAGACGGTGATATGTTGGGGCTTTAAAAAATCACAGAGGCACCACTGAGAGGCTATTCATCACAGTTCAACTGACAGAATCAAATATCAAATATTCAACTCAGATGTTGGCAGAATCCTCTGCTTTAAACCAATGAATTTAAAGCGCTTGTATAGTATAACTAAAAATCTACTTCGACAGACCATAATAACCTCAGAGACAGAGCACAGAGGGCAGGTTTGTCTGCTTCGTCCAGTGCCCTGTGTATGTTGAAGTGTGCACGATGAGAGAGAGAAAGTGTTTACAAAATGACAAACGGCAGAAGAAGAAATGTGAGGTCGAGGTGAAGAGAGCTGAGGGAAAGAGATAATCGGGATTAAGGTAGAAGAGGTGTGCACTGGTCTGTGTGATAACACACAGGAAAGGATTTCCCAGCTGTTTAGCTTCCTCTATCTTGTGCATACACCCATTTTCTGCTCGGTTAACAGGAGTTTTCATGATATCAGCAGTAATCCTTAATCTTTCAGTCAATGAACGAGGACCTGTGGGGCAGTTTATCAGCAGGAGCAACGCTATGCTCTGTCATCAAATCTGATGGATACAGGGAAGGATTTCCTTGTAACAACTAGCTTTTATTTTAATCTTCATGGGTTTTCTCTGCAACTAAATTCCCAGAGTACCTGGAAGTGTTATATACAGTTTTATATTATATATTGCATACATATATACATAACAATTGCATATAATATATAATGTATACTAACTGCATATATGTACTATATGATTGAAAAAAAATTTGGATCACACAGACAGAATTGTTACCATTTTGTAAGCACATATATAATAATTATTTTTACTGATTACAAAATGTGCATCATTTCTTATATCTATGTGGTGTGACCATATAAAGTCTATAATGGTATGTAAGTTTGCTGTTAATCATATTTCTTCGAAAAATCTAAATTGGCATTAAACATAGAAGCACGATCACAGATTCACAGATCCTCTTGGTTTTTTTTTTGTCAAAATGGGTATTTTTTTTTAATTTATTTAAAAAAAAAAAAAATGGGCATAGCCACAATGACATCACTAGTTTGTGAGTATTCTGTGCAACTCGAGCATTTTGGCAAATTTGACTGTTCTGTTGCTTTGTTTTGTTTTTTACTCTGAATGTAAACAGATGCAAAATGAACATCATGCTGTATTAAATAAGAATTCAAACTAGTGATTGAGACAATGAAGTCATCAGGAAATTGTTTGCTGAGGTCATTTATCAAGCGAGAAGTGAGCTCATTTTTTTTTTTTTTTTTTATCATACACTACAACTGAACTTCTTTTTGGAGACAGAGGTCCCGTTGCCTGCTGGTCTTTAGAATAAACGCAGCTTAAAAACCACTTCCAACAGTTGCTTCACCGTCAGACCATCTTTTATAAACAGCCCATGCTGATCCTGTGCAAACATTTTAATGAATTTCAGCTCCTCAGCTAGAATTACAAAAGTGTCGATCTTTTTCCTGACAATTTAGCACTACAATCCAGACTGGACCTTTTAAAATCCAGGGAAAGGAAGGGGTTTGAGATTGTGAAGCAGAGCTGCAACAGTCTATCCCATGAAAATGAATATAGTGAATTTATGCATAAGCAAAAAGGATGCATGTGATAAGACATGGAATACTAAACAAAGCAGGAAAAAGAAAAGGGGGGAAAAAAAACAAATTGGATTTTGGGAAAACATACAGAAGTGGAACAGCAACAGATGAAACTCTCTTTCATTATAAAGCCTCTTATCTTTGATTTGTTCTGTTAGTATTCACCAGCTACAGAGCAAAGCCTGCTATTTGTAAAAGACCACATCAGAGTATTAAGCACAAACGTCAGCAACAAGTTCTCATTAGCATTCATTACACCAGAGCTCTTTAGCCTTCATGCATCCCCATCTGGCCCACTTTACATCTTCCCAAATCCTGCTGCTCAAGCATATGCACAAACTGATAAGACTGAAGCTGCTATCTGCCTGGCACACTTCTGCACGCTAAGTCACAACCAGCTTATTCTTCTGCCTCGCAGACACGAAGCTGAAAACGATCTGATTAGCTTGTGGAAAGTCATTTTCGAACAATAAAAAAAGCGAGATCACCTTCCCAGGATTTACCGTGACATTTTCCAAGCACTGATACATGCTGTGGTATTGTGTGGTCAAACATTTGTAGGGCATTTTTGTACACCAGCTGGTTTGAGGCAGGATCGAGAATAGGCAGAATGCATACATTTGTAACATTTTTATACAAAAGTTTTGAACCAACCTGTTCCTTCAGCTGTTCTTTTTAGATCTACTTTTTGCTTCTGTAAAAGAGCGTCACTGTGTTTTTCTACAGAGACAGTGAAGAGGTGGAAACAACAAGTGAGCCCCCTTTTTACATAAATCCATTTAGCTAAATTTAGGTGTGAGCTGTACACACAGCAGGGGGCAAAACCGCATATAAAAACACTAACAATTTCATCAACTTGACAGTACAAATGCCCATCTTCACATTTCACTAATGAAATGTTTACAGAGTGAGCAGAACAATAGGCAGAATGATTCCTCAGGCACAGACTGTAAAGCTAACATCTTTCTGACTCACAGCTGTGTGTCGCACCAATGCAGAAACGTTGTTTAAATAGTCAAGTCAAAGTTCATTTCTATAGCACATTTAAACAACCTCCGTTGGCCAAAGTGCTGTACAAGTTATACCAAATATATACTATAGATCAGTCACTAAATCAGCAATATATAGTGAAAAATCTAATAGAACAAAGTAAATAAATGCTGTGTTTGCATAATAAAAAAAACTGGGTGTTTTAAAATGATTGAGAGACTGGGCTGCTCTTATGTGAAAGGGTAAGTTGTTCCACAGATTAGGCACCGCCGCTGAGAAGGCTCTATCGCCTCTGCTTATAAGCCCAGATCCAGGCATATTCAAGAGCAGCCGGTTCGTATACCTCAGTGCTCTGGTAGGAATATAGGGTTTCAAAAGTTCAGTTAAATAACAAGGCGCCAAAACCATCGAGGCTCTTAAAAAACAAGTAATAAAATTTTAAACTGGATCCTGACGAGGCCAATATGGGTGCAACGTGATCACACCGTTTGAACAGCTTGCAAGCAATGAAATAACAACTGATCACAGCCGACATATAAAGACTTACAACCTTCTAAATAGATCATCACTAGCTTTTGGAAGGGTTTGGATTTAAAGTTTATTTCAAAGCTCTCAGTGGATTTTAAATGTGCATCTCTTGCAGATGGAAATAATTTTGTCCTCAAAGCATTGAGGACGCGTCTCAGTTTGAGTTTTGAATTTTGCGCCAGTTCCAGTTTGAAGGAGTTTGTGACACATCTGCAAATAAGACTTTGTGCTTTTCCAAAATCCAGTTAATTATTTTCATCTTACCATAAAAACTACCAAAGGCATATAGTGATCTGTTGCTTGTGTATGACACAGTGCAGGTCCAGCTTGCGGTCTGCAGTTAATTCTGGAGATAAATAAATAAAATACTTACAGATGATAATTACAAGCACATCCTTTGGATTAACATTAGAACCGACAACAGAACAAAAAGCCCACATCTAACCTTTTTGTTACAGGAAATTACCTAAATGAATATTACACTGTTTATATTTTGGCCAAGAAACATTTTGTTTAAGCGATGCTGCTCATCGTCTGCTTGCGCACATCCTCAGGCAGCATGCAACTGCAGAAGAGAGAAATGAAGAGAGACTTCAATTTAAGACTTTGGTTAGTTGACAGTTACACAACCAAATGTGATTTGTTAGCACATGAATGCCCAGCAGGCCGTTTCCCTCTGTCGCCTATTACAGCTCACCTGTCAGGAACACTGTGGTATGTAAAGGGGATTAATATAAGATGAAAACATAACTCGTCTCATGCACATACAGTATGTATGGAGAATGAAAACCATTTTTCTCAATGCATGTATCAATTGGAATTAATACATTATAGTTTATTTGTGAAGCCGCATTATCATAGAAGTAATAGGATCCGTCACTACATAAAGCACCAGAGAGAACATGATTGATTCTTTTAAGAAAATAAAAAGAAAAAAGAATGAAATCAAACTTTGGGTTGAGAGCTTGTTTTCTGTGGCTGCCTTTTGGCACCAACACTTGACAATTATGCAGAAAGAAACACATCAAAGAAGAGAGGTAACTCCTCTACTGAGAGATACTTCATTAGAAGACACAATGCAGCCAGTGTTGAAAGGGAAGCAAATATCCAAAGGAAACAGGTGCACTGATACTCACACATCAGTTGCATATTTTGCTCTACACGTAATTCTTCCTCTAAGGTTTGCTAAGAAAACACTGAGGAAATGTTGAGAGCCTTAAACTGATGCGTGCGGGGGTCAGTTTATGTTGGCTCCAGTAGCTACAATGCCTGATATGTTTGTAGCTAATTAGCCTTTCGCTGTCAGCCCTATGTCCTTACTACAATCAGGCTGAGAAACGTGTAACGGTCCAAAATGCCGTGCTGCTGTCCAACAGAGGCATTTTAATTGACCAACGCAGACTTTGGGGATGAAATAACTTTCAGTTTGTTGAACCTGTTTCAGAGAAATGCACTGTGCTCATGTTTAGTGATTTCTTCTCTCACTTTGTTCCTCCACAAAGCTATTAGAGCTGAGCTGTGGCCTGGTGAATTTATGCTCTCAGGACACCACAGATCTGTGTTCAAGCTGATTAGAGGAGGTAGGGGAGCTCCTTGTGCATGCTGATTAAAGTCAGCTATTCATAGTGCTCATTTATACCTGCAAATTATTTGTTATTTTATCATATAATGAGCTTGGTTAAATATTTTTTGACAATTATGCGGAGGCAGCATTGTGTATATTTGAGTCTTGCTGAGTCCCAGACACAGCGAGCGCTAAGAGGCTAAATGAAGGACAGTGAGACAGACAGGGGAAAAGTAAACACTTTGAATCATACAGTGAGCATGAAATACAAGCCTGCAAGCCACGAGACAGTGTACTTCTTGAAAATGCTGTCATCTCCAGCACTCTTAGTCTCACTGAAATGTGTGAGCAGAGTTGGCACCTCATACATAAAGAACAAGCGAAATGCTACGTAAAATATCTCAAATTCTGTATTATCAGCAGAATTATTTATCAGGACTTAACCACGACCCATTTGAGAAGTCGTTTCCTCCTAGAGGATCTGAAAAAGTACAATACGGTTTATAAAAAATAAAACAAGCAGACAGCGTGACGGTAAAGAACTTGCTCTACAAGTGAAATGAAAAAGTTTGTGAAAATACATGAAAACTAGGCCATGAACACTGACTGGCCACTTTATTAGGTACACCTGTTCAACTACTTGTTAATGCAACTATTTACTCAGTCAAACAGATGGCAGAACTCAGTGCATTTAGGCACACAGACACGGTCTATCTACTTCAAGATTCAATGATGGTCTGGCAAAAAAATACCCTGTTGATGTCTGAGTCAGAGGAGAATGACCAGACTGCTTTGAGCTGATAAGAAGCCAACAGTATCTCAAATAATAGTTACAACCAAGATATGCCAGAGAGCATCTCTGAACACAAAACAAACACGTCAAACCTCGAAGCAGATGGGCCACAGCAGCGGAGACCACTCTAAATGCCTCTCCTGTCAGATAAGAACAGGAAACAGAGGCTACAATTCACACAGGTTCACTAAATTAGGACAATAGAAATAGAAATGCTTGGACTGATGAGCCTCAATTTCTGCTGCGACATTCAGATGTTAGGGTCAGAATTTAGCATAAACAGCATGAACGCACATATCCACAGTTCAGGCTGCTGGTGTGGGGCATATTTTCTTGGCACACTTTGAGCCCCTTTCTACCGATTTCCAGCACCTTGTTGAATCTGGATGCAAAAAGGGTACTAACAAGGTGCACCTAATAAAGTATCGAGTGAGTGTATATTACACCTTTATATGCATTACTTTGCTCGTAAGATTTTTTGGGACTTCATACTCTGGGGACAATGGATGAACATAAATAGACCTGTATTGCACTGTATTCAACAGTTGGTGAGATATTAGACTAAAGCTTCACTGACTACTCCATCCCTGACTCATCTGCTCAGACCAAAACCCTGATTTCTACTGACAGCTACTGGGAAGATTATCATGATATTTGGTGTGGTTAGTCACGGTCCACGACACACAATCTGTTTGTTTGTCATCAAGACTGCACAAAAACTACCAAGCTGACTTTCATGAAACCTGGTGAAGAAGTGGAACATGGGCGAAAGAAGGAAAACGACAGTTTTGGTTCAGAACCAGATCACTGTCTTTAAATTGTGAAACGGGGCATTGGCTTTGGCTTGTGGGTGATTTCAGTACATTTAGCAGTTCAGTAGAGGTAATATTTATAGCATGGAGAGCTAATATGAAGGGGTCTTTCATACAGACCCAGTTAAGCAGTTATAGTTCAACTGCTGTCAAAGTAAAACATTAAACAATACATTGCACAATTAAACCTGACGGTTCACAGTCTGGATACTAACTGCAAAAAAGTTTTTAATAGTTCTCTAAAAAATGCAGACATCTGAAAAGTGAAAAAGCAGAAAAAAAGTTCATTAAAAAAGTGTCATGTGACAGGGTGGTCCAATCACACCGACCGCCAACATTGCTTTGGGGTCAGCGTTTAGCTTGAAGTGTAAGTAACAAGTTAACATGTTGGAAAAATAAGAACATACAAATAGAACAAATTATCACACTTGACATGAGGTGATGCAGCGCTGATTCATTTCATCTCTGCCTAAACGGCGGCAGCCAGACTTGAGTGACAGCGGTGGAAATAGCTGCGAGGACGCGAGTGAGAAAAGGACCCTGATGTTCTCACGTCAGTCCAGAAAAAATGGGTCACTGATACAATATTCAGACAGGTGGTGGTAAGCTGGTAAGACATAATGATCATTTTAGATGGACGGAGCAGTGTTGATAAGACGGATGGGAAATGTGCTTTTTACCACTGTTGACATATCAAAATTTGAAGATACTGAACTGCACACAAATCTCAAACTGAAATTTTCCCTGCAGATAAGCCAGAACATCGCAATTAAAAAATGATGAGCGGTAAATGAACAAAAATATATGATACAGCACTTATTGTGCCCTAGATACTGTTTGTCTCCATGAGTGACTTCTCAAAATGACACAAATTTAACACAATAATAGCATAATAGCAATTACTCCAGTGATTCACTGGATTGTGGCTTCATAATGGCATGTAAAAAATGAAAGCCTATTAGGGGCTCGGCATGGCATCCATTTTTTAACTTTCTGGGCCAGAGCTCCAGACCTCCGCATATGCGGTATTAATTTAAAATCTACTGGAGGGAGAAAATATATGGGTCAGTGATAATACTGCTAGCTTGCCAAATGCAGAAACATAGTCACTGGACTTAGCTTGAAAGTTTAATTATGAAGTAAGTGGAAAAGATTTCACAAACAAATTGTGCTCACAATTGAAGTTCCCTTTTAAAATGAATTTACAACAAACACATTAGTATGTGCAGTCTGTTTTCTAAGCACGTCTCTGTCAGGGGCAGCATAACAGAATATATGATAGTGGGCTGGAATGTTGGTATGGAGCATAGAAACAGCACAGAAAGTTTAAAGGCTATAAGAAAAAAAACCATCAGATAAATAGGAAGAAAAAGACTGTGACAAATCTAATATTTACATTACTGCAGAAAGCATAAGTCATAAGAGATATATAAGTCATAATTATTGTTTTTCTTTGGTAAATGCAATGTACTTCCATACTGTGTGTCTTTGTATTTGTACAGCATAAACAGGATAGATTCTGCTCTCTCTCAGTTCCCTGACGTACAGACCTTAGAACAGGGTTCATGACTTGAGCTTGCTCTGTGCTGTAATCTGCTAATATTAGCTGCTAGTGTTATTTGAAATGCATCCTCCACTTTGTAGCTTAAGTCAATATCCTGCTATTAATAGAGTATTGATCAGCTGTGGGGAAACACAGCACCAGCAGACCTGGGATCTGTGTAACACCAGCCTCTCAAAGGAATGTGCATCAGTGCATAAAATCACAGGTAATTAAAGGAGCATAATAAATATATAATTATTTTTAAACCTTTATTATAAAACTTTAAAGAATAGTAAATTGTGCAGCATTAAAATATACTTGCATTATTAAAACAAGAAAAAAAGCATTAACATGTTTTATTTAAGTCTTAATCTGTGTTATTGTGAAATCACAACATAAGCTACTACACATATATACACCGAGGAGATCAAACTGGTGGATAAAAGTCAAACTGAAAGTTAAATTGGCATATCTGCAGCCACAGTGCCAAGTAAAAAGTACATGCATACATTAGACTACACTGTTCCTTGCAGCGTTTTATAATATTAATGGCTGCTGGACCGAATGACTTTCCCAGTGTGTTTGTCCTGGCCAAAGGGTTTGGGAAAAAAAACCCAAACAGAAGCCAAATGTCATAATGAGTTATCAAGTAGATGTGCTTCAGCGCACTAACGGCGAATGTAACGGTCCTGTTATTTTCCCAGCATTTAATGCTACAAATAATCATCAACTCAAGATTGCTGTTAAAAATTCTCCAAAATTAAAGGTTGAGCTTTCCAGATCCTGAAAACCCAGGCAAACACAGATGCAGTGACGAAGCCACCTGACAAAATGGTCCTACAATGCAATATAAAATGTGAAGTGCAATAAAATGCCATAAAAGATATCACATCTTTTCTCCTTATTTATCTCTTAATATATACACTTCCTCTGTCTTGATTGACATTCTTAAAAGAGGTCCTTCCCAGGAGAAACACCTGCATATGAAGGTGTCTTTACTCACAGAGGGGAAAAAAATTCTAATCCAAGGCCGTGTTTTACTGCGCACGTAAAAATCCTTGTGAAATCCTTATGTGCTCACAACATGAAATTTGCCCAGAAGTTTAGATTAATTCATGTTAAGGAAAAAATTGTAACATGTCACGTCAGTGATACACACAGTATGTGAGTACTTTGTATTTGTTTTTCATGATTTTTTGTTTTATGTTTGTATGTTTAAAATATGCCCACAAATAAATGATGGATGAAAAAAAATTACTTTGTCAAAGTAATATACAACCCCACTTCCAAAAGGCTGGGATACTCTGTAAAATGTAAACAAACAAACAAAAAAGCAGAATGCAATGATTTACAAATCTCATAAAGCCATATTTTATTCACAATAGAACATAGAAAGTATATCAAAAATTTTACCTGAGGAAACCTGTCGTTTTAAGACAAATATTAGCTCATATTGAATTTGATGGCAGCAACAGGTCTCAAAAAAGTTGGGATAAATGAAACAAACAGCTGAAAACACATGATTCTGTCATGGAAATCACTGCGTGGGCTCAGGAACACTTACAGAAATCACTGCCTGTGAACACAGTTCACTGTGCCATCCACAAACGCAGGTTAAAGCTCTATCATGCAAAGAAGCCATACACCAATGCCTTCTCTAAGCCAAATCTTATTTAATACGGACTGAGGCAAAGTGGAAAACTGTTCTGTGCTCAGACAAATCAAAATCTGAAGTTCCTCTTGGAAAACATGGACATCACATCCTCTGTACTAAAGAGGAGCTTCTTACCAGCGCTCACTTCAAAAGCCTGCATGGGTTGATCAGTGGCTATAGTTGGCAGTTTGCTCATCTGGAAAGACACCATCAATGTTGAAAGGTATATACAAAGGTATATGCTCCCATCCAGATGACGTCTTTTTCAGGGGAGACCTTTCATACTTCAGCAAAGCAGTGCTAAACTGTATACTGCATCTATTGCAACAGCATGGCTTCATAGTTGAAGAGTCCAGGTGCTGAACCGGTCTGCCTGCAGCCCAGACCTTCCACCATCTCAAAACATTTGGAGCATCATGAAATGTAAAATATATCAATGAAGACCAACGACTGTTGAGCCGCTAGAATCCCACATCAGACAAGAATAGGACAACGTTCCTCTCCCAAAACGGTTTACAGGCTGCTGTCAAAAGAAAAGGAGATGCTACAGTGTCCCAATTCTTTTGCGATATGTTGCTGCCATCAAATTCAAAAACCAATTAATATTTTTCTTAAAATGGTACAGTCTCTCATTCTAAACATTTTATGTGTTTTCTATTTTCTATTTTGAATAAAATATGGGTTTATGAGATTTGCAAATTATTGCATTCTGTTTATATTTTCTTTTTCAGATTTGGGTTGCTTGATACTCAAGGAAAAAAAAAACAGAGTAAACAGAATTACATGAATGCAAACGCATCATTTGCAGACACCAGAACTGGAAATTGGCACTTCAAGTTGTGTGAAACAACAAATTTGTTGTGCCATATAAAGTCCAGCATAAGGGCTGGAAAAATGCCTTGAAGTAAAGTCTGAGGCGAGTGACTCATTTTAACGAATTGAAAGTTAAAATAAAAATACAGAAATATGCCACCCTTTGTGTCTCATTAGCTGTGCGCCTGTGGCTGACAGCTCCTCTCTTCCACATTCAATATGGCACACTTTCATAATAAATATGCACGGAAATTCCCAGTAAACACAAACCAAAATAAAAAGATTGAGGGCCATCTGTTACAGAAATTGAATGGTCTGCAGTACTAGTTAAAAACAGTATAAAAATGTATTTAATCCAGCTGTTACATCTTAAAGCAGGCTATGATTACCATGCAAACAATAACTCTCAGCTCATGTGCACTGTTTTCAATCCCACCCCTAATTTCATATCACTAGCAACAATACACTTTTTTTTGCCTCCATCAAATTAACTTATTTTACTAAATTCTGCTTGCTTGCACACAACTGCAAAATTACTAATTTGTGAGTCTTTTATTGATCCAGTTAGCTTGTCCAGTTAGCTTGTCCAGTTAGCTTGTCCAGTTAGCTTGCGTCGTGGTCCTTTTCAGGGACATTAATGCAACAATAAGTCAAATATCAATACAAAAAAAAATCATTTTGATTTGACTAATAACACTAAATCAGTTCTCTTCTGTTTAGCTCTCTGTGAGTGAGTTTTGCACAGGCTACAAAAGCAAACCCAATAAATATCACTTACAGTTAATGTGATTTTTCTCTGTCCTTCTCTGTGTGTCATATGAGCCTGATGGGAGGATTTGGCACTGGCTGCCTGTCCTTCAAACAATGAAAGCATGACAGACTGTGAGATTAACAGACAGCTTTAAGATTTAATCATCACCAGCAATAAAGGAGCCGTGACTAAGTTTGCACTTGTAGATGGGAATACACAATCACTTGGTGCTGAAAATGCACCCATATTTATATACACATACAAATACAATCTTATCAGTTTATCAGTGCAGCAACAACAACTGAAATAATGCTTGGAAATTTTCAAAATCCATTTTTTTTTTCCCTAAATTTTCATCATGTGAAATATTTGGACTCCTGGAATTGTTGTGTTGAATCTGACAGGATGTGGCATTACTGATTACCCAACTGTCACACTGTTGAGCCAAGTGCAAACTGACAAGCCATCTGACAGCTGCTGACTCACATGTGCGCACATGCATGTAGATTCGTACACTTTATATTAAAAAAAAAAAAAAAAAAAGAGCAAGAAACTGAAAGCTAGAGCGGTTAAAAAGCTCTTCAGCTTACCATAGACTGCAGATAGACAATAAAGCTTTACAACTCTCTCAGTAAAGAAATGGGCCAAGATGAGAGGTTTGCAAGACTCTTCAGCAGAGAAAAGCTGCAATCCTTTACTGCCATTCTAAGCTGCAGAAAATATATAAAGCATAATTTTTTTTTTAAATACTTCCCTCATTCAACTTTGCAATCCTGTAACAATGTCAGCAGGACATGAAGAGGGGGGGAAAAAGGCCAAAAGAGAAGATACTCTCTCACAGGCTCACAGGGGCATATTGATGGACAGGTGAAAAAAAACAGTCTCAAATAAGGTTCCTCTATATTTACAATAGTTCAGCGTTAGAAATATTATTGGAACCTAAATGGTGTGGAATCAGTTTGTTTAAAAATCATGTAGAAGGTAACACTGATTTGCACAAAAATAATGGTGTTTTTCACAGATGATCAGAATGGACGCTGACCATTACACTCCTTAATATAAACACCTTTAGAAAACACACAGAAACAGCTAAATAACTATGTGTATAGGTTGCTATACAGTCAGTCTCTGTATTAATATCTTTTGCTCCCCATTAAGTGTTTAGTTTAGATTTTTATTTGATGCAAATCTCACTAAATTTGTACCACATAAATATGTAATTATAAATATATAACTATGTATTTAAGAGTAATTCACACTCCTCGATGTGTAGTGTTAAACTTCCTAAGAGAGTAATATGTGATGCATTTTAGGTTTGGCCCTTATGCTGCTCAAGAAAAATGTGTCTATGTGTGGTCTGAAGTAAGAATGATTATTATTGCCATTTCACACTGAGGCATCAGTTTACCATTATACACTGTTTAAATTATGAAAATGATGTTCAGGAAATACTTGTTCTAGGCATTTCCTGAAAATCATTTTCAGTGTACCTTTGTACACCTCACCTCTCATTATTGATCTTTTTTTTTTCCTTTCTGTGATACACAGAAACATTCACACAGCACGTGTTTGCAGAGGGTGTCAGGGTTCTGCTTGTCAGAAACATCCTGGTGCTGAGTCACTCCTATAACAACAAACTGATTATAGAACAGGACACATTAACCCACACTTTTGGAAGTGAGTCATTAGACTAAGCTGTCTACTCAATTGGTTTCGGTTGTTTCCTATTTACTTCATTCAGCATGCCCACATTCATGAGGATGAGAGATAATGTTGAAATATTTGATTATGGCCCACTATTGGAGCTATTTATATTTTGGACTGAGATATGATGTGCTTTGCCTGATGAGGTTACTGAAATTAAATTAAACTCTTCAACAAGAAGCTCTCAATAATAACACGACCTGACAGCAGCTGCGCTTCTATCTCCATAACGTGAAAGAGGAGAAATCTTCTCTAAACAAAGCCAGACCCAAAGAATCAAGTGGCAATCAAAAATCTGGACAGTAGTTTCAAATAATGAGGTCAGTTGTTTGTGAAAGAAAGCCCTACAGGCCAAGATTTCAGGCTTCAAGCTGCTCGAAGCACTCAAATTCACTGTAATAATCATTATGTGGAATATGGTGGGATTAATATAGATTTAGATTACAACTGCACAGTGGAACAGTGGTTAGGACTGTTCCTGGGTCCAAGGTTCAAATCCACTGGCTGGCTGTGGCCTCTCTGTTGCTGTGTGGGTTCTCTTCGTGCACTTCGGCCTCCTCTCACAGTCCAAGGACACGTTTGAGGTTAACTGAAGATTTTAAATTGGATGCAGGTGTGACTGCTGGTCTGCCTCTCTGTGCTAGCCCTGTGATAGAGACCAGAGACAGCTTGAATAAACTCCAGCAGTTCCTGCAATCCTGAACTGGATAAGCAGCTGAACAGATGGATGGAATAAATTTTAATATCCTGCTATGATTTTTTTTTTTATTTTTACATTCTCACCAATAAACATTAGTTATATCTGTATAAGAAGCGCTCGCTTGTTTTCCTTTATGTCTTTCTGACTATAGACAGTCATGTGTCTGTATGAATCTATGGATGACCGCAGGAAGAATAAAGAAAGCCAATGTGGATCCTAACAAAAGCAGCTACTTTCCTATAGTCAAACCTTCCACCCTCAATGGAAGAAGAGTTTAAACAGGTTTGATACAGAACTGAAGAGCTACACCAAGGCTCAGTATAACAATAAGATCATTTTTAATGAAATATGTATGAGGGCTAATCCTCCTACATTAGGACACATCACTGTGTTGCCCGCTCTATTAGAAAATAAAATGAATAATATAATAGTAATAGTTTAACTTTCATTTTCTGGGTTTCTGATCCTCACTCTGATCCTCCACATCTATTTATCACCTGAGCACATTTTAATAGAGACTCAGTATTCTGAAGTTGTAGCTTCGCACAAATGAGATATTAACATAATTTGTATGATCCCCCCCCCCCCCCCCAAGGCACAGACTCGCGCATGATATCGCTACACATGCTTCCCACATCCAATATCCATATGCATAATTGGGTTGGGGATTTTCTTGTTGACTGAGAGGATGCTGCTGCTGTGTGATAGTGGTATGCATTGGCTACTCAATAGATATAGAGTGTGATGTTGTTAAGAAGCTGACATGTTTGCAGACCACTGTGATGCATGTCTAATAAAACTCTGGTGATTTGTGACAGCCTTCCTAGCACTCTTCCTGAGGTGCTAATCAAGAGGGATCTGTTAATTATGCTGTTGTGAGTGCCTCTGCGTGGCTTGGGTAGATTATGCACAATCACATTTTGTGTAACACTTTGTGCAACACGGTCTGATCACAGACGAGAACAAACCTGAATCCAGAAATGTTTTTGTGAACTGGACTGGAATTTATTTTTCTTTTACCTAGTTTATATATATTTTCAGATAAATTTTTATTGATTGCTGCAGCTGAACACTAAAAACATAAAATTTTTACTGAACAAGTCATTTTCCATAGATTCACTGAAACAGAGTTCAACAAAACACCGAGACAGATGGGAGCTGGAGAGAAAAACTATCTGAGCGCAACATTTTAATGTCCAGAACGTACAAGAGAACAAATCAGGCTGAAGAAGTGTGCATAGCTTCAGGAAACAACCCTAATCTGTCCAAGTAGGAATGTTTTGAAAAGAGGAGAGTAACAGTCATAGTGCATTGAAAATCACTTCAGACGTGATATTGTGCTTCGCTGGCCTAAATCACATTGCAGTTAAGAAAGGGGAAAAATGGAAACCCAAAAATAGAAAGCGCAACCTACAAGATGCATGAAAGAGCCACTTTTTTCCTCGGTGTGTGTCTATGTGTGTGTGTGTGTCACTCACAGTGGGAGTGAAAATGCAGTGCACATGTGACTGGTACTGGACCTGTGTGGACTTTTAAGATTTAAGGATATCACCAAGCCACTAAGTAGCTGATGAGGGTGCTAGAGAGGAAGCATCAGTTACACTTTGGTATGTAAACGTAAACAGTAGAATTCCAGCATTAGGCCAACACTAAAATACAAAATTTGCACTGTCCACAGTGGCGCGTTCCATCTGCATTTTAGATTTTTTTATACCATCAACAAATCTCATGGGGTGCATAACACTGTTGGTTTCACCAATCTGTCACATAGACACAGCCAGTCTGATTTTTTAAGACGTTTTGTTGTTATGTAGCTGTGCCATCTTGACTGCCGTTTTCTGCTGGTTGGTGCCGAAATAAGGCTCCATGCTCGTCTCGTTTGGATGTAAATACACAGTACGCGATTGATTTGCTGCTGAATCTGACTGAATGAAAAAGCAGCATTTTTAAATGAATGAATTACGTTAGCCTGGCAAGCTGGCTAGATAAATGAGATCATTTCATTAGCTTAACCTTGTCTTTGTGCATCACATGAAGTCCCGCTGCAGTCTGAGCCTATAGCTGCATTTGTTGAAAACAAAAATCATAATATCAGCACATTCATCCTTTAAAATCAACATCAGTGGACAGATACTGTCCCTGACCCAAAAAGTGAGTCATACACATATTACAATCTAATCATTTAACTTATAACACTATCATTAGCAATCATAAAGGCCACAGAGTAAGTATAACAAAACTAAGCACATAGCAATCTGCCCTGGTGTGTTTGCTGTGAATGAGACCCAATTGGAACTTATCTGTCATAACATAAGTGTCTAATAACCATTATCACAGCATGTCTGTACACTGACAAAGATACAGTGACACTAATAGTAGTTGCCAAAGCCAAAGATGATTTGACTGCTGACGTAGAGTATCCTGGCAGACATCCTGTCAGTCCATGAATGAGAACAATAGCCTACTACAATATTTGAACACAAACAACAAGCCTGGTTCTCAAATATTATGAATATAACAATTTCATCAGCTATATAGGCGTATAACTTTACTTTCAAAACAAAACATCTCTCCTTAGGAAATACTAAAGAAAAAAAAAGATAGATGATGACTTTCCAAGGAAGTCATGAAATAAATGAGATGGGCAGCAAAGCCAGCTGTGCAGCCATAAAGTCAAAACATAACCATAAAGTTGGTATCATTTCTACCATTAACATTTACTACTCACTATTTACTCACCTACTGTACATGCACGAATCAATTTGCTTCAACAAGGTGAGACTCTGGCAGAGTGGACAGCACACTGGATTATGGCCAAGCACCATATCAAGTGTTACAGGCACAGAGGAAAGAGTTTATAGTGACAGCAGAAAGCTGTATGACAAGCATCAGGAATTATGGAAAACAACAAACACAGAAAGCACAGGCCATGAATACGTAGGAAACCTTTCCCTTTAGTAATGATCAGTGTGCATACAGTAAATTGTAGGATTGGACTATTTAAGATATAGCTGAAAACCAGTTCCACAATTCTGTTTATGATGGATGGCATAAGCCCAAGCACAACATTTCCACAGTAAGCTATTATGGCCAGCTGGGGTTTAATATTCATTTGGCTTAGGTCTATATACACTGCATATTCAGTTGTGCAGTCATTTTAATACCTATTTAGCAAGTTTACTGATAACGTTAGACAATGCAAGCGTTAACACTTGTCAGGTGCATTTTTTCAGCAGTACCACGTTGCCACTGCCAAAAGGTATATCCTGGGGTTATTACATCAGCATAAATTACACTTTAATATTTTACAGCGACAACTAGAGAGTATAAGCATTCAGTTGCCCTGGTGCACAGCATCTGGTAGGTCGATGGCGTTAAACTGTCTCTTGAGAATTTTTTTTTTTTTTTTAAAGATGGGCTACTTGGTAAGATTTAAATCTTCAATAGGAAAGAATTGGTCTTAGGGCCAAGCACCACCGCAACAGAAGTCAAAGTACTGAAAGAGCAGACCTTTCCAGCAACATCTCCCTTAATACAACATCCTATAGAGGTAAAGAATACATGTGTAGCAGTCAAGGTCAACTGTGACATAGGGCAACATTTATATTTGGCATCTGTCAGATTATAAGACCGTCATCTTGACAAGACAGCAGTGCAGCGCACGCACTTCCCACAGGAGTGTAGACGATCGGGCCGGAGGGCTAAAGATACAGATCGCCTTCTATCAATATACACAGCCAGGGCCCATCCTTCTCAACAATACACAAGGGGCTCATAGCCTCCAGGAACTCTGTGTCAGATGAAGATGTAAAACTAATCATTAATTGACTTTGGCTAAAAGACAGATCTGGAGCTAACGTCTGGGGGGGGGGCTCTTTTTTTCTTTTTAAGAGAGAAATAATTAAAGGCAGTGCTAATGACTAGATTGGCATAAATTGGTTAATGCGTTTGCCCCAAAACACCTGTTGTTCACTTAAGTATTGGCTCGAGCTCCACCTGCTGTAAGGTCCATAAGTTTTTGGACAATGACACTGTTTTTAAATGTTGCCTCTGTCCACTACAGTAAACTTTACATTAAAGAATCATGGTAAACTGTATTTACATTCATGAGGGCATCTCTTTATTATAGACTTTCACAATGATATTCAGACCTCCTTCAGAGAGTTTTTCACTTGCTAGATGTTGTAAAAGGGAATTCCATCATAATCCACTTTTTTTGTCTTTGGTCTTTCAGACCCTTTGGTGTTGCAGAGCTGGCCAGTGCCTGCATCCCTTTTAACGATGTACCAGATTGTTGATTTGGGCACTCCCCTTTGACAGGTTTAGGGGCTATGTTAAAAAAAAAAAAAAAAAAGTCTGCAATTCGAATAACAGTGAATGCAAAACTTTTGTTAAACCCCTTACACTTAAATCTGCACTTCAATTACATCGTGTTTAAAATCCACCACGGTGGCAAAATGACAAAAAAAAACATGTCACTGTCCAAAAACTTATGGACCTACCTGAGTAAGAAGTGCACCAGTGGATGTCCATCAGATACAGAATACTTCTACAATTAGCCTTGAATGATAGTTGTGCCCTCACGCTTTACAAAAAAAGAAAAAAGGCTGTACTACTTTGTCCACCTTGTCCCTTTTGAATATTATCAGTTTGTGTGTCACTGCACCAGTATTGAGCAAGGTTGCACGTGCATACAAAAGGAAACGCTGAGTTAAAGTGGCACATCCAATACAATAGCGTCACGACACAGCTCGTGGAAACAAAGCAACCTGTTGAGCCGGTACTGAAAACTGCATGCAAACCAAAAATCAAAGCAGATAAACGACAGGAGGATAAAACAAAAGTGCTATTTCTGTATCAAACAGAATTTACACCGCAGAAGACTGAAGAGACACGGAATCATTGTATTGCTCTACGGTATACAACAGCGCTAACACACATCATAAGTGAATTCGTTTCAGTCCGACAGGCAACGCCATCTGGTCATTATCATCTCCACAGGGCAACGTGACCGTAAATAGAAAAATGCCTGGGATGAGAGACATAATGGCACATGAAATACACAAAAACATCCAGAGGCAACAGATGGGAGGACCACCTTGCATTTACTTTGTTAACTATTAATGAGGACGACTTCAGGTTGCGTGAGGTCCACTTTAAACTTATTTCCACAGCATTTTTCATGCATAAGGTTTATAACAGAAAGCCACAGTAACAAAGCAAAAGTAAAGCTGTGCTTGCTAACAGTGTTGATTCAATATCTCGTTTTCTTTATGGTACTTTTCTTTTGAGTTATATCACGTATAACTTCAGTCGGGACTTCCTATATTTCCCAGAATACAGATTAGGGTAGTTTAAATTATTTTTATTATATGCTCCAACTACATGCTGTGCTCAGTTAAACATACTTTGTGTAGTGGTCACGTTGTAGATGCATTTTAACAATGTACATAATAATAACTATAATCTAATAATCTAAAAATAGGCTAATAATTACAGCTAGCATAAAAATGGAATACAGAAAGAAAAGCACAAGTGCCTTGCAATTTCATAACCTGTCAGCACACTGAAACTTATTTTTAAATTCATAAGAACATAAACTATCAGCGTTTAAAGAGCATCTCAACCTGAGCAGGCACCACAGCATAAAGTTTATCCTGTAATTTAACAGCACCGCCTTTGTTTCCTCTAAAAGCCATCAAGTTAAGCCATTAAATTGCATTTCTATACATTTAAATTCCAGAGCAGTGACTTCTGCCCTTACTGTTCCTCACACTGTGTTATGACAGGGACGTCCACGGCTAAATTCCCACAGTGCCAAGCTTTGCGCCGTTGCTCAGCACAGGCAGAGCAGTCCCCAGATGAGACAGTGTATGAGTGCATATTAAAAATGTGAGCAAGCTGCGGTGATCTCTGGGGTTTGCTGTGTTTCCACGCTGCTGCATAACCTAACAAACCAGGGAGGCTGTGAGACGATGCCACTCTCTGGGGGGGAATTTAGGCTGATTCACTCCTGTAGAACAAACTGACAAACTGAAAGCAGGCAGGATTAATTCTTAGACAGGTAGAGGCAATGCAAAGCATCAGCTTAAGGATAGCAAGCTTTTGATCATTTGTTACTTCGACTGACTGGAGAAATGGTGTGACTTTATTTTGTGCTGGCAGAAACATAGTTGCTAGCCCCAGATCCACACTAATGAATAATAATGATCGAGGGACAGCAAGTCACATTTCTTTTGGGTTTTTTTTCTTAATTATCTCAGCATCAACGGCTAAACTTTTATATATAACAAATATATGTTAAAACTATTATTAAAAAAACAAAACATAAAGTGTAACAATAATTACAAAATCTATGATCATTTGCTGAAAATGGAAACTGAGATCTCAACAAATGTGATCATTATGCAAATATTTATTCATTCTGCATAAAAATGCACGATGAATTAATCACATGATAGGCTGCTTAGCATCCTGTCACTCTCCTATTTACTGCTAATGGCTTAGTGATAGCAATATAATGGCAAATTAGAAGTCAGAGCTTTAATCATTACAATTTATTGGTGTCCATATATAGGACGATCATTAGGTCTAATTTAGATAACTCTCACATATAGTTAAACACAACAGATAAGATAGAACACACTAAAACATGCTGCAAGTACTGCCCATCCTTCTGCAACTACAGAAAATTACAAAAGTGCAGTTTAATGAAAGTGATGATCTGATATCTGTGTGCTTTTCTTTGAGGCATAAGAATGATTTTTTTCCTCCGAAGTGCTCTGAATGTGTGGAATAACAATCAGGGCACTGCACAGACAATATTTTCTATGCTATGCTTGTCATGCATCCACTCTCAGATTTCACCTCCTTTCTCTGCCTGAAGTGGCCCTTTACACTGATTTGCATGCTCTGCAATCATTGGTTGTCAAGATGCCGTACTTCAACAGGCTGCCTTCAGCTGATTGGTTGCAATCGCAGGGGTGCGGCATGGAGCTCTCTCACCAAAACAGGCATAAAAGGCAGTTTGTGTAGGTTTATGGGCACAGTGGAGCACCCAATAAGCAGCTTCAACAGGGAGCTTAAAAACTGGCAGATGAAAAAAAGCAAAAAGGAAAGAAGCTCAAGAACAATCATTTCCAAATTGCACATGGAGAGATTTCCTTGTAAAATTATTTAGACAGGTTAAAGTTAGTAAAATTTGCAGCTGTTGTAACTGCTCAGAGCAAGTGCAGAGACTGAGACATTTTTTGGGACATTTTCTTTGCTCAGTTTGGCCAAGAAAGAAAAATAAGACATGTCTCTGGAAGTGAAGGAGAAGACCCACGTGCGCCTGGTGTTTCTGGGAGCAGCAGGTGTTGGGAAGACAGCCCTTATCAGACGCTTTCTCCAAGACACCTTTGAGCCCAAACATCGTCGCACCGTGGAGGAGCTGCACAGCAAAGAGTATGACATTGGTGGGGTCAAGGTCACCGTGGAGATTCTGGACACCAGTGGAAGCTACTCCTTCCCCGCCATGCGCAAGCTCTCAATCCAAAGCAGTGATGCCTTTGCCCTGGTGTATGCTGTGGATGACCCAGAATCACTAGAGGCTGTCAAAAGCCTCCGAGATGAGATTCTTGAGATCAAAGAGGACAAGTACACACCAATCGTGGTGGTGGGGAACAAGGTAGACAGAGAGGAGGAGCGTCAAGTGTCCAACGAGGACGTGCTGTCAACTGTAGAGATGGATTGGAACAACAGTTATGTGGAAGCTTCGGCAAAGGAGAACTCCAACGTGGTGGAAGTGTTCAAGGAGCTCCTGCAACAGGCAAACCTTCCCAGCCGCCTGAGCCCCGCGCTACGTCGACGCAGGGAGACTTTTCCGAAAGACACCGATTTCCGGCCACCCATGAACAAGACCAACAGCTGTATTGTGTCATAAAGAGTATCACAGGAGGGGGCATAGTTTTGTTTCACAAATGGACAAGATGGATGAGAGTATGGAAGGTATGTCGGTGCTGAAGGACGGAGAAAAGGAGAGGGAAACCTGGACACCATTCATAAGAGCTGCCTGATTAGGATTCTGGACAAAAAATAAATAATAAAAAAAAAATCACTTCAGGGTGACAACACTGAAGAAGAGACTAAGTACAGACTAAACGTGAATAGACTGCTACCTTATACCTGTGAACCTAAATTAAATGGAGAGAGAATTAATTACATGTGTACTTGATGTAATGTTGTTGCTGCTTATTTGGTGACATGCTGCTGGTGTTCAGATCACTGTAAAGCTACTGAATTTCAATGTAAAATGTTCCTCATGTTTTTCATCTATTTCGACTGTTGCTACAACTTGTTTACTAAGGGGAAACGTGTATATATGTATCAGGTGTGGCCTCTGCAAAAGTTGTATTTCCCATAGTTGTTTTTTTTTATATAACTTGGTGAATCACCTGTAGCACATCGTACTGTTTGCAGTTTTTTTTAAGTTAATTGGAATTTTCTATTGAGCATAATATTACCCTTGTATTTAAAAAAAAACAAAAACCTGTGGTCAAATGCAAATATAAATGCACTTTTCATTTTGAAATGGCCATTCAAAATGTTTGTTTTTATAAATTTGATTTTTTTATAACATGTATTCAAATATTTTTGCTGTTTAACAAATGAACGTGGAAGTGTCCTAAATGTGTAATAAAAGCAAATCTTGTGTGAAATTCTTTGATGTTTGTGTAAATAAATATACATAACTATATAATTAAAGAGAGGAGAAATAGGTTAACATGAATAAGTATGTGAAGGTGGTAGTAAATAGTTAAAAAAAAAAAAAAAGGCGAAGCAAAACATCTATTTCCTTCCACTTATCCAATTCAGAGGGGCTGGAGCCTTTCCCGGCTGCATTAGGGCTAACGGCAGGGTACACCCCCTGGACAAGTGACCAGTCTATCACAGGGAGACAGACGACCATTCACACCTACGGCCAATTTAGAATTGCCGGTGCATGTCTTTGGACTGTGGAAAGAAGATGGGAGAGAACTGCAAACTCTACACAGAAAGGTCCCAGCCAGCTGGTGGATTCAAACCCAGGAGCTTCTTGCTGTGAGGCAACAGAGCTCACCATGGCACCACAATTATTTATTATACTAAATCATGTCAGGAATGTTACGAAATAAGCAAAAAGACAAAAGAAAATGTGCTAATAAATATAAAATTAAAGAAAATCACATGTGATGGTGAAATATGGTGCAGCGCTGCTTAGAAGCATCTCCTTGTTAATGCAATGCACACACTACAGGACTGTAAACACTGCTTTGGGTGAGGCCCCAGCATGCTCCAACTACCGTTGCGTTTAGCATGGCAGTCATAAATTCTAAAATAATGTATTCACTGACGTTCTTGTTAAATGATGGCACTCATTTTATTGTGATAGGTGACTCAAACTAAATAATAAATGAGAACATCTGGTAAAAGCACGTTTGTAATCTAAATTTCTTAACCCTATGTGTCCTCCAGTATTTTCCAGTAACTCTGTTGCCATCTGTTGGTGAAAAACACACATTACATTAACTGAGACTAGTGACACCTCAGTGTGCATGTAATCCTAGTGTTTATTGCAGTACCTGCAAAAGGGTTTTAAAATGCAACCTTATATACACATTAAGACAGGCCTATTTAGGAAATGGATTTATATGACATTTTATGTATATTACATCAAAGCACCTGCATCCAAATTTCTTAAAAGGGAAAAAAAAATCTCTCTTGCATCTCTTGAAATGAAAACTTAAGATGAAAGTAGCTTTAACATAAGTCAGTAAGGTCAGCACTGCTAACCGACTCATGCCTGCAGCTCTGGTAGACAAAGTTAAGCAAAATAAATGAAACCTCTCATTAGCATCACAACATTTGAATACTGAACAGTTGTGCGGCACTCCTCTTAGCTGGTTGACAAGACAGTTCATTATGCAGTTCCTGAAATAGCTGTGCATGGTTCCCCTATACGCAACTGGGAGACAGTTGTAGTGCTCTGCCCCCCCCCATCAGATCAGACTGAACAAAGTTTCCTGTTTTAATTTGAGGAAGTGGCCATGGTAAACGTTTGCGGGCAGTTCCTCTTTCAGTCCACATTTAAACATTCTTCCGCACTCCGCTCTTGCTCATTTGCGAAGGAAGAGGGGCCTAACAGCTTCACAGTCATGCAGGTGTGTGGTTTTGTCATCTTGTTACATGGACTTCTACTTTACCTTAGATCAAGGAATATTTGAGGCTTTTAGAATAATTTTTTACACATAATACCATCACTTTAAAAATGATTTTATTACCACTTAATGCTCATTTAACTGTGATGAAGGCGACTATTTCTACAGTTCTGACCTTTTTTAAATCACACGTCCCTGCCCCTAGACTTGGTCAAAGCTCCTCAGCAGATTGAAACAACTCTGAGGCGTTTAGAACAAGTTCAGGGTCCTGGACAGAAACACTGCAAGATTACTACAAAATGTCTGTGTGGCGCCTGCATGTGAAAAAGTACTTATTTAAATCTACTGTGTTTCTGTAGTAAAAATAACTGCCACATGTCTAAGTTTACTCTATTACGAGTCATGTGTCAATGAATAAAGTACACTTGTAAATAAGTCTTTGACTAGTGCTGCAACAAAAGTCAGCAATTTAAAACGGAATTTACTAAAATGTAATTTAAAAGGAAGTAAAGCTCATGATTAGTCACATTTTCTGCATTCGAGTTGAAATTCTATCATCTAGTTTATTTTCGGTGGCTTGTAAAAGGCTCGTTTATCTTTAGGTTAGATGTTTTTGCAGAATTTATTTTAAAAGGAAAAATCTGAATAGCCCAGCTCCATAACCACAAATCTTTTTCAGTCTTCCTTATCTGGACTTCATTTCCTCATCAGTACTGTACTTTATCATATACGACAACTAAAAAAAAAAAGTACTAATCATGAAGTACTGTAAACTAACTGCAGGTGGGCACTTCATGCTTCTCCATGCTTCACAAAAAGAGCCGCCTGAACAGTGACTGAAACTTCTACTGAGAGTTTCAGTTCAGGTGTGAAGCCGCTGTACTGTAGTTTTCTGGCAGTTCAACAAAGATTTTCACACTTCTATGCTAAAATACAAATGAATGTATTTGAAACGCAAGCTGTGGTGTTGCTCTTTACCTTCCCACCCAACTCAACTCAGCATTTTGAATCAACTTTCTTTTTTTTTCTTTTAAAAACAAAATAAAAATTGAAAAAACAAAACAAAAAAACAGCTTCACTAACCCATGAAGAACAGCTTTATTTGCCAAATGCTACAGCGTACCTAGAGGCTCCACATGATACATCATTTGTGACATTTATGTTGTCAGACTGTATAAAGGATATATTAGTGAAGTGAAACCAGAGTAGTGTGTACAGTCCTTCTGTGTAATAGATAAGAGAAATAAAGCAAAGCTTGAGTTTCATTTGCAGCATACAGTAAATAGTTATTCTCAGAAGATTATCAGGAAAACAAACTAACAGCTTAAAGCCAAAGCTTAAGTAAATTGGATTCTTGGTCCTCGGTGTAAGTGCTCGTTAACGATGGAATTTAAATGTGTGTGTGTTGCCTCAGTCATCCATTGCAATGTTGCGGAACAGATAGGCCATGGATTCTCCATTGTGGATGCGTCGGATCGCCTCAGCCAAGATCATACTGACATCCACGGTTTTGATTTTTGGACACTGCAGCTTCTGGATCTCATGGGGAACAGTGTTGGTCACCACCACCTGGAGGCACAATACAGCAGCCTTGACTCTTTCATCGAAGGCTTTTTACAAATCTCAACTAAGCCCCCTTTTTTAAAAACAGCATGTAAGAAAAGAAAATTGCCACGTGGGTCATTCTGAGCTTAATTTTCTATACTTTAACAAAACATGAAGTATTGCATTATTAAGCTTGATTTAGTGGTACATGGGCATAACCAATATATATGAACCTTTTTTACTAATAAGTGCAGTCATTCTTCACACTGTATCTTACTAATAGTTGCTGAAAGGAGAAAGTACCTTAATCATTTATCAAGGTACTTAATAAATAGTGAGGGTTCACAATGGAGACAAGATGTCAAATTATTTGTTATATATTGTAATTTATTTATGTTAATAAAATGTTTTTCCTTTAACACCAATTCTTACATCCACACTCTCCAGCTTTGTACTTTCTTGTGCTATTATGCAAAGCAATATCTAAGCATGAAGGCACAAAAGGTTGAACACACAAAGCTTTAATAGACACAAAACATTATGATTGCTAATTTCCTCTTTTTTTCCTGATGGAAACAAAAGAATCATATTAAACATAATAGATGTAAATTCACCACACACTTCATTAGCTACACTCTGGTAGACTAGGGTGGACTCCTTTTTGCTTTGAAAACTGCTTTAATTCTTCATGGAACAGATTCAAGAAGGTTCTGGAAGCATTCCACAAAGATTTTGGTCCATATCGACATGATAGTGTCGCACAGTTGCTGCAGATTTGTTAGCTGCACATCCACAACGTGCAGCTCCTGTTTCACCACATCCCAAAGGTGCTCTATCAAATTAAGATCTGGTGATTGTGGAGGTCATCTGAGTACAGTGAACTCATTGTGATGTTCTAGAAAGCAGTTTTGGGATGATTTGAACCATATGTGACAAGGCACATTAAATTGCTGGAAGCAGCCCAAAGTGTGATAAGGAAATATCCCCCCACAACATTACACCACCACCTGCCTCGATACAAGGCAGGATGGCGCTATGCTTTCATGTCTACACCAAATTCTGACCCTAACATCCCAATGTTGCAGCAGAAATTGAGACTTAACTGAGCAGTAAGTCAGTCTGCCCATTTTCCTCTGACCCTGGCATAAACAAGGCATTTTATCCTAGAGAACTGCACCTTGCTGGATATTTTCTCTTTTTCAGACCATTCTCTGTAAACTCTAAAGATTGTTGTGCAGGGAAATCCCAGTACATCAGCAATTTCTGAAAAACTCTGGCACCACTAACCATGCCACATTCAAAATCACTTGCATCACCTTTCTGATGCTCAGTTTGAACTTAAGCAGGTCATCTTGACCATGTCTACATCCCTAAATGCACTGAGATGCTGCCATGTGACTGGCTGATTAGAAAGTTGCATTCAACAGGTGTACCTAATAAAGTGCCCAGTGAGTGTATATCGTAGGATGAGACTGCTTAGAAGCTTCAGTTATGAAATTTTTCACCCATTGCTACTTGTATTTTACTTTTACAGAAAGAAAGTTATTGGCAGTAACAGCCGCACAGACGTGCACATTATTTTACCTCATCAACAGCAGATTCTTCTATTAGTCTTGGTGCTTCTGCTGACAGCAAGCCATGTGTGGCCATGATGTAGATCTTGTAGGCTCCCCTCTCTTTCAAGATTTCTGCTGCTGCAACAAAGTCTTCCACATCATCTATAATGTCATCCTAAGAAAGTGACACAAACACACACACGAAAAACTGGTGTAAACAAACAGAAGGCAAAGATTGTTTCCTATGTATGTGTGGTTTGTGACCTAACCATATTTAAATTTCATCATGAGAAATATTAAACAATGAATTCTGAACTTAGAAGCAATATGCCCACACTGTCCCACCCCCAAATACTAAAGCAATTCTTAATGCCATTTCCTACCAATACAGATTTTTGTGAGAGCCTATGTTTCAGTAAAAATATTACATTTCTAAAGTGTTTTGAGAGAATCGAAGAAAAGTTGGAGCTCTTACAACAATGATGGCAATTCGGCCTCCTACATCTCCAACAACAGTGATGGGGGGCTTCTCCTTTGCCATCATCACTAAGAAACACAAGCATTTCTTTCAGGAAAAAATTAAATAAAATACAGGTCTTTTCTTTTAACCCAAATTAGAAGAAGCTTATTGGAACGAGGTATGGTTAAAGGAGATTTGGTGAGAAGAGATTTGGTTAAAACCTGCAAACACCAGGCAAGACAGCCCTAACCCAATTCCAGCTACCACGGCACCACTCACATTCAACTGTTAAGATTTTGGCAAAATTACAATTCATTCTTCTTCCAGCTGAATCCAAACCAAGACATACAACTGCTTTTGGTATAGTGGCAGATAGACGAACTGGGTCTGTCTTAGAAAACACAGACCAGGATCAATTGTCATTTGTAATCCAATCAAACAGTATTTACAGTCATCAGAAAAACTATAATAATTTAAGAAGTGTAGCTTGGAGATTATCTACAGCAATCTAAATTTGGGTTGCTCAACCCAAATATATTATAACATTAAAAAAGTACCTGAAGAGATTTCAAATAATAATTGATTCAGGTCAAGAAGTCAACACATCTTATTTGTATTATTTCCCACATGGAAGCCCCAACCATGCCAAAACCAGATGTTCAGAAGTTCTCCAGCAAGGCCACTGTGTAAAATTTACATTTTTAAAATTGTTATTTCTGGGTTGGGAAGGAAGCCACGAAACTAAAATCAAAATATTATTAAGTTATTTTAGACATAAGAAATCACGCAGAATCTGACTCCACTACTCAAAACACAAACGTCAGGTAAGATAATGCAATCACAGACATTAAAAAGTAAAACATAACTACCAAAGTGTGAAATTATTGTTTGGCATGACTTCTTTCATGTTAAGCATGTTAATCATAATCTATAGTTTTTGTCCATACTACGCAAAATGCTAATCTGAATAGAGGCTTTTCTTCAGCCCCTAATACTTAGATTTGGATTTGACATTCTATCATTCACTCCAGTAACAATTATTCATTTTAAGAGTCATTATTATTTGAACAGCTGATGTAATACTGAAGGTTTCCAGCAATTACCATAAACACTTAATAGTCACTGTGCCTTAAAGATGAACATCAAGACAGTACATCTCCCTCTGATCTCTCACAACAGTGTATTACTTTTAATTTTGTTCAAGCCTAAAAAGACTTTGTAGGTCACAAAAACGTGTTGGCAGTGAGGTGAGAGATGCACCAACAGTACTGCACTTAATCACAGTATTTAATATTGACATGGTATAGAGAGGTAACCCTTATTTCACTGCACTGATTTTATAAGGGTCAATTTGAAATGCAATGTTGATGCCAGTGTGCCATGCTGTGTTTGAATATTGTGTACTGCAGTAGACCAGATATGTTGCAATGCTGCAAAGGGGAAACCACATAGATTTATGAACAGTGTGGGGGGGGGGGGGGAGTAGCGATTTAATCCTAAGAAAGGAAGCCTCACTCCGTTTTCACGTATGACTAGTGTCACATATGTGTTGAGATGTCAGAAGTGGAATCCTTCAGTAACTCACTGTCATTCCATGCAAGGAGACATAAACAAACAACAGGAAGTATGAACGGATTCGAGCAATATTATCATACTTGGGAGCTCTATCCCAGGGAATGGGATATGTCTGCTGCTTGCTGTGGAAAGGGATAGAATGGTACAAAACATTAAAGCATTATTAGACATACAATTCAATACCCAATACAAATTATTCCAAAACCCAGAGCAGCCTGGCTTAGAGGTTATAAAGCATTTGTGAACCATGGATTGACATTTTATGCAATCAATGCAAGTGAAAATGGGAGATGGCAGGAACGATGAGATTCAGCACCTGCTGGAGAGAGGAAAAAAAAATATACTGCTGTCATAAAACATATTTCCCAGTTGAAGGGGGAAATTGAGGGAGATGCTTTAGCTGAAAGAGAATATATGGGATGGAATGAAATCAAGGAGATAGATCTGGCTGTGAAAGGAGGAGCCGTGGTAGGTAGTGCCTGCAGTATTTCTCAGGTGCTATAACAATATCTGAGGCAAGGCTAACCTGCAACAGGTTGAGAACACTGCATGTGCTGCTGTTTGTTACGGTCCTGTCAATATTACTCTCATCTTAAAAAGTGTTAATATTTTTTAAAACTCCTGCAGCAATTAAAGCACCCTGCCAGTTTATGGCTTTAGATGACTTCATGGTAAATACAAAGAACATGTTTTCCATGTATTTGAGTTAAAAAAGGACAAAACATTAATTAACATAACTTAAATCCATCATGTAAATGTGTCAGATTTAGCCATAGAGGCTAATATTTATTTGCAGCCCCCAAGTTTAAATAAAAATAATATTCTTTCTTAAAATGTCATGACTGACAAGACTATGCTTTCGACCTGGCGTACTTCAATGAATTAGTGGTAAAAAATAAATAATATGTAATGGGAGAGCCTCTCAGTCAGGATTCTGCCAGTGCTGTTACAATGGAGCTCTCATGTTTGGTATGCACACCCAGGTAAGAAATGAGGAACTCAAACGCTCAAATAACATTGCTGGTGTCCTCGTAAAGAATCAAAACAAGAGGAGCAAGTTTGTGGAAGACGTCCAATCTTTCTAACAATCAAACAAATTACAGATTCCATCATAAAACCTTTTTCCCCACTAGCAAAGCTATAAAACATCTGTAAATGGCCATCAATTCTTCAGAAAAAAATAAAGATAAAACAGCAGGCGCAGAGACATATTTGTGTTGATGGTCTTACATGGCAGCTCCAGGCCAGTGTGCCCTGTGACAGCACAAGACAAAGGGGGGGAATGTCGACCATCAGCCATATCGGACTCGGAATGTTGGGCCTCCCCGTGTATCACTGCCAGCCCAAGTCGCAGCCTCTCAGCATAGGACTGAGCTCTAGGACAGACAAACGTGCAGATACATGTCAAAGAAACTGACAAAAAAAAAATGCGAGTACAAAGATGTTTGCAAAGGAGAGCTGTCATACCTACAAAGAAAAAAATGCTATACTGAATACACACACAAAAAACAAACAAACAAAACAAAAAAACCTGTAGGGCATTCTTCAGTATAATTGTAAATTTAATCTGTTGCTGCTCCAAACTTTCACTTTCAGTTCAGTTTAACCCAAAAGCACTGCACATAATGTTAATATCTCTGAAGCCCATGATGGCTTCAGCTATTTAACAGGCAAGAATGCAATGGTCTGTGAATTCAACCAGCAGCAGCGCACTCAGTCATGATTTAGCAAAGCTGCCATGCTACAAGCATCTGATTCGATCTGTGACAATGGTAAATGTACAGTAACAGCTTGAAGGAGATTTGGTGAGAAGAGATTTGGTTAAAATCTGCAAACACCAGGTAAGAAAGCCCTAACCCAATTCCAGCTCCCACAGCACCACTCACATTCAACTGTTAATCTGTAATTTTGCCAAAATCTTAACAGTTTTCACATTTCTTCTTCCAGCTGAATTCAAACCAAGACATATAACTGCTTTTGGTACAGTGGCAGACGAGTGAGTGCAGAACTGGGTCACAGACCAGGATCAACTGTCATATGTAATCGAATCAAACAGCATTTACAGCCATTAGAAAAACTATAATACTGAACTGAATAGAACTGTACAGGCCGCCTATGAGACTGGCTTTAACAGCATAATAATCGAATGAACCACACACATTTTAGTATCTGTGTGACTGAATACGCGATTCAAGACTAAGTCTGACAAAGATGCTTGAAAACCTGGTCGTGCACTTTAATCAGTCTTTATGTTTTGAACACTAAAACGTGCATAGCTTTTTTTGATTTTTTTTTTTCTATCTTCAAAAAAATGCAACACTTAAACCTTTCTACTTTCAGCTTAATTTGAAAATTCCCCTCTAGCATCAAACTCTGTATACACATCATTTAGTATAGTGAAGGCCAAAAATTCAAGACAAACAGTACTGACAGCATTTGGACATCAGGATTTTCGAGCTTGCTAATTACCTCTTGGCAGCCGAAGGGGACTTTGCAACAATTACGGCATTCCTGTAGTTTGGGATCTGAAGAAAGAAAAACTCTTGACCTTTGATCGTGCATAATAACAGTAAGACACTATTTGTGTCTATATTTGAAAATGAGGCTACAGCACTGTTGAGCCTACAGCATAAAGCAGCCTAACCTCCTCCTGAATGTACTGGATGAGGAAGGGGGAAGCTCTCAGGTTATCCACAGGGAAATTAAAAAAGCCTTGGATTTCTTTCTGATGAAGATCCATTGTGATGATGTGAGTGAGCCCTGCAACACAGACACATGACATACATGAGTTAATATGTTTAAGAACAAGTTATTTCATTGTCTGTAGTGTGAAATTACAGTACTCCCAGATTGTTATGACAGAAAAATAAAAATCGGGGCTTAAAATTTTGTGAACATGAGTTGATAGTTTTGGCAGATTATCAAGCAAAATTAAGACAACTGAAACATGCATTAACAATAAAGTGGCAAAAAATTCTGGAGTAGTTTTAGGTAATGACATGCACAACTTCTTATATGCCCAAGCCTGCACATACTGCACAAATTATGCAACAGGGTTTGCGCACCAATTTGTACATTTCATAACTTTAAGTGGCTGGCCCACAACCACACATGATTTGTTTTTAACTAACTCACAGAGATATTTTTTTATTAGCATTTGGCAGTTCAGAAGAAGCATAAACAGTATGAATGAGCAGGAACTGGAACATATTGAAAAACTAGCCACAGAATGGTGTTCTGGCACAAGACAATACTGTGAATCCTGCAAAAACACCAACTGCTACCAGTTCTTTTACTAAAAAGAAACACAAATGGGAAGCTTGCACTATGTCTATATTAATTAGTTGAGATATCAGCTGAATAGGTAACAGAATTAGGCTTGTTCACCTTTTATTCAAAATTTCAGTTGTTTTTAAAAAGTAAACAAATTTTGTCCTTCAGGCCTGGTGAGCAGACAAGATTTTAATACACTTGCAGGAAGCCTAAACTCTTTGCAGATTACACACTATGTAATATTCTCAACAGTCAATAACAGCTGACCCAGTCTGGAAGACAGCTTGGGCTGATCAAGCAAAACTACCAAATAATATTCCCAAGTAGCGCTACAGTTGTAATGCACCTCGCTTTCTTAACACTTTTAGTGTCCCTGTCTGTTTACTTTAATCTGCACTTTCATTTGCTGAGCACATAAACAAATCCATGATGACAAAGGAAATGAGAACATGGTATATACCAGCTTTAGCCAACATGGATGCTAGCAGCTTGCAGACAATGGATCCTCGCTTCCTCATCTTGCACTGCTTGCTGTAAGGAAAGTAGGGAATGACCCCAATGATGTTCTTGGCACATGACGTCTTCAGGGCATAAGCCATAACCAGCAGCTCCATAACAGCTGTGTTGACATCTCTGAGCAATAATTCATGAAAACAAAGAGATAATATTAGGTGTCATGGACTGCAAGGTACAAGTATAGAATATTAAATCTAGGGACTATTTTTAGTCATAGTTACAGAGAGATGCTTTAGAGTGATGAGCTGAAGGGGACTGTCTGCCATTAAACATTTGTTTGAAAACATCTCAACAGCTAATGCAAAAAGCACTGTATCTTCTTAATATTTGCATTGTTTACAAATGACCTGCTTTTAGACCCTATTAAAACAGGCTGTTCCTGTTAACCCCAAGATAGCAACTGCTTCAAACGTCAGCCAGCGTAAATGATGAGTTTGGTTCAGGAAAAACATTTGCATGTAAGAAAAGTTCTCACAGGTGATTTTGATCTATAGTGACTATAGTGATGACAAATCAAAACTCTGTGCTGTGATGAGGACTGTCAGGAAGGTTATTTAGAACATTTAATTTTCTTCATTGTTAATCAGTTAAATTTTCATGCCAGCTTTTTTTTTTTAAATAAATTTCTCCAGCTCAATATTTCTGCTGCTAGACTTTGGGTATTTAAGAGTGAACCAAATATCTTTAAAAGCTGTCTCTCAAAAATAAGAGAAATGATTACGCTGAAGATATAAATCATATCCTTCTGTCTCACCTGGGAATGGTCTGAATGATAAAGATGTCTTGTCCACGGACAGATTCCTTCACATCCACTCTAGTCTCTGAATAAAAACAGTTTTTATGGATTCCAGAGTTAGTGGGACAACAGCAAACCACAGTTCATTAATATTAGACATTTAATGCATGGCCCCACCTGAATTTGACTCTTGATAAACCACTGATTTGCCCAACTCCACCCCCAAACGTCTGGAGGAAAAAAAACAAACAAAAACACAAAAACAAACAGTGTTAAACACACACCTTGAACTATTACACTAACTGAAGTGTGTAAATATTATTTTGCACTAAGATATTGTTTGACATATGGTGCACATCAGCTTGACAGTTCTTCATCTCAAGAACCGCATAAGAACCACATGAAGAACAAAAGGTTTCAAATTAATTTTTCATTATGAGAAAATAAACCTGAGATTTTTGGCTATCAACAACATATTGGTACAGTGGAGCATTCAGTTTATTAAATGATTTCAAGAAAAAAATAATTTTGGTCACTGATAAGTCTGGGGTTATTAAAAAAAAGATAAGATCTGAAGTAGAAGTGATTTGGGATCAAATGCAGTAGCCATGGAGACTACAAACCGTTTTCTTCGTTTCTTTATCAAGTCAAAGTCTGCACAACACCTGACTTCACAAATATAGCACAGCCTTCTTTAGCACATGATGATGTCGTTATTTAAAAATTAACACCCAGCATATCAGCACCAATTATAACAAATGAACCTGACTGCTATTTAAAACCACATTACAGACGAGTAAGGACTTGGCTTCATGTCAATGGGAGGATCTGCCAGTAGAGCAAGCAGGGAACCCATTGCTGCCTGATCCTGTTTACATCCATAAATCTTACGCTTGTTCCAATATTTGAGATACCTCAATTCTTTATTATGACAGTACAATAAAGTAGCCCAATAAAAAGAACGGTCGAACATGAAACATGCACTTTAGTTTTTTGTGTTCATAAAAAGATCCATTTGTCTAACCAGGGAAAGTTTCAGAATGTCATTTTTCCTTCCACTATAAAATAAAAATAAGCTTGTTTTAGTTCCCACAGTATTCACATCTAGCCTATATGCACCTTAGCATAAATATTCATTAATAGTTTTTTCTGTGCTTGCATCTTATTTTTTTTAACCTTTGCTCCCCAAGAAAACTCAGCACCAAAATGGAAACATAATCTGGCTGCTAATGTTCTGTAACTTTGCCAAGAACTGAAAACTGAAAAAGCTGCACCCCCCCCCCCCCGATTGGGCAGTAAGAACAACTTCTAGCTGGCTATCTGAGAAGACTGCAGGGGCAGAAAAACAGAAAGACTGCTACAATTAAGATTTAACAGTTTTAATCTAAAGAACCACTGCCTCATTTACCTACTCTATGAATCATGGCTAGATATTAAATATTGTGTGGCTGCAACAGTGGCACTTAGTACTGAATCTATACTTTATTTACTTTGATGACCGACATGGATCTGCAAAATACACACCCTTTGTAACAGGAATTCCTACTGACAGGTCTGACAGGTCTACCTGGTTTATCTCCCATCCCAGAAAAATATTATCTAATAGATAAATATTTGATCTTCACACTACTGCGTAGTTCTTTTAAATAGAATGCTTTCTAAGAAAAGTGGTAGGTTTAGGTTTTTTGGCTGTCAGTGTACATATATTGGAATATACATAAACTCAGACAATTTTCATAGTGGATAAACCATGACAAACCAACCGTAATATATTAGTTTAGAGCAAAAATGCCTTTAACTATATATATACAGGTTTGTTGTCACATTTTTAGGTAATATGAAGTAATGTGCATCCACTTCATTACATTGTCTTAAAATGCTCAGTGCAGTTTTATCCTAATAAAGACTGTTTCTGGTCGTTTGATCTTCGAGTTTAGCGTTTGTCATAAAACTTGCAGCAGTGTGTTCTTAAGGATGTTTTGAACATGCATTACATAATACACAGATTCAAGCCATGCACACTGGATCACAACATGCTATCCAGTCACACCTTGTGGTCAGCATGGCGCTACAGTCATAGGCTAGCCTAAAGTTTTCACAGTATTTATAGTGTTTTCGTAGCACTGAATGAAAACAAAACAACGCAGTCACTCCCCAGCAGCTATAACGTGGTGTTCTGACAGGCACTTGGCAGGTTAGCAAGGCCATGTTCTCGATATTACACACAAGAAAAAACACGAAAGGTGACAATACTATATAGACATGTCATCATATAGATAAATACGTTGTAATGAAAGTTACACATTAAACTGTAAGCAGATAGCCTTTATCCCACTTACTCTGTTATCTTCTTGGCCAACTCGATGCAAGCGGTGGTGGAGTTGGCTGAAAAAACACGGTAGCCACCTCTGGAAATGTCCATTTTCGTGTAACCATAGGACAGTTTTGGGGGATGAGACTGAGAGACCAAAGACCTGTGACCCCCAAAACGTCTAACTGGCATGTTGGTTTGGGACTCACTGTGGTGTTTGGCTACGTTTATCCAGAAGTGTCCAAGTTGTCTGAATACCAACTACTATACTTAAATTTTGAGTTCGAGCACGTTTTAGATTTCAACCATGCTAACGCATCTTAAAGCAATAAAAATGCAATTAGCATTAAACAAAGCACTGTATATACACTACACCAACAAAGAGCACATGCTCCACATGTAACGTGGACGCAACACTAGTGTTAGCGAATCAACGACCACCCACTCAAACCCCTGTCTACCACAGTCCACAGCGGATGGAAAGCTGAGCTCTTCCATGCGGTCACTCGGGTTCTGACGCATCCAGCGCCGACGCGCTGTTTTTGAAACTACGACGGGGACTGAATGGTGCCAAATTTAACCTTAGGTACAGCTAAAACCCACTGTTAGAAACACGCCATGGGGAGAACTCAAATCTGTCCTCAAACTTTCTGGACCAAAGCTGTCGCAGCACAAGACGAATGCCACGTGCACACGCTCATTGGATGGGGGGAAGGCGATGCTGACAACAACAGAACCAATCAGAAAGAAGATGGAAATAGCAAGCGCACGTGATTTAATTATAACCAATCAGAATGCGGGATTTGTGTTACCTAAAATTAAAGTGCAACGGAGTCAAAAAAAAGTGGTGGGACCTGCAGGGATTGGCTATCCCCTAACTGTTCCGGGTTCATAGCGGCTGCAACATTAAAAGGGTTCTTTTTTTAAATCTTGTCAGGCAGCTCAAAGGTGCAGTAACATTAGCATTTTTAAAACAGCACTTATCTGGATCAAATAACATTTTATTAACTTTTTGGTAGCATTTTCATTCTGCCTGTAAACACGATTGCTTGAAAGGTTTTGAATGAATTCTGATAAAACATTTACATTTAGCTTACATCCACCAAGGTATTCAAGGTCATCTTAATGATTTATTGGTCGAAAAGTGACCAAAAAAAGCCTTATAGCTTAGAAACTATGATTCATTCTTACAAGTGTGGTGTGCAAAATGCCACATTTGACCTCTGACCTTTTCTTCAAGGTCAATAGATTGAGCTGAAGGTCAAAGTGATAATGCTATATAGAGCTATTTAAAACTATGTTTCATACTGACATTGTTTGTGTTGATAACAAAGGAATATGGGGAATAATTGCTCTGGACCGTTGACCTCATCTTAAAGCTCAATTAAGGTCAATTTTATTATGACTTCGTTATGCACATTACAGTAACAGTTTAAATACATAACAGTTTGTGTGGGGGGGGCAAAATAAACTTGCGATCAAAAACTTTTTTCACTTGATATTTATTACTAAACGTTTATACAAACTTAACTAAACAATGAAATGTGTACATGTGTACTATAGACACATAAATAAAAACAATAATTATACTCAAAATTATGTCAAGTATATTAAAATGGGTTTCAACAGGGCAAATAACAAAAGCCTGGAATTTGCACTTGTTTTTACTGCAATACAAACTTATTAAAGAACATTTAAAAAGAACAAAGAAAACAAAATGAATATATACAAAATACAATACTATTCCCTTAAAAGTCAATACTGCCCAGAAAGTGAGCTGCCTTGGTGAAGGTTTGCTTTTTGTTATCTTCTGTGAACAAATTATTTTCTTTATTGTGCATAGATTATTGTCTCATGACAAGGTCTTTATCATGTTAACGAAAAGGGACCACCCACATCACTATATAGTCAAGTTTATTAACAACAGCTGTCGACCAAAGTGTTGTACATCTTAAATAATGAAATCATGTAAAAATGTAGAAAAAAAACAACAGCGTTTAAAAAAGGAAACTATGTATAGTTTTATAAAGTATAGATATGTGGCTGATATGTAAAGTATATTAGTAGACTATGTATGTGAAAATTATATAACTTTAATTTGAAATCTAGTCAGTGGTTTGCAAATTTTTGTAAAGTTTTCTAGTAAACAAAAACTTGGATATAGTGGAAAGGTAACTTGGTTGTTACAGAGATCATGGGGAAAGGTCCTTTTTTCAAGATCAAGGAAGAGCCCACCTCACAATACCTTCCACCTCATGAGTTTTACGATTTAAGGGATAAATGAATGATGATTAGTGCACTATGACATACAATATATTTGATTCTAAAGCACACTGTGCTGTAATACCAGAGTGTAAATGTAGACAGTGTTGATCATGAATACACCACACAAACTCTCCTCGTCATTTGTTTTATTTGCAGAATAGACATCATTGGCTTTTTTTTTTTTTTTAGGTTAAAACAGTTTTGATTTTATACGTGTTGTGGGGACCCATTGTAAGGAAAAATAACATTTCAAGTTTGCTTCACAAATAATTTCACAGTAGTGCTATCACGTAAACTGAAGTGATCATAAAAAAAACAACCTGCACATAAGCAGAAAAAGTTTTTTTAAAAAGTGTTGCTTCATGAATCCTGCGTCTACCTTATATCGTAACTTTAACCAATGCCTGTTCCCTACAAGGGGTTAGCAACTTAAGCTTTGGATGAATTAAACTACTTCCAAAGAAGTTGCACACTACTACACATCATTAATACTTTATTACAATGTAATTTTATTTTTAAAAAATGCTAATTGTCTCTTTTTTTAAATAAAGGACAAAGACTTCATGGCTTGTGTTTGTGTGGATTTTTACAGTAAAAAAGTGCTTACAAGTCAAAATACAGTAATTCGCTCAGTAAAATATAGTTGTTTTTTTTTACTATTTTATTTAAAATGCCTTCAAATAGAAAGTGTTCGAATAAATCATGTGTAAAGTAATTAACTGGGTAAATGCTACAGGGCTGAGCCACCATATAGGCTTTCTTATTTACTTATTTTGGTTACTTTTTTCCTCCTAGCACTACAAACAACTTTGTACTCTCTGTTGTGAAAAGGGCTCATAATGTTGTTGGTGTCATGCTAGAAAAGGCATTAATTGATTTTATATAATAGACCATCTTGGTACACAGTGATGCTGTCTGCCAGTTCTGGCTCAGTGAGTCAGCACACCCAAGACTCCACACTAAACCCATTTATGCATTCCATTGCTTAATTTCAGCAACTGCAGTGCTACAAATAAAAACCTCACTCAGCCCGTGCCATTAGAAATAAAACACAGGTAATCTGTTAACATTAATAACAATCAGTTATTATCCAGGCTGATTGTTACTGATGCTGTCATCAGTTGTATGTCAGTTCTGCAGCTGCTTGAAGTCTCCAAACCCTCTGACTCTGTACACTTTGTTGTGCTTTATAGTTAATTTCTAATTAATGAAACCATCTTTTTGTCCCATTAATTTAAAATTCTCCTATAAAAGTGATATAATTATTTTTTGAGATTTGAAAAAAAATAAATAAAAAAATCTGAAATTTCTTATATTAGAAAACATTCAGAGCCTTTGCACACCTGGATTTGTGAACTTCATTCCAATATTTCTGGTGGCTCTGCCTATTGATTACTTGGTGCAGATATATGGGGAAAACCAAATTTTATCAATTCAATTTAAAAGTCAACCTACAACACAAAAGAAAGTGCACAAAATCAAGATGTCTGAATACTTTTTCAAGCACCTCCGTGCACTTGCCTAGATAAAGAGTGTGAGACCTCATGATCTTTTCATTTCTAGTTTCATTGCTTCCCTTCCTCTTTTAAGAGGATAACTTCACCCTCTGCACTCGCAACCCATTCAAACTTACTAAAAGATAGCACTGAAATGCAGGTTTCACTTTGTCAGCCTTTCAGCACCTTCTCTTTTAAAAGGTCCAAGATGACCTGCCTCTCTTGGCTCTCAAGCTCAAATCTCCGCTCCCTCTCTTTTCGCTCAGCTCCCAGACGTTCTCTCTCCAGAGCGATCTTACCTGAAAATGTGAAGTGAAAATGGATGTCAGCGAACTTACAGCACAGCAATCTGCATCATTTTTTTTCAGATCAGTTTTAAGAGAGCATTGTTTTCAGTTGACCTGGATTTATGCACACATCAACGTTTACATTTTAAATAACCTCAATACAAATGAGTTGTTCATATTTAAGCATGACGCTCAAGTTCTGCCGAAGTTCAGAGTAAGAATTGGAATGGGGGAAAAAGTTGATTTAAGTGACTTTCAAGTAGTTCTGAAGGCATAAGGGTGTTCAACCAGTACTAGTGAGGTGTGCCTAATAAAGTGCCCAGTGGGTGTATGTACACACATGCTGGGGTTAGTGGAAATGAGACACAGGAGGGAACAATTAAGCACAGGTGAAAATAATGAGGGTGGGACGGGCAATCACAAAGGAGGGAATGGGACCAAAAACCAGGAAGTAAAATCATGAAACACGTGAGAAAATAGCATTCTTAATTAAACAGGAAGTAACCAAAAAACAAATAGCTAACACTGAAGCATAAAGACTAAATAAACATGAGGACATACACAAGGGAATACAGAAGACAGAGAATAATGGAGAAACTCAAAATACAAAGAGGAATAACAAAACCAAGAGCTATAACAAGGATAATGGCAAAAGTCTTACTTCTCTGAATCTCCAGCTCCTCTCGGCGCAAGGCAAGCTCCTCTTCTCGAAGTCGCTGCTCTGCCTCTGAGCGTTTCTCCAGGAAGCTGAGAATCTCAGAGTAGGTCTGACAGCAACACTGGCAGGGCCGCTTGGCTGTGGGTGCTGCTGACAGCTCCGCCATTGCCTCGTGCTCTTCTTCTGGTTCTGTAATTGTGTGAAAATTCTGGCCATTTAAATCCTAGAGCTAGCATGGCAGAACTAAAAAAAAAGTTGATAAAAACTATTTTTGAAGGGTCAGCATCTGTGACACCAATGTGGAACACATCCTGCGTTGTGAATCTGCTTACCTCTGGTGGCTGTTTGTGGGATTGTGATGTTGGGTTTGTCCTGCTCTGGTAGAGTTAATTCTTCCGAGACTCGATTTCTCCGCTCATCGTCCTGGGAAAAACAAGGATGAGATCACTTCTATAGCAAGGAACACCTAACTGATAATTTAATACAGCATTTATGTATGTTTTTTTCATGTTCGTGTGATTCAGTTATTCAAAGTGTGGCCCTTTGCTTACTTTATCTCAGTCGTCGGGAAAAACAAAAATAATGCTGACCACCCCTGCTTTAGAGTATAACCACAACAAATGACTTGCGCTTGATTGTGCCATATATAGCAATTTTCAGCTGCTCCCTTATTCACCAGGGGTCACCACAGTAGATAGCACCGCATGTTTTATTTGTCATTTGAGTTATTCAAATCTTGGGTCTCTATTTTTATTATCTATAGTTTCTTTATTCTCTTTACACCCTGTAGAATCTTTGTTGAGAGCAGCTGTAATGAGACAAATTTCCCTGCGGATTAATAAAGTATTTCTGATTTTGATTTGCGTCTCCTCTTAGAATCAAACCAGGGATCATTTGCTTGTTAGGTTAGGTCAATGTGTAAACCGCTACACTATGGAGCCACTGATTGTGCTGTGTACAGTATTTGCATTTTTATTTGAAACCAAAATATGTCCCAGTGAGCTCTGGCAAACCTCCACAAGCAAATAATGCCAGCTTAACAATCACATTGGTAGTTACTGCAAAAATGTCACGCAAGTCATCACTTGACGTCTCACAATGTGAAGTAAAGTGTGTGTTAATGCAGATGGCATTGCACTCGTGGTGTGGTACACATTTACATGCCCCTCGCTCTCTGCTTACACAATAACAGTGATACTCACCTGGTACTTTGTGCCTTCATTGCTGACTAGGAGCCCCTTCTCAGCTTCCAGCTCCAAAACCTCGTGGAGCAGATCCTCCTTTTGGGCATACAATCTCTCTGTTCCAAACCTGAGGAAAAAAGGGGGAAAAAAGCACACACATGAGCTCATACTAAAACTTCTTGGTGAGGCCAGTATATCTCCAAGCCAGCACACATAGACTTCAAATATTTCTTTATTCCTGCTTTAGAATTTTTGTTGCCTGAACCAACCTGCGTAGACTGGGAAAGTCTTGTTTCTTGTAGTAGTCTAGCAGCAGCATGGTCCTCTCCCTACACCTCCTGGCATCCACCTCAAAGTTTTCCTCTTGGAGGGCGGCAGTGATAATTTCCCCCACACGTGCCCAAATCCGTCCTGACATCAATCAATTCATATATATATATTAATTTATAAAGGATGTTTTACAAAGGTTGCTTCCATACAAAAGGACTGACACATAAATTCATAAAACCTTTCGTCCACCAAAAAAAAAAAAAATGCATTGATGTCACACACTGTCTGTATTTACCATGCAGGAAATACAGCTGCCTGCATTCCAACACCGTGTATTCAAGTGGATGAGTCCTTTTTAAAAAAAAAGACAAACCTGGCTCTTTGGAGGCAAAGGGATTCTGTGCAATCACCTCTCGCAGAAGGATGATGTCATGCCGTGCTGAAAACCGCACCTGCCGCTTTCGTGGGGTCGTGGAAGGGCACGCAAGGGGAAAGCCTTAAGTTGGAAATAGAAGAGGAAAAAAATAGAATACAGCAGAACAGAGTATTTTGAAACACAGCAACATGACATGGTAAGTTGAAACTCTTTGTATACAGTGGGCCAGGTTCGGGGCTCCCCCTGACCTCTGACCTGCTTGAAAAGGAAACATAAATTTTGCTCTATGCTCTATAAATATCTTAATTTGAATGATACCTATAAAATCCAGTGTAACCTTTGAAATCTGTTGTTTTGTGTTAAAGCAAAACCTCCTGATTTACACTTCCCGCAAGTATTAAACCTAATTTGTTTTAATAAAATAAATAAATAAAAATTAATTTTATAATAGTGAATTATTTTCCATAGCGGATTGATTCACTGTTACCTGTGTAACTGCATGTTTCTGCTTGTTATTTGCAAATAAATAACAAACCATGATGGAGGATAAATTGGGCCTGTGTATTGGTGCTGAGAGGTTAAGTGACAACAGCAGTCTGCCAGTTGCAGAACTGCGATTTGACAGATGACTGCAACTCTGTCACCACACTGTCTCACCCTGTGCACAAGCTGACAGAAGCCTGCAGCTACGACACATTAATTACAGAAGCGAGACAACCTGTAAAGCACTGATAGCGCCACTGTGGCTACAGCAAAATTAATGCCTAACCAAATGCGTAAGAGGAGGAGGAGCATCTCTGCGCGAATCGAGAGAAGCAGCAAATGCTGTTTAGGAGCTGTGATTGTAAGTGGCTCAAAGGCGCGTTAGACGTGGAGGTGGCGTGTATCTCACCGTTGTTGATCGGCACTTCCACCACTACCCGTTCCATGTTTCTGTTTGGTGCATCCGGGAACCGCCTGACGTACACGTCCACTCACCAGTACCGGTTCCCTACTGACGTGTAACTCAACTTGGCAGAGAATCACAATGTGGTACCGCTCTTCTCGTTTTGTTGTGCTTACTCTGTACGGCCACAAGATGAAGCCAGAGGACAGTCAGTCGAATGCTGCTACTGAATATAGTAGAACAGTAGAATAGAATATGGAATATAGTAACAGCATAATGGCTCCACAGAGTGCTGAGCACTCAGAATAGATAATATTTATCAGCCAAGGGATATTGATAAGTGGTTATTAACCACAGCTGGGCAAAGGTTTTATGTGGCCTTAAGCAGAATTTATTACATTTATTACAAATGATGCACCTATAAAGATCATCACTCACTCTCAAGCCTCAAATTGCCTGGCTGCATGAGTGGTGCGTAAGGTTCAAATTGATTCAAAGAACAGCAGCAAAGACTCAAAACTGAGAAAAAAACTGAACTGCTGGTGTCTCTTACCTTACACATCCTGAGATTAAAACTGCATTACAACATCAAAATCTAAAGATACAGCCAAATATACCATTAAGCATGGCAGGAAATGCTTGAATGTATATTAGAAATAGAGAAAAAAAAATGGAAGGAAAGTGATTTAACTTGATGATTCAAGTTTCAAGCCAGTTGTATATGGCTCAAAATCACAAATCAAATTTGTTCCTCCCCTCGTCTTGATTTACTCCTTCATCTCTACTTCTGCTTATAGTCACACTTTCCGCTTCCTGTTATGCCTTGTATATTACCCTTAATGTTTTACCCCCTGGTTTCCAGAGTCAGTATTTGAACAGCCCCACTACATGCAAATAAAAAGCATTTGAGTTCCTGTGAACAATGTAGAGCAACAATTGGCCACTAGGAGTCCTCAAATAACTGAAAATAATCTTATCAGTTCACTGAACTTCTCAGTCACAAAGCAAAGAGGAAGTTAAAGTCACGCTGCTGCCGTATGCCACATGTCATGTCTTTCTAGTTTATTCTACTGACCTTTTAATGGAAGTGATCCTTTGTGCATTACCAAGACATTAAGTAAATTCTGACCTTTGAAATCTGTGGTTTTCAGTCACCTTTGGATAGCTTCAGCATGGATTCTGTTGCTTGGCTTTTGTACAGTACAGTACAAACTTGTATTACACTCTTACAATTAATATTTGCATTACAATATTATTTTTACAAAAGTAAAGGAAAGCTGTTATTGATGAATAATGTTAAAGGGTAATTTCAAGGTAAGTTTGAAATCAGTGGTATATTTCTAGTATATATTTCTAAATACTTAGAATATCTTCATGTTAGTTTTTACAGACTGACTAAAGCCTAAAAAAGAATCCACAAGTCAGATTTTTCTTTACATGCATCTCCCGAGTTCATCTGTTTATCAAATTTTCACAGCACAACTATTGTGCATATAGCAACTTACAGTATCATATTACATATATCAATAAACAGATCATGTACTGGACACACAGCTGTTTTTTGGGGGGGAAATGCTACATCATAACAGACTGTTATAAGAATACGTGACATTTTGTACAGTAATGTACATAAATAACATCTGCCAGCTGTTGTACAGTTTTATGATGAGCAAAAAGACTCATTAATTAAAAGGGGTTGTGATGATTATTTTGGTTATTTTGTGTTGAGACTTTGTTGTGGACGTGTGATGTGGTTTCCAGTGGTTGTGTGCTAAGATGAGGTTTGGACAGCAATAGACCACCATGGCAGACTCTTACAGCGATTAATCACACCAAGCCAGCGTTGACCTTCAGTGTCGCTATTAAAATGTTGAATACATTCATACAGAAGTAACCTTGAGGTAAAGGGACTAAAGGATATGCAAGAAGAGGCAGTCATATTTTATGAAACAAAGGTGTTTATGGAGGTTACAGTAGGAATACAAAAATGAAATTATAATAACAACCAGACACCTGGCTGTGTTATATACTATACAGCTTCTATTCACAAATAACACTTCAATGCTGGTAACTAATTTCACAAATTTTTAGACTGTACCTAACATGCAAAAAAAAAACAACAACAACAACAGCAAGAAAAACAAACATGGAAAAACTAAGGAGTAAATGTAGGGAAAGAAACTGCACTGTTTTGGGTAGGCCTTGTGATCATATTTAGCATAAACACACACAGCCTAAAGATGCTCACACGTTCATGCTCTGTCATTGCTACTTATGTAAGCAAACCCACACTAGCATGGCATTGCTGCTGACATAATGTCAGGCAAGTAAGCAGGGAAGCAGACCTGGCAACCTGCTGCATTGCAATCATTTGATTATTTGGTTGAGGGAGTGTTTTGAAGACACATTAGGATGTGTGGGGGATGGAAGCAGAGTGAGCGTGCAGGGAGGACTGAGGGGCATGAGTCACAGTTGCTTTTTTTAAAAGACAGGGAATCAGTTTTGTTTCCCATATTAGTGACTTCAGGAGAGAGTTAATGAAACATGGCAGGCTTCCAAGTAAAGGCGCTAATACTCCAAATGCTATCATTACCTGTGACTTATCGGGCCATTCCCCGACTGAAGGGAGACGACAGATAATATGAAATGGAAACAATCATTAGTAGCTGGAAACAACATATAATATAACACACAATGACTGACAGAAAAAAATAAAAATGCTATCACCAACTGCACATAACCTGTGACTATACAGTGCAAACCATTACCATAGTTCTGCACATAAAAGAATAGGAAGCAGTCAGGCTCCAGCAGCCTGCATGCCAGCAGCTGGGATCCTGGGGGCTCAGATGTCAGTGGACTGTTAATTAGCCAGGACACACATTGCTGGTCATGCTGGGATCAAAGAACTTTTCCAGTAAGTGTTTCAGGGGAGACTGACCACCGAGCAACATGAGGAGCTTTTCCTTTTCGCAGCAATCTGACAGCTCTCTAAAATGCCTCCTCTCAACTTTTCTTGCTGTCTTTAATGACTATGCTTCTGCCTGTGGACACTTTTTTCCATTTTGCAATGGTATTATTTTGTGTGTGTGTGTGTGTGTGTGTGTGTGTGTATTTGCATACATGCTCAGTTGCAGTTATTTGTGTCTTTAAGCACTTTGTCTATTTATGTATCTTCTGCTGTAATAAGCAAGGCGAATAAAATGATGGAAAAATATCCCCGGTGCTACTAGAAGAAATGTGATACATACATTTAATTTTTCTCATCCGCTGTCTACGTAAGGAATAAATGTAAAGTAAAATAAATGATATTTATTCATATGCATGTGAGAGACAGATTGTGGTATCCATGGCAGCAAGTGGGTTTCATTTCCCATTTGTCCTTTTTATTCAGTCCCACTCATCTGTGTCCTTGCAAAGTCACCAGAGGTGGGAAGTATCCATCCATCCATTTTCTTCTAATTATCCTTTTCAGGGTTCGGGGGGGGGGGGGGGTATCCTAGCTGTTATCCTATACTCCTTCGTACATTTCTCTGTTTACATGTGATATTGTTTTATTATTATACCATGAAGTTTGGTTTCAAAGAGCTAATTTTCACTTTCTTTCTTTGAATTTCAGAGGCTGTGCTTTTTCACTTTTACTTGGTGTTATCTTTGAGGGCAATTCAGCACACAGAGCAAATGTTTTTCTGCCACATGTCTTCTTACAATTGGACCAGTTATGAAAGAAGCCTTTTTAACCACCAGACCAGGGAACGTCAACTGGTGGCCCGCGGGCCACATCTGACCCACCCAAGCTTTCCATCCGGCCCCCAGAATAGTACTGCCATAGGTACTATACGCCAATCAATCATGTTGCGTCATGACCCGTAGTCTGAATTATGAAAGGCCTGCAAACGCCACTTCCCATTGTCCTTAAATGCCTCCATGTCCTTGAACCAATCAGAACGCAAGCTCGGACAATTTGACCATGTCACTATCAGATTGTAAACACAGATGAAGGTGAGTCTAACCTTGTTTTGTGTTGAAAAAATGTTCAGTGATCAAAGTTGTCTAACTAAAGGAAGTAAATTCGTAACAAAATTTCCAACGGTGAACCTGTGGAAGAATCGTTACTGGCTGCCGAGCGTACACCCGGCCTGCGCGGGGCTACCGTCTCCTGCTCGCGGTGGGGACCGGCCGGGTAAGTGGCTCGGCGTGTACCCGCATGCGGTCACAGCCCCCTCGTATGTGTCCGTCCCTCGGTTGTCATGAACCCGCGGCCTAGTGTCTACTATTCTGTTATTGTTAAAATAAATGTGCTGCCATTTTGTGCCATTGTGGTTGTACTGTGTGAATCTATGTCAAAATCTATTTTATCATAGTCTGATATTTGCACCTTTTGCCTTCATTCACACTGGGCAGAGGACGGACTGAAGATTTTACTGGTTTTGCCACAAAACAAAATATTATTTATTAAAAAGCAGGTAAATTACAATATTTAAATTTAAAATTTACCATAAGATCCAGATAAAAATAAATAAATAAAATGCGCTTTTAAAAGAAAAGTGTCCAGGCAGATTTGGATGGTTTTGCATCTTCATGTTTTGGGTGGCAGTGGCGCAGTGGGTAGGTGCTCACCCTGCAACTGGAGGGTTGCTGGCTCGAGTCCTCGTCTGAGCGCATGCTGTCATTGTGTCATTGTGTCCCTGGGCAAGACACTTAACCCACATTGGCCAAGTGTGAATATGGCTGGGTGGTGGTTGCCATAGGTGCGAATTGGCAGCCATGCTTCCATCAGACTGCCCCAGGGCAGCTGTGGCTATATTAGTAGCTTACCACCACCAATTATGATTGAGGTGTGAATGAATAGTGCGTGAAATTGTAAAGCATCTATCATATGAGAACAGTTGCAGTGTTTCCATAAAAACTGTCAACTTTCAACAGAGAAGAACATGTAAGTGCAAGAATTGCACATCACTTCATTAAAAATAGTATAAATTTGGAAGGAAAATTTATATATCAAATGATAATATATTACTTAGGATACAATATTAATTTAATGTAACTTCACGAGAGCATCTGGCCCTCAAACGGTCTGCAGAGAAAATTTCCGGCCCTTGGACAAATGTAGTTGATGACCCCTGCACTAGACCAACTGCTGCCATGGAGTGTCCTTGTCCTTATCTCTCTGTGCTCTCCTTTATTCTTCTTCCCCTCACCCTGTAATGGCTGCCTTTCTCTGAGCCTGTTAATAGGAAGACATCTCTTCTTTTAAAAGGGAGTTCTTCCTTACCACTGTTGCCAAGTGCTTGCTCATAGAGAATTGTCAAATTGTAGGAGTTTTCACTCTGCATTGTAGAGTCTTTACCTTACAATATAAAGCCGCTTGAGGCAGCTGTTAAAATGGAATTGAACTGAATGACCGGTTTCAATCATCAAATATAATCTCCACCAAAAGGTTATATCCTTCTAACACATGCTTAAACTTCAAATTCAGTTCAGAAAACCTAAAATCAAATCATCATAGTCCTCTGTTAGTAATTTTAATAAGATGTAGCCTTGCTACTGAATCCAGCAAAGTTATCTAAGACACCCAAATGAACGACATGAGGATGTTATAGCTTAGTATAGTCGCAGTAAAGTCGCAGTGACAGCTGCTGTATACTGCTCATTATCATCATTGTCTTCTAAGGCACAGAACCAAGAACATTTACATCACTGCACACAAACATTCACTCATTCTCTGTAATTCTCACACATGTACAAACACATGTGTATATCTACTCATACGCACAGTCAGCTGTGCACAAGGGCTATGTGATTACAGCACTTCGATGACGTTCCTGCCCTTTTCAGGTGGTGCACACTGAGACCTGTCCTTGTGAGAAGTCACAGTGTTTCCACTCAAGATGACTAACAGTGAAGATCAGACCACCTCTCTAACTCTGTACCTTCCCACTGGCTTTCTCCCTTCTTCATCTCCTCTGCTTTCAGCCACTGAAACCTCGCTTCTTCCATCATTTTCTCTCCGTGACTCCCTTTCCTGCGACACTCTGCCTCACTCAAGAAGCGACGTAGCATCTTCCAAGAATGCTTCACAGAAAATTCTTGAATCCACAGTCTGGGCATGTAGCATTCATTCTCAGTTGGGGAGCTGCTTTTATGTCTAAATGTGAAAATTGAAATAGGAAACATGATACACACTCACAGAAGAGATGAAGGTCTTTGTAGAGCAAAGAGCTTTATTTATCGCTGTGCAGCGCAACCATAGGAACCAACTTACAAAGGCAAAATCTGCATGAAAGGAAAGGTAGCGTGATGATTCCCTTCCAAGACATTTGAATTTGTAGATTAGCATACCGTCAGCTAACCTTTATGACAAAACACCTCCAAAAACATTTGTTTCAAAATGGTTCACGTTGCATTCCCATCAGTCTATATTACAGTTAACTTTTCTTGCTACATCATTTTTTAAGCTGGATGCTACAGACAGTATTTTAATATTACTGGCATATACTGAATCCTTTGTGGACTTCCATGACTGAATCAGACATGGTTGCTGAGTGATATATGACCCCGAGCCTCTGTAACAGTGCTGAGACGGATCAAAAGACCCAGAGACTGAAGTGAAGAGCCAGCTGTATCCATTTCAAAGTCTAGAAAAGAACTGAAAGCTTGCCTGAGAAATAGATCATTTATACCAATTAGATAGATTTAGGGTTCTCAAACAGAATCTGCTTTAAAGACATTTATCTTCAACACGACTACATTCAAGCCGAGCAAAACAGACTCGTGTTTACTTAATCTCTGTTTTTTAGATGATCTGAAAGAGTGTGAGGGAGATTCAGGTCCCTTGGTAATCCAATATTTAAAAAAAAATGGAAGTCGCAATAACAATATTATTTTGTTCTCTGCCTGCCTTTCATGATGGCAATTGCCTTTGGATGTCTTACACCTTTGAAGTCTCATCTCTCTGATCCATCCAACTTTCCTCACTGTCTCATTCTAAAGATACGGGTTAAACAAGGTTTCCATGGCGACAATTATTTTTTGCAACGCAAAGAGATGCGAGATAGCTTAATTGTCCACTGCATCCATGGACTCCATGTCCTGTATATATATATATATATATATGAGTCATTGTGCACTGAAGACCTTTATCTACAAGAGCTGCCCCCCACCCCCACCCCCCGCACTAATAACACTGTAGTCCTAGCAAAAAACTCACAAAACCTTCTCTGCAAACACAAATAAGCAGCCTTCAAAACATGGTGTAAACCGCTGACGTTTGTACGGAAGGACATTGCAACATATAGAAAAGGGGATATAACTTATAAGAAATGTGGAGTGAGATAAATTAGTGGCTCTTATTCACAAACCGCCACTTTTCACAAGGTCATATCGTTTGGATTTGGAGTCAGATCACAGGCAACCTCATCCTAACAGAGCTCCCAATTAATGCCAGTTTCACTAGTGTTTTAGCATTCATAATGGAAATTATAATGTTCATGCAAACATATTGAGGAGATGACATTTTTTTTCTTCCAGTACACATACATGACTAATGCTATGTAGTGCTGTCCTTCAATCCCTGTCTGATATACTGGTTTGACTTGTAAAGCAGAGACAAAGGTAAAAAATAAATAAATAAATAAATAAAGACACTGCTTCCTGGGTTCCTGGGATGGGTGGCATACTACACTGTCACTGCGCCACCCATGCCTTAAAGTCTTTCTCAGGCTGAACAGCTAAAACTGAAAATATGGAGTCCTTTGGGAGGGCCCTGCAGAGGGGCCCTCTATTTTGGCTTTAGTCTACATGACGGAGCATGTAAAGCTGCAGCACTCTCTCAGGAGGCTGAGTCCTGCCTTGGTGAAGGGCGAAGAGGTCTGCTGGGCCCTGGCTGGTGCCCTCCTGGTTGGCACACCTGGAATACAGCACAATGAACCGTGTTGCATAGTATGTACCACAAAAGACATCTACATACAGTACCAGTACAGTACAGTATGTGTTCACAAACACATACTGTACATTTCCTAAAAACATGTAGTTATTTGGCAATACTTTCAGGAAAGCCAACGTTTCAGTTTACCTGTCGTTTTCATATTTCGTGGGAATTTGGACTTCAGAAAATCTGCCATTTCTTTATCTTCTTCCTTCTCCCTGTAAAAATGGATAAACAGTGATATGAAATACTGCAATTACAAATTGAAACATTACAAATTGCAAAGGTCTTCCGGCTTAAAATGTCCTCCTGTTCCAGAAGTAATTAAAAAACTTTTCCACAAGTGTATGGGGTACATTTATGTCCCATAAACTCTTTAAAAAAACAAGAAAGCTGATTTTTACTAAAGCAGAGAGATGAATATTAAGTGCAATTTGGATCTGTGCAGGGTTTATTGTATATGGATATATGCCACATATATATTATTCATTGATTATACTATCAATGACCATGTTACTGGGGTGGCTGTAGTTCAGGAGGTAGAGCAGGTCGGTCGGTGGTTTAATCCTTGGCTGCTCCAGTCTTGCATGCCAAAGTATCCTTGGGAAAAATTATGAAGCCCAAGTTGCTCTCTGATGCATGTGTGAATGTTAGAAAGCACATCGGCATAGAAAAAAGTGCTTTTATGAGTGGGTGTGAATGGGTGAATGACGTGTGTTGCATAAAGCGCTTTGAGTGCTCAAGTAGAGTAGAAAAGTGCTACACAAGAACCGGTTTATTTACCATTTATTACTGATTCCTAATGCAGTTCGTTCTGTTAAAGAAATCAAAGCTTTTTGTTGAAAATAAAAACTCTAGGGTAAAGAGAGATTTTTCATGATTTAAAAAAAATAAATAAAATAACAGAAGACAGATCTCTGTATTTATGAACACTGACAACATGACCTTGGGCGCTGTCACATACATCCTCTCCTCTCTCTGACCCATTAATGCACTGCTGTTCTCCTTCTTCCTGCCTCTCACCTTCCCAGCAGCCCTGCAGCTTTTTTCACAGCATGCCATCAGCTGCTAGCAGAAAGCACTGCTCACACAAACTGTTTGCTACACTCTGAGGACTGAAGGGGGAGCGAAGATGAAACCTAAAAACATGTTTATTATGCTATACATGGTTGTCTACTCAGAGGCAACATTAGATTTCAAGTCATGCAAATGAAATGTGAAGTGTTTGAACCTGTCAATCTCCCGCTCTCCTCTCCCCTCACTCATCAACAACACCACAAGATACTTAAACTCGGCACTTCATTCTTTTCCAGCTGAGGACCGTGGCCTCAAACCTGGAGCGAATTCTCATACTGCTCATACTGTCACTGCTTCACACTCAGCTGTGAACCGCACCAGTGGGGAAGCTGGAAGCCACCATCTGATGAAACCAACAGGACAACATCACCCCCAAAAAGCAGAGATGAGGTTCTGATGCCACCAAGGCAGAAGCCTTCCACCACTTGGCTACACCCAGAAATTCTGTCCATAAAAATTATGAACAGATTCAGTGACAGAGGGCAGCCCTGGCGGAGTCCAACATCTACTGTAAATGAGTCCGGCTCAATGCCGGCAATGCGGACCAAACTCTCACTGCAGATGTACAGGGACTGAATGGCCTGTAGCACAGGCCAGACACCCCATACTCCTGTAGGAGTGTGATCCCCTGATAGGACACCCTCTGGTCCCCCTTCTTGAAGATGGGAAGCATTACCCCAGTCTGCCAATCCAGTGGCACTACCCCAGATCTCCACGTGACGTTGCAGAGGCATGTCAACCAAAAAAGCCCTACAACATCCTGAGCCTTCAGGAACTCAGGACAAACCTTTTCCACCCCAGGGGCCCTGCCACCAAGGAGTTGTTTAACTACTTATGGGCGAGTCATCATTACCACAGGCACCGATCACCTCAGAGCCACAGTTCTGTGCAGCAGCCTCAACAATGGAGGTGCAGAACATGGTGCATCTTCGGGATACTGTTGAAGTTCTGCCGGAGGTGGGAGTTGAAGATCTTGCAGACTGGCACCTTTGACAAGTGTTCCCAGTGCTCCCTCATTATACATTTAGTTGCACCTCCCCTGCTACCTGATTCAACTCACTACCACATGGTTATCAGTTGGCAACTCAGCTCCTCTCAAGTAATAAATTGGGGCCACTGCTGCAGTGATGCGGATGCTGCACCAGTCCATCGCTGCCAGTCGATCTACGCCCCTACACTCACCTATGGTCACAGGCTTTGGGTAGTGACCGAAAGAACGAGATTGCAGATACAAGCGGTGGAAATGAGGTTCCTCTGAAGGGTGGGTGGCCTCCACCTTTGAGATAAGGTGAAGAGTACAGTCATTCAAGAGGAGCTCAGAGTAGAGCCACTGCTCCTCTACATCAAAAGGAGTCAGTTGTGCATCTGACTGGGAAGCCTCCTGGGCACCTCTTGGGTGAAGTGTTCAGGGAGATGTCCTACCAGGAGGAGGCCCTGAGGTAGACCCAGGACATGCTGGAGACATTATATCTCTTGACTGGCCTGGGAATGCTTTAAACTAAATGCACTATGCCACACATAATCTAAATTTACATAATAATCAGTTGGCTCATTGAACCTTGATTTTTTTTTTTTTTTAACCAGCCAGCTAACCAGTAGCTCCTCTTGCAGAGCTCACCCTGACGCATCTTTAATTGAAATGGCTCTCTGCTGTGCAGTCTGTGGCAGTCTCACAGCACTGTGCCCTAGGAAACGTTCTGTTTTTTCATGGGGAGAAAAAGAGCTGCTTTGTGGAGACATGCCTATTTAGGATGCAGAACTGAGAGAAAAAGGATCGGCATTAGTGACTACTGAGCACATGCCAATCTGTGGCTTGTCGGTCATTATAAAGATGTTATGGAGGGATGATCTGAAAAAGCATTCCCATATCAAACTCTTTCCCCATGTACACTTCCATGAAACTGCATGAGTGTTGTATGTGTACAGGTGACCAGAGGACTCCAGTCTAGGCCATCTGTAATAGATCATAGAGGTAGAAGCAGACCTGAGACGTTCAAACTCCACATCATCCACTAGGAAATCTCTGGTCTCTACCAGCTTTTGGATCTGCTGCAGCAGTTCTTCTTCCTTCTGCCGGTCATCATTGGACTTGTCATTATCTGGAATGGCATAAAAGAAGATGAGTGTCAGGATATGTTATTATTTATATACAGATGAATGTCTAATTATAATGAAGCACATACAAAAATATAGATAGATATGGAAAACAATCTAACAATCAGTTGACTTCAATCATATCGAGCCAAAGGATAGATGAAACCAATGTCATGCATATTAAATGGGGAACAGGGGCCAGGAGGTGATTAGCTCAGCTCAACATAGACACCAGAAGCAAAGGAAACGCCTTATCAAGCTTTTTAAGAAAATACACCTACCATCAGTCGAGTTCTTAGTCAACCATCAGTGACTAATTTACTGACTGTAAATTATTTGCTTCATCTGTACCTAAAAGAAATAACACTTCACAGAAGGTTTGGGGAATCAGAGAAGATGCCTGCAATTCTTTTTACATCCTTGTTGTTACATTTCAGATGGTTTATCTTAAGCCAGTGATTTTAGATAAGGCATGAATATTAAAAATTGCCTGTCCAGCTCTTTCTCCTGGCTCTTTATGCCAACATAGCGAAGCACTTGCTGGCTCCAGCTCCAAATGCAGCTGTGAGAGTGGAATTGATCTACTCATCCAGTTCTTGGCAACAGAGTGAATATACTTATTCCCCAAAATGTCATAACAATGTTTTTTTGTTTGTTTGTTTGTTTTGGTCCATTAGCAGCAATCATGAATACCCAAAGGACTTCTACCTGGTATGGACACTAATTTGTGAAGCTCCTTCTTCAGACGAGTAATCTCTTTGCACAGCTGAATGTCATCCATCCTGCTCAGGCATGATGGCACAAAAGAAACACGTGCAAACATAAACAGAAAAAGAAGCACTGTAAGCTCGGCAGATGATGAGCACAGAACACTTTATACTTTACATGTTCCAACAGCATTTTTAAAGCAACATCAATAAATATTTGGTTTTTTTACTAAAGGCTTTTGCTTGTTTTATTCATAATGTTTTATCCATATATTTTTAACTGGCATTATCTGATGAACTGATGATATCTCTGGAGTAAAAAGACGCTCTCAATGCAAAATACTCCAGGTTCTCCAGAGCCTGTGTGTAAAGCTCCATCCTGGACACCCCTAACCAAAGCTCAAAAAGGGAATGCAATGCTATACTTGATGCTATGAATGGATGAATGTTCATGATATTCAGCAAGGCATGACCATTAGCAAGAAGGAGGCATTGTCTGTACTTAACATCTCACTGGAAAATGAGATAATGGCCTCATCAAGCCATATGGCGTTCTTAACCGACCATTTTCTGCCATGATATAAATTGAAAGAACTGTGCCTCCCGAATAAAAAAAACCACACACAATTGAATCCCTGGTTGCCATGTGAATAAAAGGAGAAAAAGAAATATAATGTGGTCATCATGGTCCTCTGGCCTCAACCCTAGCTGTGGATAATCCTTAAAATTGGATGGATGACAGTATACCTGCAAACAGGAGCGGACTCTTGCCTCACTTCTGAATCGGAAAAAATGGAATTCAGACAGAGAAAGCTTGATATTGATCTTATATTTCACAAAGAAGTGACACAATCTTTTCTGAGCAGAAATCCCTGGGGCAGGTCTGAGCCAGATAGCCCTTCTCTCTTTCAATGACCCGTCACAGAATCAGTGTGAGTGGATCATTACTGATAGTGAGGTGGGACGGAAGACCCTTCCTCGCCAAGCTGGAGGCCATCACATGAACCCTATATCCCAACAACCGACTTTTATTAAGAAACACACACACATGCAGGCTCACAAAAGGCCACACACACTCACACATATTACACAGATTCATCATTGTCAGTGGAAAAGAGAGACTCACCATTGCGCTCTTCTATCTGTCATGTAAGATCCCATCCATATATGTGCAGACAAGGAAATGGCCAATGGCCAAGAGGCAGAATTTGGAATAGAAACCTAATCTACTAGAAGAAAACATATCTTGGTATTTGTTTGTTTGAAGACCCCTGAGAAAAAAAAAGGTGCTTTAAATCATTACTCTAGTCTTCATCTCTATCATTCCATCTCCTCCTTATCCACGCTTTCACTTTCTTACTCCCATTTTCCCATTTGCTTGACTCTCACTTGTTACTCCACACACGCTACACCCACATCCCCCCTGCCATCTGAGCGGGGCAACTGCCTGTCTTTCAGAGGAGTATGTGAATAAATAACCATACATTAGCCTGCTTTGTGGAAGCTGTAGTGGAGTCATTGAAATTTTAATGGGGGCCAGCGTGGGGGTGTGGGTGAACAGAAATATGGACAGAGAACGGAGAGCAATTGTGCCTGAAGATTTATTTCTGATAAAAGTGCCCTAAATGATTACAGTGCTCTTGGTAGGGAAATAATCACTGTGATTCTCTAGTGATGTGCTATTTTTTTTGTTTATGGATTGTTTAGTTTAATTACTGCACTTTAATCGATCAAAGATTACATATGCATGCTAGCATTAGCATGTTAACAAAGTCTTAACATTATGCTCAAAGCTAAGCCTACCTGAAGCTGAGGCAGACAAACTTCAAAGCTGTGCAGCTTCTAAAATGTGAACTGAGCCCAAGATGGGTATTTACACTCATGCACCACCATGCAACCGTCACTTCCTTAATTCCTGCCTTGCAGAATACAGAAAGAGCACACAGATTGCTCTGGCTGTAAACTGTGGCATGATATTACCAAAAAAGACATAAATGATTTTAAATTGCTTTTATAGGCTTAAATGACCAATAAATACAGTGTAATTATCTTTTATATCTACATTAAAAAAAAGAGATCCTCCTGGCTCAATTCTGAGGTCTGATTAAATGCTACAGTTGTATCTCAATCTTTCATTCATTACTTTTATGATCTGATGTGCACATTTAACCAAATCATGCTGACAAAATAAGTCATCTGCCAGCTTAACTCATGTTAAGCTGGACTAGCAATGAACTCTCACACCCACAACAAACAAATCTGTGATATTTTTGCTCAACAGCAGCTATGACACCAAGTGAAAGCACTGTTGTTGTTGTTGTTGTTGTTGTTGTCCTCACATGTATCTGAGCTCTGACTCTCTCCTGACCAGGATATCCCTGATCCTCTCAATCTTAAAGAGCTCCCCCTCAATGTCATCCACAGTGATGGTGGAGTCTGCCATGGACACCACGTCATCCTCTGAAAAAGAGAGGAAGAGAAAGCAAAAGACAGCTTTTAGTCTTTTTGAATGCTGGACAAGTCCACACATTGGATGAAAATGCAACATGCCCAACCATGCATTTAAATGATCAACTACTCAGTAGATTTATAAATGGCAAACAGAGACAGGTAATGCATGTACACACTTAAAAAAAAAAAAAAAAAAGATCTGGTGTAGCACTTCAGAACAGTAACTGCATACGAATTTGCATTTTAAACTGTACAAACAGCAGCAGCAGAATTTGCGGCTAGATAAGGAGCAGAGCTGAGTGTCACAGCCAAATTACTACGTGTCAGTGGCTGGCACAACTTGCGTGGCTGTCCCCCCACACACAAATCTATGCACACACAGAAACACTTTAATTGCATGATGGCTTAGGCCAGGAAATAAGCCAGTATAGTTGTCAGCCCCTTCCACTTCAGTCTTGCCTGCACTGCCTCTTTTCTGCTGTACAAAGAATTTATTTAGACATTAATTGCCAGCCTATAGGCATAAAGAGAGAAAAAGTATACACTCTACATATAAAAAGTGCCATATAAAAATTTTAAATATGTTACATCTGACCTCTGACCTCTCCTTTAAGGTCAGTAGATTTATCTGAAGGTCAAACTGATAGTGATTCTAAATATCACATTATAGTTTGCATAAATAGCATGTGACATTTGACCTCTGATCTCCCTTTTGTGATTCACATCTGCCTTTTTTTTTCAAGTTGATGCCAGAATTTGTTAAATCTATAATGATAATAATAATAAATTATTGTCAAGAGAAAGAGAATGAGCTGCCTAGTTAGTTAGAAATATACTGTAGTATAATATTATAGTTATTTATGTTCATTTATTTATAAATCAGTAACTATTATCCGTTACCTACTCCTACATAATGTTTGTGTATTCAAAGTAAACATCTGTTATGCCACCCTTATCTGATTTTTACTGCACTACAAACTTCTTAAAGTACAATTAAAAAGAACAAAGAAAACAAAATGAATATATACAAAATGCAATAATATTTTCTTAGAAGTAGATACTGCCCAGAGAGTGAGCTGTCTTGGTGGAGGTTTGCACTGGAGTGCTCCTTGTTATATTTTACAATCTGCAGGTGCTTGAATGTGTGATATTCTTCTCATGCAAGGACTAGAATTCATGTACTGGATTTAATACTTGTATCAGACAGAAAAAGGCATTTAATAATTAAGTACCAGCCACTGAATAATTTCTGTATACTAAATGTTCATGGAAACAATGAAATGATTCACCAATTATATTTACAGTACATTTATGGTAAGTGTACACAGGAGATTTGCCCTCAAGAAGTCAAATAGTAACATGTAACACAGAGATATATTACGTTATTCTCTATTCAAATCTGTCTCTCTCCTTATCTGTCGTTATAAATGCCGATACAGCTGGTATATCTGTATCGGCATTTATAAAGACAGATAAGTGAAAATTTAAAAAAATTAAGGAAGAGCTGGGGAAAAAACAGCCTTGACCTATCATATTATTGTTGATGTTGAATAGTTTGTCCACCTGAGGGCACTCTACAACTTCCCTGTTGGCAACAATACCAGCTGATCAGCGCAAAGTCAGGCAGAGCGTAAACGAACAATCCATGATTGTTATCATAATAAAACAAGATATTTTTTTGAACTGCATTAGCTTATTATCTTATGTATCTAAACGTTAGGGAATTCTGTTTATGTTTCATGTTTCTGAAAGAAAAAAAATATCGGCCCATATATTCGATTTTTAAATCACCAAATATTGGGTACCGGTCTTAAAAAGTCCTATATCTGTAGGGCTCTAGTTTCATTATAAGAATTCAATGGAAAAGCTAAAACATAAGGCAACAAAACAAATTTGCAAAGTTTGCTGAAAATATCACACTTTTCACAACAGTGCAATTCTTGTTAATGAATCCATCCCAAAGCGCCTGGAATGATTTGTATGTTACAAAAAGACATCAGTGCACTGAAATCAACTAATAAACAGCTGCTAAATCAAACATTAAACCGCAACAAACCTCTATTAAAACTGTTTTAGCAGAATCAAAATTCACAAGGAAAATTTTACACAAAATGAGATCCAAGCTGACCTTTTTAAAAGTAGATGGCTGAAGACCAGTGATGATAGCTACTGCAACTTTATAATTGAAACAGATCACCCCTCATGTTGAATTGTTCATTTTATCACGGTAGTCGTGGTGGACACCTGCCACTTCCCTGCAGAGAGTATCCCCAAATCATGGGCTGAGAGGGACATAGCCAGGGAAAAAGCAGTACCACTTGTGATAGTCTGTCCCTGTTTGCTACTGGGGTCACTGAAGCCTTTCTATATATACGCCCCTACTTAGTGGAGCTCTTGTATGCAATCTCTATTCAAGCCTCAATTAGCCTTGGAGAAAGCAGAGCTGACTAGGTTCAAAGTGCAGTGAAAACACTTCTTCTGCACTACCCTGACAAAAAGGCAGAATAGAAATTCAAACTCCAGGGTGACTTGAGGGTAAAAGCATTAACCGTGCCTCATGATAACTGCAGTTTACATGGGCTCACATTGTCATAAAAGATTAGCTTGGGGGACTTCATGCTGCATACAGACACTATGTGCTTTGATTCAGATCTGGCTGGCATGAGGGTAGCATCAAGACAAGCTTGACAGCTGAGGAAGGAAGAGAAAGCACTGACTGACATGCTGTGGTATTAAACTGTTAATACATTTATTTCTAACATGTTAATGATAACAGTATTGTGCAAAAAAAAAACAAAACGTCAGAATATTAACACGATGTATAACCTTAATTTAAAGTTAGAAACAGAAATTGGAAACCTTCCATGAGCAAAAGAAAATATTAATTAGCATGACATTTGGTTTCACACGCATCTGGCCTTTTGTGTTTCCATATACTCTTTGTTTCTTAGCAATCTGCGTCTTCTCTCATTTTAAGACAGGAGAAATTAGAAATTTGTGGCGTCTATCTGATTAAAAAAAAAAAAAAAGCATTTTGACCTTTGAGCCAGCGTGCCTTTTCACTTTATTTCCAAGTACAGAGGATCAGAACTAACAGAGCTGGAGCCAGGAAGCAATTAGCTCAGCTTGTCACAAACACTTGAAGCACAGGGAAATCAGCTCGCCTGGCTCTGTCCTTAACAAAATAAGTGCTTAACTGAACCAGTCTGCTTCAGTCTCTTTAACCGCTGTGCCAACTCTTCTCGCGATCAAAATTACAGGTGTGAAATGTCTGCTGTAAAAAGGGTTATGTTGGATTCTAACAAAGGTGGAGTGGATACATGTTAAATTAACTTTTCTTTTTTTGCAGGGGACCTTAGTTAGTCACAACAGTGTGTGCATTTCCCAAGCATACGCACTGTTAGTTACCTTTGGTGCAAAGATTTAAATGAGAAAACTTCAGTGTGGCACGATCACAGGCCTGCACACTTACTTTTGGGGGTTAAGGTTAGAATTAGGTGAAGGTTGGTGTTCGGTTTTGCCTCTCGGATGGGAAATGTAAGGTCAGAATACGGTAAAAGCAAGTGCGCCAAAGAGACGAGTGAAAGAAAGACGAACTGGAGTCACTGACACTTTGAATTCTCATCTCAAATAAGACACTGTGGGTACACTACATACCACACATTACACTAAAGACTTAAAGCCACAGGAGGGTAATTTTATCAGCTGCAACACCTGTCTTATACTGTACATAAATAAAATGCTGTGCTTAAGCATTCACATCGCAGCTAACCATTCACAATTCACTATCCCAACTCAAAAACTCACACAAGCTTCTTTTTACACATGATTAGGGACTTTCTTACCCGAGTTAAACACTGTAATGTGTCTCGATGTCTCGAAAAACTTGCTGGGTTGCTTTGGCAGTAGGCTTCGGGTCATTATCCATTAGTATTGTGAATGCCGTCCGATCAGTTTTGCAGCATTTGGCTGAATCTGAGCAGAGAGTATAGCCACGTACGCTTCGCAGTTCATCCTGCTACTTCAGTCAGCAGCCACATCATCAATAAACACTTGTGACCCGGCAGCCATACACGGCCATGCCATAGCATTACCTCCGCCACGTTTGACAGATATGTGGTATGCTTTGGACTATGAGCTGTTTCTCTCCTTTTCCGTCGTTTTCTCTTCTCATCATTCTGGTACAAGTTCATCTTGGTTTCATCTGTCCAAAGATTTTTATTTTTTTATTTTTTTATTCATTCATTCATTTTTCGGATGTTCTCTGGAAAAGTCTTATTTGGACTTCCTGCTCTTACACATAACCAGTAGTTTGCACCTTGTTGTAAACCATCTGTATTTCCACTCCTGAAGGCGTCTCTTGATTGTAAGCCTTCACACCTCTCGTCTGACGCTTGGTCAGACGATGGGAAGTTTTTTCTTAACCACGGAAATATTTCTGTCATCATGATTAGGGATTTTCCTATCTGAGTTAAACGTGTTATGGTGCCCTGGGGTCAGATCTGTCATTACATGGACTATTAATGAATTAAAGTCTATGCATTGTGAAATGCATCATTGGGCACAATATGTTCCACTGCCAAGGCTCTCTAGGACAAGTAATTCTGCCACTGAGCAGTTATGACTCATCACTAGACTTCCTTTACACCCTCTCTCCTTTCTCATCTTCCTTTTCGTCTCCTCACTCTGTATCGCTCTTACCCTACCCTGCCCCTCTTTGCACCCAAAGCCCCAAAGATGTGAATGACATAATGAGCTCAGTTTTACACTCTTTTGACTCCAACTTTCTCTCTTACACTGCCATGATATGTTCTTTGCCTAATTAGGGAAACCATCACACTAAGAGACAGATGAGCCTGATTAGAGACCAAAAGGCTAACATGGGCGAGAAAGAGGCTGGGAAATCATTTAATGTAGAGGAAAAATGGGGCTTAACAGAGAGTCTGCATTAAAACAAATTAAATAAAAAGGAATCAATGTAAGTTTTTATGGTAACACATTAATCATTTAAAAAATGCCATTGTTTTCTGTCTTCTTTCATTCATTGTTTGGGTATTAGACTGTTATTCAGACAAATCAAGGCACCTAAAGCATCATTATCACTAGACTGATGGACATTTTGCTGAGAAAACGCTAACTTATGAAATAAAAATTATATTACAAGGACACATAAATTGAGTGGATCAAGGTAAGTAATTGTTTTAGTTACTAAGCTATAGATGATGCCAGTGTCCTGCCAAGACCCGCATGTGGTCCATTATTCCGTTATTTGAATGGCTGGTCTCTAAGTAACCTCACCTTACTTTTAATTAAGCAAGAACAAAAGCAGACACACACACACACTGTTACTCAATAGACACCTGTGGATTCTTGACATTTTCAGAGTTGCAGCCTGTTCTGCCACTAGAGAAATACATCGATCTGGTTTATCAACGATGAAAATGCCCTCGAAAAATCGTTAGGGCCTGTTATTATGTGTTTTACAAATCCCCCCATATATACATAGTTTTATAAACACAGTGCATAAACTTTACATAATGCATATGTGTCAAACGAAACAACGATATTAATATATTTAAAAGACAGTGCTGTTTGTTGGAGATCTACTGTTATTGTTGGTTTTTAATATGCTTGGCACATAAGAATTATTAAGCTTATTAACTTTGTATCAAGATCTAATCCAAATGCATTTGTGTGTGTGTGTAGAAAGACACTGAGGTCACTATAAGTTCACTACACAGATAAGACAAAATACACTATTTGTAGCAATGCAATGCTAATGAAATCATTACATACACTGATACCTCAGGAGAATTTAGTGATACTGTAGCTAACAACACACAAACACACTTAAGACGTCATTTAAACATGACTGATAGTATCGAAAACTAATTATAAAGCAGCATTTGTGTTTTAGATAACCTGCTTTGTTGGTGTCTCTGCTCCATTCAGTGCGCTCCAGTGAACCGTACTGATGCTTCTTATCCATCGGTCCAACAGCTGCTCTCCTATTCTGTGTGTGCTTCCAGTTGCAGAGGCTGGGGGACAGCAAGGACAGCTACAGGGGAGGGTCTTGCAGTTGCTGTGTTTCATTAAGTCATCGCCAGTCAGTCAACAACCTGCCGAGGCAGAGACAGCGAGATGCTCCAGTGATCCCCACCCGCTCCGACAGGTGACGGCGTGTGTGTGTGTGTGTGTGTGTGTGTGTGTGTGTGTGTGTGTGTGTGTGTGTGTGTGTGTGTGTGTGTGTGTG
>JAVDPK010002216.1:2236653-2270997 GCA_034780415.1 Cichlasoma orientale | reverse complement strand
CAGCTACTTTTTCAACATGAAACATACAAAAATAACAGACTGTGATTTGGGATCCTTTGGTCTGAGGTTTCGACTAATTTCTTGTTAGCGGAAACTGATTTGTTTGTTTCTAGACACGATCGTCAGCCAAGCGCCAAAGTGGGCATTTTTCCTTCCATCAAGGCATCATAAAAACTTTTCCCGCTGTCAGCATTATCGGTGCCAGCGTGCGAAGCTCACAGCTTGGGTGGAAATTCAAGCTCAGTGGTTTTTGGGCGTAATGACCTCATGCCAGGATGCTTTTACACTTTCTAATCACATTAACTCAACCACCTGTTGCACTCCATCTCCCTTCCTTTCCTTTTTTCTTTATCTTACAATTTTCATTCACATTTTGAGTGTTTCTTTTCTCTTCACGTCTTTCAAGAGCTCGTTTGGAAATTGTGAAAATGACACATAATGGTGCGTACGGCGTGGCTGCAAAGAAGGATCTGGTTGGGTGTTCCTTTACTTCAGCTCAGTTTAGGGTCTGCAGTCCGTGTCTAATTTGTGAAATGTGTTTGTGTTTTGCAGAGGTAAAGGACTACGAGCCGGCGTACGGCTCTAAAGTGCGAGAGCACCCCTGTGTGGAGAGCATGAAGGACAATGTGCTGAGAGACAGGGGGAGGCCTGAGATACCCGACAGCTGGCTCAGGCATCAGGTCAGACCCGCAGCTGATGTTCAGTTACTGTAGCACAGAAACACAGATTTAACTTATTTAGTTAAGATTCCATGAAGGAAAATGAACAGTTGTGTTAATGTGTTATTATTGGGATTCTAATTATGTGTGCTTCCTTTATTTTACGTGTTTTCTGCGATGCAAAACGTGTAAATTAACACAAACAAAGTGTAAACAAAGTCTTAAAAGTTTCACATTTTACATTAGCAATCACTGTTTCTCCAGCTAGCTTCAGGTTACAGCCCACAATCCCCGTTCAGCTGCCACGTGAATCCGTATTACGCCACATTTAGCAGCACTGAACTAATTACAGAGCAATAACATGAAGGTCAGTCGGACTGAAATATGAGAAGAACTTTCAAACGTTCTTCAAGCACAATCACAAAAACCATCAAAGACGGTCATTAAATCAAAAAAGACCAAAAAAGGAGGACCAAGAGTTCATCGGTCCACTGGCAAAGCAGCTCAGAGCTCTGTGTCTGCAGGAAGGCAGCCTGCAGAGGGCTGTTTGTCCTTAATTATACAGCAAAAAAATTAATTTTAATATAGTAATGACATACTCACATGGCATTATGTTTGACTGCATTCTTGCACCTTAACGAAATACATTGCTGATTTTTATAGTTGGACTTCAACCATCGTCTTTGCTTTTGCAGACTCTCCCATAGATTTCAATTCCGGATTCTTTCAATGCCGTGTGTCTCTCTCCTTTAAAACATCTTTATCTGAAATGCATGCTCTCTGCCTCCCTCTGCAGGGCATGGCAGTGATGTGCGCCACCATTAAAGAATGCTGGGACCACGACCCCGAGGCCCGCCTCACCGCCCACTGCGTTGCCGAGCGCATCTCCGAGCTGGAAGACGAGATGGGCAAGCTGTCCAGCCGCAGCTCCTCAGCAGAGAAGATTGAAGAGGAGCTAAAGATCCCAATAGAGGTGGAGATCCCGCAGGAGGAGGTGAAAATCACAGAAATACAGAACATCATAGCTGTGGACTGCTCCATGAGCGACAAGAAGTGAGCGAAGGCCGCTTCTCAGACGGGACTGAGGACAGATCTCTGGACAGTGTGTCCTGAAGCTGAGCTCTTGCGGGACTTTGAGCCAGGCTGAGTGTGAGTCACGCCATTGTTTGTCATTGTAGCCCAGCAAAGATCAAGTCTGGGTGATGCTTTTGGTCTTCGCCGCATCTAATATATAAAACCTCGCCATAATCAGCAGACTACAGAGCCAAAAAAAACAGCCAAAGTTAACTGGAAGCTTCTCAAGATGTGTTGAGCATGGCAAGTCAGACAGGCTTCTCTTCATGCAAAAATGTCTCTTCATGAGAAACAAACAGGGCAGTACCCATTAAACCAAAGATATTCTATGTGCACTTTATCACGTAATACTTATCACAGGTGTTTTTGTGTATCCTGACGTGCTTTTGCCTACAAGTGCCTTTGTGTGTTTGACTCTGAGCCAAACTGTCAGCACAGATGTCGCCTTAACACTAATGATGCTGTGGACTCCATCACCAGCAGGAAATTAAAGGAATACGTGTATGTGTGTGTGTGCGTGTGTGTGCGTGCGTGCGTGCGTGTGTGTGTGTTCTTTGTACCAAGCTATACTTTAATCTGCCAGATGAACAGGCATTGGTATACATAGAGACAATGACTGTAAAACAGGTGTTAAATCAAAGCTAAAAGGGAACGTATACCTTCTACAGAGCTTATGCAGAGATCAAAAGACTATATACAGATGTATTTTTTACAACAGTGTGTGTTTTCTGTCTGTATCAACAGGAAACTGATGAGTGTGCCAAAGATCTTTTACCCTGCTTTTCAATATAACATGTACCATATGTAAGATATTGTAAATCTTTTATGAATTAAAGATATTTGTATGCTGATTCTGTTGTCGCTCTTTTTTTTTTTTTTCTTTTTTTTTAAAAGGGCGCATTTGTTATGTAACCGTTTTAATCAGACGGGTTCCACTAATTTATTTCCCTCCTGTAAGTGAAACTAAAATCATTTCAGAATGAAAGCTGCGTTTATTCATGTTTGTCCAGTCATGGGCAGAAGAGGAAGCTACACCTCTCAAAGTTGTTATGATAACCGCATTAGTTATCATTCGACCCATTTACACGTCAGCTGGATGCAGAGCTTTTTATCTACAGCTGTGTTTGTTTCACTTTCAGCTCGGGTTTGGCCTCCGCAAACCACTGGAGGAAATAACTGCTCTTTAGCTTCTAATTGCAAAGGTTGCAAAGCTTTATTCACCATTTATGACTCTCTGAAACACAACAGTCTGCATTAGGATGCAATATAATGCTTAAATGCTGAGGTTTTATTCAATTTTTCTGCAGGATTGTCAGTGCAAGTATCTCCTTTCATGTAACATATGGTAATGTAAAAGTATGGATTAATATAGGTAAGGTTTCTTGAATTAGTCACTGTTGGCCTTCCCAGCATCCAGCCAATTTGAACCTAAATGGTGGGAACAATAACGTGGACAATCCTGTTGGTGCAGCCATTATTGCGCATGGCTCACATAAATAAACATCGAGATGAAAGAGACAAAAATCATATAATTCATGCATCATTTATTACACTTTTATTCAGGGGGTTAAAGTGGGCCGGGATGGTCTGGAAAGGCGTTTTTGGTGCAGATGTCCATAAGTTGTGGTCGTGGTACTTCAGCATCTATCCAGCGCTGCAGAAGAGGAGCGAGTGTAAACATTCCTACATTTCTAACAGCTCAGCAAACACACGAGCTGCTCCTGTGATGTGCTGCCACACAGTGTGTCTGCTAGCTGATGAAAACGAGTGAGAGAGAACGTCACTCAGAGATGGAGAAAGATGTCTGCTGCCCTTGATGTCACCTACATCTGTTTACATTGAAGGTGGTGATGCTAATTAGATTCACTCACTGAATTCCACCTTTATACTAGCTTTTTACTGTCCAGGGGTTGAACTCTCATGCAGCATCAGCTTATAGCTTAAAGCTTAGAGCAGGAGCACATATCAGCTGATCACAACCAATTGCTCACAATAGAAATTATTATCACTTATTCATAAGTCATCATCATTTAATCCTACTTAATGACGTCTTCATATCTTGTTTTTGTCTCGCTCTGTCTTGCAGCCTTTGGTGAGGTTTGCGGGGTGAAAATGTTTTTTTCAGGCATTATTATTTCATTTCTGTATTTCAGCTTCTGCTACCTCTCTTCAAGCTAAACGTTTCTCCTGCCTTTCTCTCTATCCGAACACATCTATTTTCTCCTCCTCTTCGGCCTCTGTAGGAATACCATAGGAAGTGTGCCGCCCCGCTCACTTTTCCACATAATGGAAACGATGCCAGTCACACTGGAAAGAAATCCAGCTTTATTTAAAAATATGGGCTAAGACATGTTTTGCTTTCATTACATACAGCCGCCCTTTCCAGGCTCTTTATAACTCTACTTGCTGTGTCACTGCTGTTGTGCTATAATGCTGCTGATTCTGTTGCAATTATTCACTCTTTATATTAGGTATTACCAGTGAACCTAACCGGTGCGAATGAAAACAAAGGTCCAGATGGGACACAAATGGGGCTTACTACCACCACCCGGGAGCATCTGACAGAATAGCAGTTTTGATGCCGTGGGATGAGAGTTTAAATGGAAACGGTGAGTAGATCAGCAGAGAGTTACAGACACAAAGCAACATTATCAACCACTGGGATGGTGTCCAGTGTTCCTTCACTTGTATCTCTAGTTTTGATCTCCACCATCTCTTATCTGGCTCTTTAAGTCTTAAAAATGTGATCAAAGAAATGTGGGTAGAAAAAGCAGCTAAATCTTTTTGCCAGAACACAAAATGAATGAGCTGAAAGCCCAAAGTTCTGCAGAGCTGATTCAAACCAAAGAGCCGTGTGATCATTTCCCTTTCCTTTACATTTGAATTACTCATTTGATCCATTTTTACTATAAAACTTTGGTTCGAGTAAGTAATGGTTCAAGTTCTCATTTTTGTAAGTTTGACTTGACTCCAAGCCTCAAGACTGCAGCTTGAGATCTATTTTGTGATTATCTGTAATACCATAGTCTGATTTGGAGCACAGCTGCTGTCGCTGTTACTGGAACGATTTTTTTTTTTTTTTGTACTAAAAGCCCTCCTTTACTTTTAAATACGCAGCTACAGTGACTGAGAGCAGTCACCAGCCTCCACGGAGCCCAGAGCTGAGGGTCAGTTGAGCAGGCGAGCCCTTTTTAATGTGAGGAGCTTTTTTGGAGCAGTGTGGAAATGGTTTTAGTGGGACGGGTAGCGAGTCAGACACAAAGCGTGCGAGTGTGGTGCAGACATTCCTCCGCAGATTTTATGTCCGAAAAAAAAAAAAAGTAGTAATGACAGGCTTGTGATGCCCATGAACCAGAGAACAGAGGGTACCACATCACTACAACTACTTATATAAGCACACATGGACACACTCAGTCATGTTTCCAGCCCTCTAAAGGATCTAACCTAAACTTGACCCTAACTTTAAACTAAGTCTTCCTTCTATATTGCTGTATAAACAGATTTGTAGCCAAACAACATCACTAACACAGGTGCATAAAGACTTGCCTGCAAACCTTCAGGTACGCTGGGGCAAATGTAATATTTTAGAATTACTGAAGCTAAAGGAGCAGTTCCAATACCTGCAAAAGAAATGACTCTAATTAGAGTCAGGTTATAACCTGGCTTGCAGGTCACTGCATTTTTACTGAGGTTCCAGTGCGGGCCTACAAGCCCAGAAGATTCAGCTTTGATTTGTTGATTGTCAAAGTCACATTCTTGGTATAAGATCTCTCTGGACAGTGTTACCAAGTCACTGGCTGTTACACAACCTGAGAGTATAGTAGGTCAACTCCCACGCTTAACAGCTGGTGAGCTGTTTTTTGTTTTTTTTACCCCCAAACATACCTTTGCTTATTGCTCTGCAGAGTTTAACACTTGTCATTATCTGCCAGGGGTCCTTTTGATGCCTTCAGTGATGCGAAGGATTCTGTTTGTGCAGAACTGCTGATCAGCTGGAGTGGACAAGCAACTCATGGGCCAGCTACACCTTCCTGCAGCTCCTCTGCAGTCATAGGTTTGCTTTTCATCTAGTAGACATGGCCTAAGTTTGTTTTTACACATCCTTTAAACTGCAATTTATTATTGACATTTGACCTGGAAGCACTGATTGGTTCTGGAACTGCGATCAGCTGACTATTCCCAGTGAACAAGAGTCATTTGAAAGAGTCAATGAAGGGCTAGCAGTTTAACGAAGCTCTGACACTTTACAAGTAGAAGCATGACCAAACTTTTCCAGGAGAAAAAGGCAGAGTTTGTTCAAGGTTGCCCAAACTTTTACATCCAGCTGGCCTTCCTCCTCTCCTCTGCCTCTATTTTGCTTCCTTCTCCCTGGCTCACTCCGGTTCTTTCCATCTTAAACCTCATGGCACTCTTTGTTGGTGAACTCCTGGCATCCCTGCCTCTCATCAGAGGCAAACATCCTGCGTCTAGAATTAACTCTTTTCCATTCTTTTACAGGTCTCAGAGGTAATCCAGGGTTCTGTGTGTGTTCCAGAGGCCCAGCTCTGCCAGCTCGCTGCACTGGAATCACCAGACCGGATCAGTCGGTTTCAGATCATTTCCAGGTGTGATGAACCTGCCAGGCGCAGACTTTAGTGATTACAGCTTCAAGATTACACCTTGTGTTAAGACTATAAACTAACACGGGCACATCCACATCAGAGATTTATGTCTCCTTTCTGGGTATAATCACTGCAACAATTACTGCTATGGTATTATTTTACTGCAGCCTGCAGCAGAACAAACCTTTCCCCCAGTGACATACAGCGTTTTTGTGTAGTGAACATGTCTGCCCTCTGTTGGACAAAACATAAACTTGGTTATAAACATAACGGCAGTGACACACATTGATTTTCGGCCTTTTAGCCAGCGGTTGCTTGTACTTTCACGTATCAAATGTACAACTTTTGCCTTCCCACACACGACCTTACACCAAGAAATTTGTGGCTTGTTATTTTGCAGCACATATAAATATGCAGCACCCAGAGCCACAGCAGTTTGAAACCAAGGTAAGGTATATTTCAGTACACAATAAGTGTTCATATCATATACGTACTACATTTTCAAAAGTATGCAGACATGGCGTCATGACATAGGTAGGTGAGGTAACTCTAAGATCAGGTGTACAGGTGCAGTGTGGGGAAAAGAGTCACTTAGTAATTACATAACAGTTTGTACTGTGTGCTCCAGTCGATTCTGCTGTTGCTGCCTTGAGATTTACCCGTCTTTATGGATTTAGCTAACTAAATTCCATAACATCCATCCATCGAAAAGAAACCAGCTTTTCCGCGTGTACACCAAGGCGTATTTTCATATATTCAAAAAGTAACCGGAGAAATAAGTGGTTGCGTACTTGTGCTCTTATCCAACACTTGAAGCTCTTTCAGGAAGAGGTAATAGGGATCATCTAGACCAGGGAGAAAGTCTGTTTCAGGCCAGTCATCAGGCCATGTTTCTCTTTCCTTCATGCTTTCCTCGGCCTCAGTGGCGAGCTCAGCACCCCTCTCTTCCTTCCACAGCCTCTTGCGCTCCTCTTTGAGCTCATTGTAAGTGCGGTTAAAGGTGTGGAAGATAGATGTGGAAGGGAAAGCCAGGATGAGGATACCTGCTAAGATGACGATTAGTGCCCCAACCTGGCCGGGGATGCTGTGTGGCACCATGTCTCCATATCCCACGGTGGTCACCGAGATGATGGACCACCAGTATGATGCTGGGATGCTGCTGAACCTCAGCTGGGGGGTTCTAGCAGCATCTGGAGCCAGCTCACTCTCAGCAAGGTGGACCAGTGGAGAAAAGAGGGCCACAGCAACACAGATGAAGAGCAGCAGCAGGCCGAAGTCGGTCACACTCCGCTGAATTGTCAGCCCCAGAGTCTGCAGACCCATACTGTGACGGGCCAGCTTCATTATATACATGATGCGCAGGGCCCTCATCACGCGCAGGATTAGACCCAGTTTATCCAGCGTGCTCTTCCCTGCACCAGCAACAAAATCCTGCACTGTTTCATCCTTAAACTCCAGGAACAGGGAAACATAGTAGGGCAGGATGGCAGCTATATCAGTGATGTTGAGAGGTCCTTGAATAAACTCCAGTTTGCTCTGTGCATGGAAAAATCGCACCAGAAACTCCAAGGTGAACCAAGCCACGCACACTGACTCCACCACAAACATGCTGCGGCACTTTTGAGAGCATTCACCCTGCAAGGATAAAAAGAGAGAAAGCCACAGGTAAGTTTAACAGGCCCACAACTGGCTAATCAGCAAAACCGGTGCAGAACACTCATATAGTACTTCTTTTCCACCAACGCTGTTCTGGTGCCTGTGCCAATGCAGAGCCAGTTCTGTCTTTGTGTGATTAAGTGATTTCAACAGGTGTGGGAACTAACCGTTACAGTGTTAGTCGGCGTGATTTCAATCCATTAAAAAAATTAACTGCTGATACCACTGTTTCCAACTGTGGGCAGAGCACTTTGCTGTTCTTTTTGGTGGAAATTCATTGACACAGTTTTACATTAGGCACCCAAAATGCAGGACGCTGGAAGCAGAGCTTTCAGCCGAAGGCGAGCTTCTAATGCTGATCGAAAGTCCAGAAATACAAAGTCTGAGAAATAGCAAAAGTCCACAACTGCGAGGGAGTCCAGAGAGATAACACAAAGGAACGAAGAAACTAAATCCAGGGTACAGGGTGACTTAAGGTAACTACTCAACAAAGGACAAAGGGAAGACTGGGCATAGACACATTGAGACTAATCAGTAGGAGTGGAGACAGTCGGATGATAAGGGATAGGTGAGACTAATTAGGGATAATGAGAATAGAAGTACAACTACGGATGAAGTTCAAGGAGAGGCAAAGTACAAGAGACAATGGACAAATATAATACAGGAAGTAGAAGAAGAAGGGTTCTTCTTAAATTTACTTACTATTTGCCCATCTACTGAAAATTCATAGTCACATTAAATAGACTTGTACTTTTCTACTCTCACTCAAAGTACCTTTTACTACGAACCTCATTCACCCACATTCATAAAAGCACCGTTTCCTAAACCTGAGCACCTTGCCCACCCACTCCATGCTCCAATGGATGCACTGGGGGCAACTCAGGGTTCAGTATCTTTGACACCCTGGCTGGAGAAGCCAGGGAGCGAACCACCAACCTTCCAATTGGTAGACAATCCACACCACCTCCTGAGCCACAACCACATCCACATTAGTACATGTTCCTAAAAATAACCCCTCTGACCTAATTTAACTAACAAAAACAATATGTTTCCACTGCCACTGAAGCAATACACTGTAGTGTAATGGGAGCATTGCAGTTCAGACTTACTCACCTACTGTACTATGAGGGCTGGTAAAATATAGTGTATGAGGTTTAAATGGAACCTGTTCTGCTGAGCTTCCAACTCCATATTTTTATTTTTAGACTCTACTACAGTAGCTTTGCATGATTCACAGTTCACAATAACCCTTATTGATTGTTCAACTCTTTGTCAGCTCCACAGATTTTCAGGTCACATGAAGAATAAGGCTTCATTTAAACAGAATATATTAATCATAACAGATGTTATGTGTTTGCACACACCAGTGCTTTGGTTGGTACATACCAGGGATTCCTGCTCCTGCTGGTCTGGCATGGTGCTCATGCACAGGCTGACTACAGTGACCGCCACCATCATGACAGACAGGAAGGCAAACACTTTGCCCGCAAAACCTGAGTGGGGGTTCTCCACTGCTTCTCCCAGCTTGTGGAACAGGCTCCCCTGTTCTGCATGTGCCGTCAACGCTCTTCTCCTCTCCCTCCACTCTTCCTCCTTGCGCTGATGCTGCGCCACATCATCCACGCTGCACATCATGCGGTGGAGGCAGCAGGGTGCCATCTGCCCCACATCGATGCCCCAGTACAGCAGCTCAGTGTGCAGGGCTATGTTGCAGACGTCCTGCAGCACACGGAGTTTTCCCTTCCCCAGGAAGTTGAAGATGGCTTGAAACGCTAAAGGGTCTCGATCAAAGAAGAATTCATGATGCAAGGAGTCGTAGTCATCGCAAAACTCTGCTATCTCCCTCAGCCTGGTGCAGGAGCGCAGGCGACTCAGGCGACTCTGGGGGAAATCTTCCAGAGTACTCCAGGGAAAAGCATACCGGATGCCCCCCACATTGATGAGGGCATGCAAGGAAGGATCAAGGAAATGAGAGGCGTGTGGTCCACGGAGCAGCTGACCACGCTGGAAGTACAAGCCTTTAACTACAGTGTTCTCTATGTCTATGAAGAGGTGGTTGTAGCTCTCATCACTGCTAAAGGAATGGTCATCGAAGCCAGCACCGATGATGGCCATGATGGTATGTGGGTATTTGGCTAAAGGGCAGGACTGTAGTTATGGCAAAGAGAACCTGAAAAGATGGATTATATTTAAAAAAAATTCATATATAGTGATAAATGAGTGGTCTACCATGTTATATTTGCATTACACATCATGCACTTCAATGGGAATGCCCTTTTTAACCTTAAAGCTGCACTAAACCATATTTTAATGTAAATAATAGACCAACCAGCAAAAAGCATAAAATTTTAATGGTTTATGGTGAATCGACCGCTTTAGTCATGAAAAAAAAATCAGTAACTCACCTTAAATTGGTGCATTCAAAATGCCTCCTTCAAAACGCCTCCAAATATTCCAAATATTTGTGCTCTAAATATTTAGAGAAATTATTTTCAGCAGGGAAATTTCACGTTAAAGTGAGAGAGACGCTCAGACCCAGAATAAACAAAGCCCTCCCGATGATCCAGCTGTTCATCTTTTCCTCCCTTCCTCTCCTCTCCATGGCCCACCATTTGGGTGACTAATGCATGACCCTGCAATCAGTCTGAACATAATCAGGACTCTCTGAGTCTGGTCCAAACATCATCCATTAACTTCTGCCACTCTCCATCTCTAAGCTTTGGGCTTAAATGTCTGACACAATGTCGAAACGCCGACTCAAGTGGGATTAATGAGATATCAAGAGGATAAAGATGCATTAAGCATCATCGTACCAACTGCAGACAGATTGCGCATTTGGAGATCATACTGTAAACAAGTTGGATTGTACTCGTGTGGAGATTGTGCGCAATAGAACGGACCATTTACAGATGACTACACTGTAAACCCGCACGCTCAAAGTAATTAAATAAACTGAGTAATGTAAATAGACTGATTCTTATATAGCATTTTTCTACTCTACAGGAGCACTCAAAGAGCTTTATACAGCATGTCTCATTCACCCACATTCATACTAGTACTTTCTATGTCTGAGTGCTTTCTGTCTAACATTCACACTCCGATGAACGCACCGAGAGCAACTTGGGTTTCAGTATCTTGTCCAAGGATACTCTGGCATGCAGACTGGAGCAGCCAGGGATATACCACCTACCTTCCAATTAGTAGATGACCTGCTCTACCTCCACATCCACCCAAATAATAAAAGCTTACTTTTTAATAAAAAGTCCTACGATCTCAAATAGCTTAAGTTTGTCTAACATTTTCTTCCATTTGACTCAGTTCAACTTATTTTTGATCAACCTCAACTACTTTGCAAATGAAGTACCTGCTTCTTAAAAATATAATTTCATTTTACTTTTTTTTTTTTTTTCTCAATTGTATCACAATCATCTTTGGAAGGTTTTGTTTTCTGGAGTCAATTTGGACACAATCATATAATTGAATTCAGGTGTTCCAATCACTTCCATGACCACCGGTGTATAAACCGAGCACATGCATTTGTGAAAGAATGGGTCGCTCTCAGGAGCTGAGAGAATTCCAGTGTGGTAGGTAGGATAGGATGGGATAGGATAAGATAGGATGCCACCTGCAACAAGTCCAGCTGTGAAATTTCCTTGCTACTAAATATTCCACAGTCAGCTGTTAGTGGGATGATAACAAAGTGGAAGCGATTGGGAACAACAGCAACTCAGTAAAAACAGGTCAGTGGATGCTGAGGTGCACAGAGGTCGCCAACTTTCTGCAGAGTCAGTCGCTACAGACCTCCAAACTTCATGTGGCCTTCACATTACAAAAAGATCTGTAATTTACAAAAAATACAGTGAATTAGCATGTCTAATGTAAAATGAAAAACCTGTACCTGTCAATAAACATGATTTAAAAATTTTACATTTTTTTTATTGCTGTAAATTCATGTCTACAATTTAATGCATTGAGAGTAAAATGGCACAAAAATGTCTGTAATTTTACATGGATTTGTTCATTAAATAACAGATATGTTGTGTCATTATGGAAGTTTTCACCATAAAAATGATAGAAGATTCCATGATTTTTATTATTCCATCCATCCATTTCCTTTTGCTTACTGGGGGCCGGGTTGTGGGGGCAGTAGCCCAAGCAGAGAAACCCAGACCTCCCCCCAGCCACCACCTGATTTCTGTCTTTTTGTGATGCTCCTGTACAGTCTGCGGATGCGCAGGCTTGCGTATGTCTCCTCATGCTGCATTTACAGCATATGAGTTTAAGCCTTTGTCTGTCTTTGTCATGGTCCAGGGTCCTTTTGACCCTGGGTGTTTGTTTTTGCTTTGTCTGTTCTGGTTTTCTATTGTTGTGGGGCTCGGTCATGTTTGATTTTTCTAGATCCTTGTGTTCTGTGTCAAGTCTCCGTCTTTGTTCCCTTGTCCCGCTTCTGTTTTATTTCGGTAGTGTCTTATTTCTCGTGCAGTGTGTTTAGTTTTGCATCCCCCTTAGTCCCCCCCCTTAGTGTCATTGTGTTCAGCTGTGGTCCCTGCTGTTTCCACTTTCCTCGTTATTCCCTGGTGTATTTAAGTCCTGTGTTTCCTCTGCTTGTTGTTGTGTTGTTGATTATGTCATGTTGGAGTGCTGTTGTATTCTTGTCAAGCCTTGTTTTGTTTTTGAATTACATTCTACGTTTGGCTCCCAGGAGGACTTTGTTTGTGCCCACAAGGATTTTTGTTTCTCAATAAATGTCTGTATCCGGAGTCCTGCATCTGAGTCCACCCATCACACCGCTCACCATGACAGAACGATGCGACCATACCATGGACCCCACGGACTCAACACCTTCCATGAAAGAGCAAGAGGAAAGAATTGCCGAGCTTAAGGACTTTGCCCTGCAGATCATTCATGCCACGGATGACCACTACAGACTAATGCAACTGGCTTTTGTTGTGGATTGATTTCACCCTCCTCTTGGCTCCTCACCAATCCTGACACAGCCTCATTCAGTAATAATGCTCCGGAAAAATCTCCAGTATGAACTGTTTAATATTGGCCGCCCGGTACAGGGGAGGGATTCTGCTTTTTTCCTCCAAGCCCTCACCACATCTCCCCTCCTGCTGCCTGTCATCACACCACCACCATCGCCTCAAATCACCTGCCCAGCCATGTCCAAATCCTCGCCGCCACGGAGCACCCCAGCCACCACCACTGTCTTCAGCGCCACTGCAGAGCACCCCAGCCGCATCCACGTCCTCGCCGCCCCGGAGCAGCCCATCCACGTCCTCGCCGCTAAAGAGCGGCCCAGCCATGTTTTTGGCCCTAATGTGGGCCGAAGAAGAGGAACCAGCTGCTGCCATTCCCAGGGCTTCTGCTTCTCGGAGGAAGTGGCGCACCCACCATCGGCACTCCTCTCCACCATCAGAGACAGCTGTTCCTCCCGACTGTGAGTCCTTTTGATTGCGAGCCACCACCACTGTCTTCAGTGTCTGCTGCAGCCGAGCCTCTGTCACCACTGTCCGCTGCAGCACCCGCCAAGCCTCTGCTGCCTCAGTCCACACCGCCTGCAGCAGCAGCTCCCCAAGAATAGAATAGCATAGAATAGAGCTTTATTGTCATACCTACAGTGAAATTAATCATTATACATACAACGAAATTATGTTCCATCCAAGAAAAACGCACACAAGCAACAGACGGGGGGGATGGTATATTCTTGAGCCGCAGCCATCAGGCGCTGCCACTAGTCAATCAATCCCATTGCGGGTCGTAACACCCATAAAAAAAGGAAAAAATTCTTCTCGTACTATGCTCACATGTGAGCACTGTACCAGATTCCAAAAACCACCTCAGCAAAAGCATAAGCACATTTATCTGGGACAGCTTAGGTGGGGTAGAGTATGGGGGGAAGGGTGCCGACGGAGACGAGAGGGTCAGGGCATTGGAGGCAGCTGCCAGCCAAAATAGTTCGCTGATAGTGATGTGCGTCAGCGATCTTAGCGTGCGTAGTCCAGCAACACAAATCACAAAAGAACAGGGAGGAGCATCAGGTACACGCTGACCCGGAGAAATGAAGATTGCCGGCCTCAAGGCCGGCTAAGGAGCTGAATTCCTGATAGTGCAGATGTTGTTTTGGGACAGGCTGCTTGTTATTTCCAAACGGCCTTCAGTTCACTGTGGCCCATTCAAAATCCAATTGTCCAAATTAAAGTTGCCGTACCTTCACTATACAGAGCCATACGTTATCTCCAGGTGTAATCCTTTTCTCACCTGTGTGCACATACTCAGCTAGACACCACGTCCAGCCCGTGGCCCCAAGTTTTGAGTCAGAGTCTGTACGGCTCTGTAAAGCCCCTCCAACTGGATCTGCATTCTCGGCAGGTGATGAGCTGCAGTCCAGATTTTCTTGATTTCCCAGTAAAGCAGGTATCCTCCAAGGCCCGATAGGAGAGCACCCGTTACCAAAAATCTGAATATGCAGATGTTTTCCACGTCCTCAACTGACAGCACTGCGAGACATATAGGTCTCCAGGAGCTCCATGAGTCTTGGAAATAGCCGACCAGGTCAGTTCCACTAGGACAAGCGGGCTCCCCTTTCCCGACTCTCATAGAAAATGCGATCAATGGTGTTGAGGGCCCAGCTCGCAAGATCCATAATTCTTGATTCTATTTTTATTTTCATCAGTGTGTAAGTGAGGCTCTTTCAGCAGCAGCAAGCAGGGAAAAAAATGGGCAGGGCGGGAGAGAGCGATAGATGCGACCGTCACCATCGAGGAGCAGGCAGGAAAGAGCCACAGTCCACTCCGTCAGCTCCCCAGCCACCAGTATTGTCCACCTTCTCACTCCTGTCTCCATCCACGCTATCTCTACCACATGCATCCAAACTATCCCTCAAGCAGCCCCAGTCACAATCATCCACACCACACCTCATCAAAGAGACGGCTGTGTACCCTGCACCGCAGCCCCAGCCCAACAGTCCCGACCCACGTCCGGAGCCCAAGGGTCCCGCTCAGACCAAGCCGCCAGGGGGTCCCGTTCAGACTGAGCCGCCAGGGGGTCCTGAGTTTTCCAATTGTTCCGAGTCTTCCACCAGCCAGGGCTCTGGTGAGTCTCCGCCGCCACCGCCCGAGGGTCCATGCCAAGTCGCCCGTGGGTCCTCGCCGCCGCCACCACCTCCCGGAGCTCGGTCGGTCCCCTGCCACGCCATGTCCCCTCGATGCCGCCGCCGGGAGCGCAGTCGGCCTCCCGTCTCATCTCCTCGTCGCCGCCGCTGGAAGCGGTAGGCCTCCTGAACTGTCTTTTTCCTGCTGTGGGTTTCCCGGCAGAACCCCTGAACTATGCCACATTCCCTGGTGTTTTTGCATTTGGACTGTTTTTTCAGCCTGTTGCTGGCGATTTGTGTTTCTTCAATCAATAGTTAATGATAAATGAAGCTTTCCCATTTAAAACCTTGTCTCTGGACTCAACCTTTTAAGTGATTTCACGGCCGCTTATCTCTTATCTTATCTCTAAAATAAAAGCTGCAGTTTCTCAGAAGCCCCGCCTCCCCTCTAGTAAAACAATAAATCAGTGACAGAGGATCCAGGATGGTTGTGGGTCTGCAGCAGCGTGAAACCTGCTACAGTGCTCTATTTAAAGCTATTGTGCTTTATTGCATCAGTGCTCCACGTTGCATGTAGGTTCAATACTGGGTAAGGGTTACAAACTGCATGAACTTTATCATTCTTTAGTGAGGTTTTTTTTTCTTTTCAAATCAGCTGTCTGATAAAGGTGAAAGGTTAGGGGGCAACACAATTGTGCTGCTATACTGTATGTAGATCATGAATTCTGCCTTTACTTCATATCTCACAATAAAATCCAGTCTGAGGGAAGTCAGTAGGGTGATAGTATTGATACCAATGTGTCATTGATATCAGATCAATATTAGCAGGATTGATGCTTTAGTTTGTCTCCTGTAAGTTCAGTAAGTTGCTCCCATTCATCAGAAAGACACGTCAGTGCAAACACCGCTCTTCATGCAGGCACGCTTTGCTCCGCCCCCTCCTCCCCGCTCTGCTGTGATTAGTTGTCCGGCGGTCACGTGACTCAGCCGCACTGAGCAGAGCCATGTAGGCTGCACTGAAGGGAAAGCGGGGCAGCGTGTAGAGGTGTAAAGGAAAACATTGTAAACAGTGACGCGTCTTGGAAGGAAATTCTGTACTGAGACTCCACCGACTTATATAAAGGCATGAAAAACCACGAAAAATAAAAAGAACGCACAGCAAAAGAAACAGAGAGAGGAGGAATGAAATCAAACAGACCCAGACCCACAGCACAGAGGTCAGAGGTCACTGTGAGTCCTTTCAGTGAGGCAAAGAATATCCGAGTAGCTCATGTAGTGGTGAAAGTGATGTTTCAGTCATTACTGTTGGTTCTTCAGCTTTAGTTAATCTTAAAAATTATTATTATTATTATTAGTCATCATAGTTGTTACTTCAGCAGACTGATTACCTACAAACTATATTCAGACAATCAAATAATACATTCAGCCCACTGAATTGTGTTAAATTAATTATTGTATTGGAACTGAACAAATATACCTCAAACATGAACTATGAAAAATGTCTAAATATAATAACTTTTTGTATTGACTGTCAAGTTTGTAACACATTTACAACAGAGGTTGACCCAAAGTGCTTTAAAGACAGGCACAGTTACATTCCAGGCCTCCAAAAACCCAGTTTCATGAAAAGCTGAAAGGTGTATTTCACTGTGTTAACGCATTACAGTGGAAAGCCAAAATCTCTGAGACTGAGTGGTCATTAAAAATTGTTCAGATTTGGCAAATTGATGATTCATCTCTTAAATCATGACACACAGCACTCCCCTATATGAGCTGCGTTATAAGTCAAAAGTATCGATATCGGTATCAGCAAAATCGATATTGCCGATATTTGCGAATCAGATCAATATCAAAATTTTCAGTATCCAGTATGAAACACCTGTCAGCCAGAAGAAGAAGCTGCGCCTTTAACTGAAGGCCTTATAATGGAAGCTTCTTTCCGCCACTGAAAAAAACTTTTTTGCTGTCCATAACGTGAAATTTTGACTTATTAACTCAAAATTTTGACTTATTTTCTCAAAATTTCATGTTAGCTCTGCAAATCAGAAAGCTCCATGAAAGAGATAATTTCCTTGTTACCTGGAAGCCAATGACGCCAGCGTATTCACAGTCAAAATTGGGTAGCAACAGTATATGTTAGCTAGCAAACATGAACAAATTGTCATCAGGTTTTTGACCTTTGAATGCCTTCTAACAAATAAGAGCTCAATAAAAGGTAAGGAATCAATGTTTTCATGTTGAACTGTTGGACAGCTGATGCCTTCTGCCTCCTACTTCCAAGTAACAAGGAAATCACGAGCTTCCTGATTGGCAGCGCTAACTCGAAATTTTGAGTTATTAACTCTAAATTTTGAGATACAGAACTCAAAATTTTGGCTTATTTTCTCAAAATTTCAAGTTATGGATAGCAATTTTCTTTTTTTTTTTCTTCTTTTTTCTTTTTTTTTAGTGGCCGAAACAAGCTTCCATACCTTATCAATACGATGATTTTTTTCAACCACCATACACTTTGTCTGCAGGAGAACCTTTTTTTAAACATGCTGCAAACATGCTATTTTAACATGGGAGTCCATGGAGACTGACTCACGTTTGGAGCCATCCTCAAGTGGCACCTTGAGAAACTGCAGTTTTTGGCATTTCCACATCGGCTTCATTTTCAGCCTAGTTGAAGGTTCCCACTTGGCTGCAGCACATTCTGCATCATAGTCATAATCACTGCTGTTTCTGCCACTTCCAAGCATCTACCAAACTCACACTCACACATCCAGAATCCTCTTTGGCTTATATTTTATATTTTAAGCCAAAGGATAACTAACCCCTTGGAGTCATTTTCCAACACATACAGGAATACTCCTTTTTGAACGAGCGTTCGATCCCTGTCTGGGATCACTTCTTTCATTTTACTTTTTTCCTGTTGCTGATTGATTCGGGCATTAAATTATGTTGTCAGATTTATCTATGCAATTTTTCTTTCCATGGTTACATATCCTTACCACATCCAGCAACAGTGATGACACCAGTGAAGTGCTTTAGTCTGCAGCTGGGGCTTTTTCAGACATTAAAGGAGATGTAATGAACTCTCCAGGACCTTCCTGCACATTAAAAACTTAAAGCAAACCCAGTGGGTCAAAATGTGATGCTGTGTGTCTTGAGCAAGCGCCAGTGCATGATGTGATGGGAGTGAGACATTACCTGGATATACTCTCCTCTTTTTTTGTTTAACTTAAAATAAAAAAATCAATGTGACTGAAATTGAGAGATTCTGTAACTTTCCACAGTAAGAGCAGTTTCAGTACTTTTCCACAGCAGGGGTAAAAGGACAATGTTCAGTCCAGCAGTTTGGTGGTGCACAGTTGCATGCAACTACCTAAATGTTGCACAACCTTAAGATCAATTGCATTTCTCTTTGCTCATGTATGTACAGTACACTTATGTTGTATAGTTTCTTTTTTTAACCTTTTTTTAACCTACAAGCAACTGTAATAAAGCACAGTAAAAACAGAAGTCAACACAACTATTAGTGGTATTATCAGTCAGCTTTATTTAGTGGTGTAGATGTTACTGATTGCTGTGCATGCAAAGGCATACGTGGGAAATTCCATGACATCAGGAGAGTCCGTCCTTCCCTGTATAAATAAGACGGGTTACTGAGAATGTGCAAAAAACTGAAGGCAGCATCACAGCTGAGAAATGGCATCAAACGTGGAGAGACACTTTAATGGTAAGACTTTTTCAGCGGGCAAGTACATTTTGTTTTAGTTTGCAAAAGAAAGGATGTCTAATTATGTCAAATTAGCACTTATTTTATATGCATTTCATTTAGCACAAGCTACCACATACTGCATCTTATTAAGGACACTTTAATAAATGTAATGCTCTGATATGTTTAAAGTAACCTCTGAATGGACATTTACAGGTTTTATATTTCATTTTTATTATGTATAAAAACAAATAAAGCAGAATAACAGCTTAAAATAATGTTTTGAGCTCAATAACCTCATCAAGTTTTCTGCAAAGACACTCAGAGGGAATGAGATTTTAACTTCTTAAACTCAGCTCCTGACAAACAGCCTTTCTAACATTTAAACTTTAAATGTTCTTTTTGTTGTCTCTCTGCACTTATCTGTATTTGTCTGGAATGACCGGGTCTTGAGACAACATTAAAGTCTAATAAATCTTGATAAGCTTACTGATGCGTATGAGAATTTTCTCAACGCCACTTTTTTTATCTTATGTTTTTCTTGTGCTCTTCTCAAACTGGAAAGTGACATGTGCCTTTGATTGAATTATTGGGATGAAGTTCAAAAGATAAGCAGCAGCTTGTTTTGAGGGGGTGAGTGAGTTCAATTAGTCCTACAATTTGGACTGTTGCCATAACCAATAGGGCCAGAGGTCAGTCGGCTCAGAAGTCAGGTAACAGCTAGGACAATCGTGCCACAGCAGTGTGAGAAAGATAGGACATGACAGAACATGAGAGGACACAGGCAGGACTCCAGGGGGATCTTAATATTGCATTTGTACAGGGAAAAGGTAACATTAAATTAAAGGTAAGTGGCAGATGATGCTTAGAGGCATTAACTGAGCACATGGTTAGTTCAGGCAGGCCGCAGAGTCAGGGAGGGCTGCAATCAGCCTATCAGCTGATGCCTCAGCTGATACTCTTCTGTGCAACCAACTGACAAATTGCACATGGTGTGCGCTATTTAAGCTGCTGCTGCCTCAGCATGCTGCGTTGCAAACCCACCTCCCCCCCAACAGCTCCTTCTTTTCATGCTTCTCATGCCGTCCCTCCTTTAGGGTCTACACACATGCATGTGGAAGGGCAGCGAGGTCCCAGAGCCATACTGCCAAATACAAATGACCACAGATGCAAAAAACAATCTGATTTAGAGTTGTGGTCCTGGCAGAAATATGTTATTAACCATTAAAATGCATTAAAATTAATTTAGCTTTTTGTGATAATTCTGCACTACTTGCGTGCATGTCATATTAATTTCATAAAAAATTATTTTAAGTTGATTGAGAAATTGTTTGTTTTGTTTTGTTTTTGAATTCCTATGAAGGCCAGGGTCCTATGGCACAAGTGAGGCATCTTGAAAAATGTTCTCCAGCTGGCAGCTTTGTTCTGAACAGCTCCACTGCAAACGAACAAACAGCAGAGAGCTTCATCAGCCAAGCAATGGACATCATTGTGGCCGAGGCAGTGAAGAAGGCCACTGATGTCCAAGAGAAGGTAAACATCAATTTTAAAAATCCTTATTTATCATATACTGTGCTTTCGCCCGGCCCTTCAGTTTGAGCTGTTTTAGCTCTCATTCCTTTCAGGCCACTCACATTTTAAGCCAACTTGCCTGTGATTGGCTGCCCCTCCCAAACAAATTATTTAATCAGCAGGTGGGTGGGGCTTCAGTGCTCACAGATTAAGGACAGATCAAAAAGAAAGCTGCAAGCTGGCTCACAGGCATTACTTGTCATATTTAATATGAACATCCATCATTATATAAATGACAGAAAACAAGGAAACTCAGCAGTGGTCCTCATTCAGTGTAGCAAACTTTACCTTTAAAAAATGTAAATATTTTGACTTCTGTGACATTTTTTTCCCTTAAAAAATGCTCCATTGTTTGATTAACTTTTTACTCACTTATAATTTCAGTCCTTGCTCTTACTTTATGCATCTATTATAGTTTGCACCGGTTCGCTGTTATTGTAGCATCCAGGGTGGCCATGATATTATTCATGCACTTGAGTTGCAAAGCTGAGACACTGTGAGCAAAGGCTGGGTTATTGACTATTAATGCAGTAGCACAGATAGGAGCATGCAGAGTGATGCACATCTTATTCTTGAAAAAAAAAAAAAATAATAATAATAATAAGCTCTTTAGCACGAGTTTCAAGCTCTCTTGCTTCTCATCAAGGGCAGATTGTCACTCACCATAATCTTAATGCAAGACAGGATTAATGGCTGCAATTAAAAACTGCAAACATGCCTTTTTTATTTTCTAGTTTTGCCTCCTTTGGGGGTGGGGTATTGTTACTTGTTGACCTTGACAGTAACATGTTGGTCCCTGCCTTCCAGGTTTGTGAGTGGCACGCTCCTGAGCAACTGAAGAAGCTGCTGGACCTCGAGCTGAGAGATGAAGGAGAGGCTGAGTCGGAGATCCTGCAGCGGTGCAGAGACGCCATCAGATATAGCGTCAAGACCAGTAAGTCTTTAATAACTTTCATAAACTATCTACAGTATTTTATGGTATGTATAGTAGCTATACAATGTATGTAGAGTTAGTTCAGTTTTAATCTCATCCATTCTGCAACTGTTTTGGAAGGAAAAGCACCTAATGTGATGTATCCAAGTTAAAGTGAAAGTAACTCCTGAAGTGCAGTTTTTGTGAGCGTGACAGAGGACGAAGATGAGTAAAAGTTGACACATTTTATCCACTTAATTAATTTTAAAAAGGTCAAAACGAATGGCATACCTGACTGCCTACAGCTTCATCCGTGAATGTCGACTGGATACCAGGAGACTTTTTAAAAATAGCACAAAATATAAAAATCTACAGTGTATTTTTTTTTTTAACTTAATCAGGGCAACTGAAGACTCCACATGGACATTAACTGTTATTTTCAACTGCTGAATGTTTTCTTTCCTTTCCAATTTGTTATACAGATTTCTAAAGCTGACAGATTAGCATTCGGTGCTACTTCTGTTTCCACAAGCAATATGCCTGATTGTGCAATAATTGGCATAAATGCACAAGATCTAGAAATCCAGCGCAGTGTTCAATGTTGTAGTTTACAGCACCTGGAAAAAAAATCTGTAAGAAATTGAAGAAAGAATGAACGACTAATTCAGCATGTTTCTGTGTACACAAGCCAATTTGACCGACTTCCCAAATTTACAGATCCAACCAACCACTAAGTCTCCTGACAGCATCTATTTTCTTGCAGACTGATTGTGACAAAAATTAGTGATATGAGGCAAATAATCTAGTGCTGAAGTTATCAATTTATAAGGAAAGAGCTCATCTGAAGCCACACTAACAGGCAGCCAGCCTGATCCTAACTGTGCACCGGTTTTCCGTCTCATCTCTGCAGGTCATCCCCGTTTTTTCAACCAGCTGTATGCAGGGATGGAGCCGTACTCTATGGTGGCGAGCTTCATCGCTGAAGCAATCAAAACCAATCTGTGAGTCATACAACTTATTGTAATCCTGTAAGTCACACATGGGAATATTTGTGCCGTCTGCTGCTCTCTGTGGAGTTATACTACACTTTTAAATCCTGCTTGTGTGGTTTCCGTCAGGTACACGTATGAAGTGGCTCCAGTGTTTACCTTGATGGAGGATGCCGTGCTGAGGAAGATGATCAAGATGATTGGCTGGGAAGAAGGAGGCGATGGAATCTTCAACCCAGGTACGCTCGCCACCAGCACCCTTGCACTTCTGCGCCCAGCTGGACCCTCATAAACGGGGTCTGACATCCAGGAAGATCTAACTTTATTACTTCACCTTGGGTGAAACTTTCCATTCAGGTGGCTCGTTGTCCAACATGTATGCTGTGAACTTGGCCAGGTACCGTTACTGCCCAGATTTTAAAGAGGCTGGCATGTTTTCCGCTCAGCGACTGGTCATATTAACATCCCAAGAGGTAAGTTCGTACCGGAATCGGGGCGAGACTGTTTTTTGATCTAAACGTGGCACAAACTGTAACAGAAACACAGTCACTGCCTGCATGGGATTCACTCCAGACAAGTGAAAGCAACATCCACTTTAATACACATTTTTAATGCTAACGAAATGATACTGTCGCCTGTTTCACACAAATAATTACTGGAGTAAATGATTTACTTGCTTGACTGAGCATTAAACAGTGATTCTTAAGGAGTAATTAAATTGAAACCCATGAGCGATTGTGTGCGATCTTATTGTGGAAGCCAGACAGAGCATCAGAGCACCGACACAGGCATCCGTTTTTATTAATGAACCCTCCCTCGCTCTCTTTCAGTCTCATTACTCCATTTCCAAAGGAGCAGCGTTAATGGGGATCGGCACAAAAAATGTTTATACTGTCCCAACTGATGAGAGGTAGGCTGTCTCTGTCACACACACGTTCCTGCTTAAACCTACATGATATGCTGGCTCCACGCCTGTGAGCGCAGGCTTTTCCTTCAGTCATACACGTGTGGATATGAAAATGTATAAAATCATTTACGGAACCAGAGAGTCAGAGTAGGAGGTTCCTGAATTCAGTTTGTTTTTCTTCCATGTCTTCCATCTGAACTTTACCTGTTTTTCAGAGGAAGGATGATTCCCTCGGCTCTCGAGGACAAAATAATGCTGGCAAAAAGTGAGGTTAGGAAGTCATCTGAATTTTTTTTTTTCCAAGCTTTGTTTTTTTAAGTGGACGATGATCCAAAACTAAAGAATAATATCTCATTTTGTGTGTTCAGGGTGCGGTTCCCATCATGGTAAACGCCACCGCAGGAACCACGGTGCTCGGAGCGTTTGATCCCATCGATGATATTTCTGACATCTGTGAGAAGCACAACTTGTGGCTGCACGTGGACGTGAGCTCACTGCGAAATTCAGCCATCCGTTTAATCCTTTCTGTCAGTCAGCATCTCCCATCAGGATTTTCCTTTTCTGTCCTCCTCAGGCATGTTGGGGAGGAGCAGCTCTCATGTCTAAGAAGCACAAGCACTTGTTAAAGGGCATCCACAGGTAAACACTGTGTGCAAGTCTCCAAAATATGCACAGAGGTAGCTGAATTTTTACAGCACATGACACATAACTGCAGCTGTGTGTGTGCGACCCCCACCCTCTCACTCTGGAGTTCCTACATTTGTTTCAGTGAGAGTAGCAAATGTAAATGGAGCCAATCCTACCTGTAAAAACAGCAAAAGTAAACTTGGATATGATATAAAAAAATCCATTTTCAAGACCAATTTTTCTCCTTTACTTTTTCTATTGCTGGTAAATTTTGGCTTCACGGTTACACAATGAAAAAGAATGTGAACTTCTAATATAGTGGAATACCACTGAGTGCTCATAACACTCTGTCATCCCTCATTTGTCTGATAAAGAGTTGACTCTGTTTCCTGGAACCCTCACAAGATGCTGATGGCCTCTCTGCAGTGCTCTGCTTTCCTGGTCAGAGACAAAACGGTAAGACTGATAAGTCACATCTGCTGAAAATACTAAAAAAAACACCACCAGTAAAGCCAGCAACAGTGACAGCAATAACACTAAGATGTGTCAAATCAACAGAATGTAAATGAGATCTTCAGCCAGATGGTCGGGACAGATGCTCTTCATGTCCTCTACGCTGTACCTGCAGTGTCATTTCAATGTAATAAAAAGAAATGGGCTTGTGCTCCCTCAGAGTCTCCTCCAGAGGTGCCACTCTGCTCGGGCCTCCTACCTCTTCCAGCAGGACAAGTTCTACGACGTCAGCTACGACACCGGGGACAAGTCGGTGCAGTGCAGCAGGAAGCCAGACGCCTTCAAGTTCTGGCTCATGTGGAAGGCTTTGGGAACAAGAGAGCTGGAGCAGAGGGTGGAGAGAGCCCTCGCCATGGCCAGGTCAGTCTGGGCAAATACAGATCATCTGTTGTCCTTCACAGCAAAGTTATATTTAAGTTATTATCTGACAACCATGGCTTTTGATAACAATGACATTATTTCCTAAAGTGCATACTGTCAGAGTCAGGGTACAGCCTTCTTTCACTGCAATTTTAAGCATTTCTGATTAATTCCTTTATTTAAAAAAAGATGTTTCTGCTGTTCTGTGTATTTGATTTGTTGTCTATGAACTATTTTCAACCAGATATAGTCTTTATATGATTTACAAATCACCACAAGGACATAAACACTGACAGCTGATCTGTTTGCAGGTATCTTACAGAAGAAATCAAGAAAAGAGACGGATTCCGTCTGGTGGTGGAAGTGCGTTCCTGCAAGTTCATACATGATTTGAAACTAAACCCCTAAAGCTAATCATGTGGCATTCGACTCATTTCACTTTCATGTTTAAGGCAGTATCCCTTTTTTTTTTTTCCCCTCTCCAGCCTGAATATGCGAACGTTTGCTTCTGGTACCTTCCGCCAAGCCTGAGGAACCTTCCAGACGGCCCCGAGCTCTGGAAAAAGCTCCACAACGTAAGGAGTTCATTACTGCAGAGTTATTTTAATGTATTCTCATGAACAGTAAATCTGTGAACCTCTGACACTGCTGCAGCCTTTTGGGACATAATGTATGGACTTTTAATCATCTGTAACTGACTTTGAGGCTTACTTTTAAAATCTCCATAATCTCTGTTTTCCATAAGAAATGAATTCTTACATCAGATTCCAGCATCTGTCTGTCAGTGAAACAAGTCCAAGCTGCCAATAACCTTTTAATATTAATCCACCAATCAGAAACAGAGGTCTGATTGACTTGGATAACTGCACTGATATGTCATTGGCAGACATGAATTCGGTATGAGGTAGTAAAAAGTCATTGCAGTTTCTTCCCTCCTCCTCTAGGTGGCCCCAGTGGTGAAGCAGCGGATGATGAAGACGGGCAGCATGATGGTGGGCTACCAGCCCCTTGGAGACAAGGCCAATTTCTTCAGGATGGTGGTCATTAGTCCTCAGGTCAGCAGGCAGGACCTGGACTTTGTCCTGGATGAGATACACAATCTGGGAAAAGACTTGTGATTGCAAAAAGCTTTCCTCTGGCACGCGTGAATTTGTCAGCGAATTCTCACGACCCTATCAGAGGAGCGATGTAACCTAGTAACTTACAAAGATGTCTGATTATCTGTAAATATTGGAGCTGTGTTTATTCTGTACATATAAAAAAAAAATATAGCCAAACTTAAATAAATGCCATATAATTTTGCAAATTGACTAAAATAAATTCCACATGCTGTATATGATTTGTAGTTTTTTTTTTGTTTGTTTTTCAAAACATAAACTTAGCACAAAAAGTATTGAAATTTGTGTTTGGTCACATTCCAAATGTGTATAAGATTTACTGCCAAGAAGCATTGTTACACCAAAGAAAGAATTACTTTTTGTGCTAAGTTTATATTTGTCCTTCAGTATTGCCCACCTGTTTTATGCACCCTGAATGATAAGTGTCATGCCTCCAGACCAGCAACAGCCAAATCCACCTGCCTTCAGATTTTAATTCATATTCATGTGAATGTGGGATAGAGTTAGGAATACTTTGGGGGAATTTCTTCAAATTTGGCACAAACATCAAAGAGGAACTTGGAGGTCAAAGTCACTGTGAGCTCACAAGGCACAGCTTTAGTCATAAATCAAGAGTTAAAGGTACAGTGAGTAGTTTTTTTTGTTGTTGTTTTATTTAATAGAAAAAACAACATTGTATTCATAAATATACATTGATTAGTGTGTAATTATGTCTTCTAACAAACTGATACATTTTTATAAACTTAGAATTAATCTATTAAAAGTACATTTTTGTAGGAGCCAAGATGGCATGCTGACAAAGGTCCCAAAACAATCTCACATGATATGAGAGTTTATTCATTAAGGCCTCCTGTGATGCGTTTCAGCCTCCCGTCTACACGGGGACGTTTCAGAAACGCTCTGCGTTTACACGAGAACGCTTGAAACGATGAAAACGATGTAGTTCCCATTGCCAGGCCACAAGGTGACAGTGTTTTTTGCAAAGTTTGTTTACACAACACGCGCATGCGTGGAGAGACTTAGTAGGATGCGCCGCAAAGATTTGTTCATTATTTACAAAATGGCCAATGTGAGAGGCTTCGTGGACTGACGACGAGGTTAGATTGATGCTGCACACAACACTCAATAATAAAACGGCAAAAACACAAGAAAAGATCAACTGTGAATCGTGCTACTCGAAGTTCACTGAAGCACTCGTGAATGCTAACCCTAACGAGTGTTGTTCATCTATTAGCGCGGAAAACTGTGGCTTCTGTATGTTTATGCACATGAATTGGGAGGGGTGAGAAAACAGAACTCAGCTGACTGCAATCTGAAATCTACAGACGTCTAATGGTTTTACACACTATGACATAATTTCACACAAACATCTAATAGGATAAAATGAAGAAGCACTCGTACCTCTTAAGAGGTGGAAGGTTACCTTCACTGCGACGCTGTGTGTGAAGCACATAAGAGTCTGGAAAGACATGGATTTCTCACTTGATTGGTTAGTGGTGGCAAATATCAACCACAAAGAAGTAATTTTTCTTTTTTATAATTATTGTATTATTTGTGGTTATTATTATTGGTTGTGTTTGTGGATTATTTTTTCTCATTTGGTTGCAAACACAACACCACCAGCCATGTCCTTACAGCTTCTAGAGAAAGTTAGTAGCAAATTTAGGCAACATCAGGTAAGAGGGCGGTGCAGTGGTTAGCACTGTCATCAAGAAGGTTCCTGGTTTGAACCCCAGCTCTGGCCTTTATGTGTGGAGTTTATACGTGGTCTCTCCACTCCAATGATGTGCATGTTAGGTTAACTGGTGGTTCTAAGTTGACCATGGATGACAGTTAATGCGTGCAGAATAAAGTACTTTATGAATGTATGATTCAATATAGCTTATAGCCTGAAGCAGTCTGTAAGACTAAAAAAAGCACTGTATAAATGCCAGTCCATTCCAAGACCTATATAATAATACCTGCTATTTATTTTGCTTTGTTTTTTGGATCAAAGCTAGTCTATCACTGTGCCTGTGCCCTCTGGTGTTGGGAGATTATGAGTGGTGTTTTTTTTTTTACTGTTGTTGTTTTGAAACAAAAAAGGAAAACAGATGCTTGATCTGGAAATTAAATATATATACTGTATTTAGCCAAGCTTTTGTCTTTATTTCATCTCCATTTCAGGCCTTACATTAAACATTGTATCAGCTCCAGATTAGTTGCTAAAAGAAGACATCAGCTACGATGTTTTATTCAAAGCCAAGAGGGGTTATTTTCCTGATGTTTGTGTTCTCTTACTGTAAATCTTACTTGAACGCCCTGCTGCTAAGTGCTGCTTCCATTATGACCGTCTGCACAGTCACAAAGGTTTTTAGGTCACTGACACGTTAAAGATATACTCACTTAGCTAAATAAACATGAATGCGTGCTTTTAAGCCGCTGCCAGAGTGATTCTGTGGGGTCTGTGCTGACCTGCTGGGTTCTGGTTTCATATCTTACTGGACTGTGTGAGCACTGTAAGTGCAAGCCAGCAGATTAACCGGTCATAGCTCACTTAAATGCTGATGAGTGAAGTCAGTTTTGGGACCTTGATAAAATTATAGTGTAGTTTTTTTTAACCACACATTAAAAAAAAAAAAAGAATTCACAGAGGACCTGCTCCTTTCAATAAGCACAACATAAAATAAATCTGCAAGTGGAAATCAGGTAACCATGGTGTTAACACAGCCCATGCGAGCAATGTGGAAACAAATGCACATCTCTGATGACGTCATCCTGGACTGATGACGTCATCTTGAAGAAGCTGACCTTTTCTGTGTGGGGCTGCTAGCCCGCCACCATGCTGCCCCTCTTTGATCACAGGTGCCACCTGCAGGATGAAGGACTGACAGCACTGACACAAACATGGTGCGAAGACTTTAGTCACGTTCTCGTTTTAGAGTATCACTTTTGGGTCGTCATCTCCTTAAAATGTGGAAGGTTGGGTGGAACGCACCAGACGCAAATGTTTGCATATTCAGGCTGCAGAGGAAATACAGACTTCTATAAATACGTGAAAGCATTCATGAAATGTTTCTTTTCACAGTTTTATTGAGTTACTAGTGCGAATGAACTTACTTCCATTAAAATGCTGAGTCTTTCTCTTTCTCAAAATAATTAATTTTTGTTTTAAAATATTATTAGATAGTTGATTTTTATTCATGAAAGGAAGTGTATAAAATATAATACGTAGTACTGAGGTTATTCACAAAAATTACCACTAGAGTGCACTGTGCACCAGCGGGTCACAGCAAACGATGCTTTGGGGCAGTCAGCATGTTAAACATCATTTCATATTGTTGGTAAAGTTAGAGTAAAGTAAAGTTCGAGTACACAGAGTTCGCTGCAGTCTCTAAAGTATTGCTCGGTCTGTTGTTTTGGGGGGGGTTTCTGAGTAAAGCCCATACTTCGATGCAGTTTTTCAGGTTTAAATAAATGGCTGCATGAACTACATGAACTATACTTCTGAAGTGTGAAAGACTGTTGCTCAGATTTATCTGCAGCCCTGCACTACATGGTTCCGCAGACTGACCTGGCCAAGGGGGAGGGCTCTGTCCACCCTCTGCTCCAGCTCTCTGGTTCCCACCGCCTTCTACGTGAGCCAGATTTTGAAAGCATCCAGCTTCTTGCTGCACTGCACAGACCGGTCCCCTGTGTCAAAACTGATGCCATGGAACTTGTCCTGCTGAAAGAGGTAGGAGGCCTGAGCAGAGTGGCACCGCTGGAGGAGGTAGCACAAGAACACAGATGAGTTATACAGAATATATTTTATATTTAACAGGAGGTCAGAGACTTTGTACAAGTTCTCACAAGGATGGGTAAGGATGGGCATTTAGGATTTTATTGAATGCTCCCTTTTATTCCGTTGAAGGTGAATTCCCCCAGTGATTCTTGATCAATGTGGAAAATGTGTTTGCCTGCACACATTTACAGCGCCAATGCAACTAGGTCTATACAGAGGGTAAAATAATAGTTTAGTACCTGCTGAGTTTTAGGTTTGCTCTGTTACAAAGAAATGAACAGTCTTTAATATTATGGTAGTTTCATTTTAATGGAGCGAGACAGAATATCAAAAAGAAATCCAGAAAAAAAATACATTACATAAAAGACATAAATTGATTTGCATGTCATTGAGTGAAATAAGTATTAGATTCCTTAGAACCCAGACAGAATTCAGATTGGCTCTGTGCCCATGTGGCACACAGATTACAATCTATCAGTCACATATACTCCTGATCTCAACTCGTTATGTGAATTTGTGGGTGGCTGTAGGAAGTAGAGCAGGTCACCTACTAATCGGAAGGTTGGTAGTTCGATTTCTGGCTCCAGTCTGCATGCCAAAGTACATCTTTGGGCAAGATACTGAACCCCAAGTTGCTCTCCAGTGTGTTCATCTGTGTGTGAATGTTAGATAGAAAGAACCTAGCTATAGAAAAAACTTCAACTGGAATTCGTGTGTATTGTCTTACTAAAATCTTGGGTCGTTTCTGAATGTCGCTGAAACCCAAGAAAACTACATAAGTTGCACTCAAAGTCTGTTCCAGGGAAACCTACAAAATATTAGTATTGGCCATTTTCACAAATGAACTGGACCGTTTCAGGAGAATCAGATTTTCCCACAGCTGGCCTTCGTCACATGCAGCACACAGCAGGAAATAATCCGCTTTAGACTTGTTTGCACTTCTGGATCCCATGGGCCAGATTTGCTGAAGCTCTGCTCCAGTGCAAAACCCTCTTTTGATGTTTAACAGAGGCTGTTGGTATTTACTACAGAGGTGTCCACGGACGCAGTTATTCCATCTGTGCTTGGCATTTGTGGTTAGTTAGTTGAGTTTCCCATACAGAGTGTAAAATACCGGGAGGAGAGCATTTAAATGAATAACACAAAAATGATTGATTGCGTGTTGTGCTGAATTTAGAAAAATAAATTCTTATTTTGGACCCGATGCAGTGGTGATGGTTGCTGCTAGCAGGGGGAGGGGAGTTCATCAGAATGAGTGGGTAACTCTCATAGGCGGATGGCTCAGATCTCTGAGAGTGGTGCCACAGCTTTTGCTCATGAGTATTCATGACGGCTTGTTATGTATCACAACAGCTTGCTGTAATACATAATATTTTTTTCTGACAATGAATCACACTGTGCTTTAAAAGGTTCCTTCCGCAATGATTTAGCCTAAATATATAGAGCTATACAAGAGCCAGAAAATGTAGGAAGCACTGTGATGTAGGTGCTGTTTACTGGACAGCAGATGAGGTATCAGGCGATGAGTAACTTTGTCTTACCATTTTGTCTCTGAGCGTGAAAGCAGAGCACCCCAGTCATGACATCAGCATCTTATGAGGGCTCCAGTCACCAGAGTACACAAAGCAGCACGAGAGGTTACACGTAGTGTGTTTTGGTGGGAAACAGTCAGCGTTTCACTTTACTAAGAGATAACAATGCATCAGTGTAGCTGCCGCTTTACCTGCAGACGCCCTTTAACAAATGTTTATGCTTCTTAGGCACGAGGGCTGCTCCGCCCCAACACGCCTGAGGAAAAAAGAGAATATTACGACGAGGGAAGCTGATCGTCAGACGTGGTTACAGTAAATAGATGACCTGATTAATCACAGGGCTCACATCACCATGCAGCCGCAGGTTGTGTGCTTCTCACAGATGTCAGCAATTTCTTCGATGGGATCAAACGCGCCGGGCACTGAGGTTCCTGCAGTGCTGTTTACCATGAAGGGAGTGCACACACACACACACACACACACACACACACACACACACACACACACACACACACACACACACACACACACACACGGACATTTTATTCAGTAATTCCAGAGCTTTTGTCTTTAAAAGCCCACCAAAACCAGCAAGGATTGCTTCCCCGCCTCACTCCAGTGAAATGGACTCAGCTTACTAATACATTTTTACACCAGCATATTGTGTCTTGACTAACATGGGAAATTAAATTTTCACGGAAACACAGTGAGGTATTCCCACACCAACTATTGACCATGCACTACCGGGTCTCTGTGTTCCTGGCAGATTTAAGCAGGCCAGCGTGTGTGAGTGGCTCTTTCCCTCTCATCAGACGGTATCGCATAAACATTCTTAGTGTCGATCCCCAGGAAAGCTGCTGCTTTGGAAATGCAGACACTGAAAGAGATTAAGGAAGAATTACACAACAATTACAATTACACAAAGTACTGTAGATCTAATTTCACTGCATGAGTCATTGTTCAAAGACTGCGGTGCATTTGTGAGGCGAGCGTCCCTCAAGAGATGAGAGATTTGTCTGCTTAATCGAGCAAGTAAAGCATTCACTCCAACATTCATTTCTGTGAAAGAGGCCAGAAAAGAATGTTCTGCTCATTAAGAGGGTGAGACTGACGCCAGAGAAGAGCTTCTTCTAAGACAAATTATATTTAGGATGCTCTTTCAAGAAGTAAGCAAATGTCGCACTCAGGGATTAAGAAAATGTGGCCACTGGCAATAACTCAGATCTATACACAAAAAAAAAAAGAGTCAGTGAAGAATTTTTTTTTGTGGTGATATTATGCGAACATTTTATAAAAACCTACTTCCTGTGATGTGAGCGTGACCGAGCGTGGAGCAGCAGCGATGCCTTTGATGTCAGGGCAGCATCGGTACCTGGCTAAGTTCCCGGCGTGCATGTTGGACATTGAGCCACCTGGAAGGAAAGCAGCATGCAGGATATTACGTGCTAAGAAAAAGATTTTCCAGAAAGGCTGGGATGAATGCAAAATGTCAATAAAAACAGACTGCAATGATTTGCAAATCATTTAAAGCCTTTATTTAACTGAAATGAGGAGCGGAACCATCTGGCTTGTTTTCAGCGCACACTTCAAAAGACAGAATCTGTGATGGTATGGGAGCCATTTGTGTGCATGGCGTGGGTAACTTGAACAACTGTAAAGGAGCCATTAATGCTAAGCAATATAGGCAAATTTTGAAGTAACATATGCTGCCATCCAGACTGCTTATTTCTGAAAAACACTGAATGGAACACAACAGCATGGCTCATTAGGAGAAGTTGATAAACAGTACAAACCTGTCACCCTTTAAAAAAATATTTGGAGCATTATGATACAAAAATATGTCAAAGATCTGCCACCAATTCTTCACATAGCTCAGGCAACATATTTCAGATGGAAAAATGCCTGATAGCAAATTATATTACCCTACAGCAATCACATGGAGGGGCAGCCAACTGATAGACTGCCTACAAATGGCAACATTCAGCAACAAGGAGTAGACCCCTGATTAGTAACACTGGCATACCCGCTATGATCTGTCAGTGACCGCACCTGCATTGAAGGTTCCACCTCCTCCATCCTCCCAGCCAATCAGCTCCTTCGTCTTCTTCAGCACAGCATCCTCCATCAGGGTGAAAACTGGCTGTATAAGGATCCAGTAGGATTTCTCTACAAAGCATTAGCTTAAGTGTTTTAACTCACAGACTGGGTTTGAGGGCCTCGACGATGAAGCTTGCCACCACAGAGTGGGGCTCCATCCCAGCATAAAGGTGGCTGGAGAAACAAGGAGGGGTTAAAAATGAACCAGGGAACAGTCAGGTGAATGTTACTTTGCTAGGAATCCAAACTCCTTCAGTAAGTACAACAGGATCAACAGGCCTCTGGACTCGACCATCCTTTTTAAATCAAGACCCACTGGACTCAAAAACAGAATTACAATATAAACACATGCAAACCAACTGCAGAGAAATATCAGCTAACTGCAGAAATACGGTGAAATACAGTACCGCTATGAAGAGACTTAAAAAACAACAACGACACAGGGACACAAAACAAAAATAAAACACGGAACGTCTACAGAGAAGCATTAAAAATGAAGGCAGACAGATGCGATGCAAAAAACAAGAAGAAATCGAAAACAAAACAGGAGTCACGGGTTCAAAAGGGTGCTAAATGATCCCAGTCAGGATTTGGAGGCGTTTGAGGCTGTGAGGGACAGGACGTCTCTCAACAAACTGCTCTCCATCATGGATGGCCCATCTCACCCACTCCACTCCACTCCACTCCACACTGCTGAGGCAGAAGAGCTCCTTCTCCCTCACACTGAATCAGCCTCGCTGCCATAAAGAACGCTTCAGGAAATCATTCCTACCATTCTCTATAATAACTCTTCTTTCTGTGACAGGTGCGTTCACCTGTCACAGAAAGAAGATCCCACACACGTATTTCTGTATTACATCTTCTTGCAGCTGTCTTTCAGATTCCTAGTGTACATATTCAGATTCATAGTGTACACATTATTTATTAATGCCCTACTGTCCTGCACAGTGTCAGTCTCTTCTACATTTTTACATTTTATTTATTTTGTTTTCATCACTGTTGTATATGTGTACTTTTGCACCCACACTCACTGTACTCTACTGACTGTAATATTTTCTTGCTGCTGTAACACAATAATTTCCCTTGTGGAATAAATAAAGTATCTATCTATCTATCTATCTATCTATCTATCTATCTATCTATCTATCTATCTATCTATCTATCTAT
>JAVDPK010002216.1:2196885-2229005 GCA_034780415.1 Cichlasoma orientale | reverse complement strand
CGGACAAACCCTTATGGGGCCCATAATGCGTGCCCTTACTTATCCCATATGGGGCCCACCTATGTGTGCTGGCTGGGGCAGTTGGTTTCTTTGTTTCTATCCTCAGGCTTTTTAGTTTAGTTTTCTGAGGTCCGTCCTCGGCTGTTGTTTACTTTCTATTTAATCCTGTGTTTCACTTTTCTGGGTTCCTGTGTTCCCGGCTCTGTTTGGCGATTTTTTGTTTCTGCTTTATTCTCCAGTTAAGTGGTCTCTGTTCCTTGTGGTGTAGTTTAAGTCCTGCTCTTGTGTCTAGTTACCCATTATGATCTTGTTCCTGTAGTGTAGGGGTTGTAGTCCCTCAGCGTGTCTGCTTCCCTGTGTTGTGTCAAGTCAGCATTTCTGTTTCCATGTCTACTTCCTGTTTTACTTTGGCAGTCTTTTGTATTGTGTTCAGTTTTACTCCCCTGGCCTTAGTTATGCTCCCTGGTATGTCCTATCTCCCTGACCCCTGATACATTCTTTTTCAGTGGGCTTATGCACATGAGACTGAAACAGCGATGCATCCCAAAAAATTAATATTCAACCTAAATCCTCCAGCATTAATAATGGTTAGGCTCTGGGGACAAGGAAGTAGTATGAGGGGGCCCCCAAATCAAATTTGGCCTAGGGCCCCTTCAATGCTTCGGCTGGCTCTGGCTGGGACAGCAAACCTTCTGGCAATGGCACATGATGAGATAAGAAGAAACCCTTTATTAGTCCCACGATGGGGAAATTTCAATGTAGCAGCGGCAAGGTATTGTACAGAGAAAAGACAAACAGTGACTAGGATACAATAAGATAAGAAGTATATAATAAGAAGTATAAGAGGTAAGATAAAAATGAATAAGAAAATATAAAAAACACAGGAGGTATAAAGAATGATAAAAATCTGATTAAAAAAAACTGTATACACAATATGTACAGTATAGACAATATGACCATGTGACCAGTGTAGATATTATGTACATAGTAGACACAAACGTAGACGCTTTTTATGTCTGTGAGGAGTGTTGGTTAAAAAGTCTGACTGCTGCAGGCACGAACGACCTGCGATAGCGCTCTCTCAAACATTTGGGGTGCAGCAGTCTGTCACTGATGGAGCTCCTCGAGGCTGTCACCGTGCCACACATGGGGTGGGAGCCATTTGACAACGTGGAGCATAGCCTTGTTGTCGTCCTCCTCTCCGCCACCACCTCCACAGTGTCCAGGGAGCAGCCCAGGACAGAACTGGCCTTTTTGATGAGCCTATCAAGTCTCTACCTGTCAGCAGCAGTTATACTGCTCCCCCAGCACTCCACACTGTAAAAAAGGGCTGATGCTACAACAGAGTCATAAAACGTTTTCAGGAGTGCCCCCTGCACCCCAAGGACCTAAGTCTGCTCTGACCTTTCTTATAAAGTGCATTGGTATTATCTGACCAGTCCAGTTTATTGTTCAGGTGAACACCCAGGTACTTATAGGATGTAACCCTATCAATTGATGTGCCATCCTGGAGGAGTTGGACTACCTGTGCAACCTCTGTAGGCTCCAGGTATCGCCTCATGCTACCAGCAGTGACACTGACCCTAGCCAAATGCAACACTAGTGAAAAAACAGTCAGAAAAGATGAGGAGGGGAAAATGTCAGCGGCCTCCCCCTGTTAAACCATTCCTGTTTTGGGGGTTGTCTCATAGCTGCCCCTCTATTGCACCTGTTGTTAATTTCATTAACACTAAAGCAGCTGAAACTGATTAACAACCCCCTCTGCTACTTAACTGACCAGATCAATATCTCAGAAGTTTAATTTACTTGATGCTAAACGCTGATTAAAAAGTGTTTTTTTAGCAGTCTATATAATACAATAGCATCAGCAAACCCCATTGTTTATTTCCCTAAGAAAATCACATCAAGTCTTATGGCATTTTCTCCTTTTTAGCATCTAAATCTAAATCTTAGAACAGAAGAACTGTAAGGCCAAAACTTGATGTTAAAGGTCACATGTTGTAGTTTCTGAAACTAGGCTTAATTAGCACGTGGTTAAAATGACGCCTGACCCTAACCCTCAGCAGTTTGCTGGTGACCTGGTGCACGTTAAATCTATTCCAAAGTTTAGCCTCTGCTTCCTCCAAAATGTGGTCACATCAGGGAACAATAAAAAAGGCAATGATGGAAAGGGAAGCCACAGTTCTGCTATAAAAGCCGGGGGCGGGGGGGTGAATGACTTCTTATTTTATCTGGATGCCGAATGGCACAACAACAGTGAACAGAGGTGCTGTCAGGATCTCGGAACGCTGACAGATTTTTGATAGATAGTGGCAACAATTTTAGGCTGTTTAGAGTAAAATGAAATTTCACAGCATGAAATTAGAACAAACAATAAAAAAAAAAAAGGATCCAAGTTTTACAGAACTAAGATCAAGGCAGTAGCATCAGCAAACCCCCTTTGTTTGTTTGTCAGCACCCGCACCTGCACAGGCCCCCCACCCAAGTTTGAGAGCAACTGGCTTAATTTGATCAGTGCTGTTTAGAAGAGTAACAAATATGAACTCTAACACACTGAGTGAACTCTTATCTGAAACGCTGTCCTCATGCTCTCTCTTGTCCTGCTCATAGAAAGGATGCAATCTGAATACATATTTATTGAACTGCTATATATACACGACAGTTTAATAAAAGGGTGATAACCTGAAAACATGCCCAGGCAATGCATCACCACACGTATGTGTTTATGCACATGTTGGTAACCCTGTAGTCACAGGTGGGGTTTTAACTGGAAAATTTCAATTTCAAACTATTAGTAATCCAGGAAGAATGAGTAATACTCTTACTGTAAGCCAGCAATAGCACCAAGATGAGAGAGTCAAGAAAAGTTCAAGTGTCAAACACACAAGTTGATAGTGTGATGGAAATTTTTAAGATTTTTACTTTCTGTGTATTTAGCTATTGTGTTCCTGTGACTGACAGAAGGCTCCATAGTATAGGGGGTTAGGGGAGGGGGAGGGTTTAGGGTTAGTGCTTTTATCTCCATATAATCCTCTATTACAAGATAAACTCGTCTGTACAAGTTATCATTTGCACAGAATGTTCTGATTGTATCCTGTGATTGTGGCGGTTACATAACTGGTTCCTATTAATGATCCTATGCTTGCTTTTATTCTTTGTCAAATACCATGCAGCCTGCTGCTGCTGCTGCTGCACTCTGCATTGTTGTTCCACCACTTTGAAAGCCTCACAAAGACAGCCTGTTTGTGTGGATCCACTTATTCCAGATTTCCATAACAATAGTTAATGTGTCAACTGTAATAAGTTAATAGTTACAGTTTAACTCCTTCTACGGCACACCCAAATTTAGATTGATAACTAACTGCTAATGTTTGCTAAGTGTACAGTTACTACTGTATGTGCTAATGCCAGCAAGGCTATTCTGGTATGCGTCTTTCATATCAACAATCAGCACAGTGAGAAATACCAGCAACCTGGATCATTTTGTGTTCTGGCACCTCTGAGCACTGCATGGAAAAGAGGTGACAAACAACTCCTTTGTTAGCCCTTCTTTAGGTTAAAGGATGCTGGTGGTAGAAAAGATTCAGGGCTGCATCTCCATTGTTCATAAATTATGCCCATGCACAATACAACTTATTCCAAGGCATACACACATACAAGGTCTTGAATAATCAGGCCCCATCTTATCTTAAAGACCTCATAGTACCATATCAACTTAGGGAGGCAGAGCCTTCAGCTTTCAGGCCCCTCTTCTGTGGAACCAAATTGGATTCGGGAGACAGACGCCTTCTCTATTTTTAAGATTAAGCTTAAAACTTTACTTTTTGCTAAAGCTCACAGCTGGATCAGGTGACCCTGAACACTCCCTTAGTTTTGCTGCTGTAGGCTCAGGCTGCAGGGAGACCTCCCTTGATGCACTGCGCATTTCTTCTCCACTCACTTCTTTTGACTCCCCGTGTGTTTCTACACCACTAATGTATACTATTAAATTTCTTCCATAGTTCATGCTTTGTTCTGCCTCCCTATGCGCTCTTTTCTCTTTTTTCTTCTCTTTTCCATCACCCAGTTTGTTGCCCGTTGCCACCGGCTCTCTCCAAGGCTGTGTGCTGAGCCCCTTCCTGTACACCCTCTACACACGTGACTGTACACCATCCCATCCATCAAATTCCATCCTTAAGTTTGCAGATGACACCACCTTGGTTGGGCTCATTATAGGTGAGGATAAGGATACCTACAGAAATGAGGTGAAACATCTGTCCACGTGGTGCGTAGCCAACAACCTACTACTGAACACTTCAAAAACCAAGGAGATCACTGTAGACTTCCGACAGACCAGATTGGACCACACCCCTCTTTACATCAGCGGGGATGTGGTGGAGAAAGTGACCTTCAGATTCCTGGGAGTCCACATATCAGAGAAGCTGACCTGGTCTGTCAACACCAATGCAGCGATGGCTAGGGCCCAGCAGAGATTACACTCCTGAGGGTCCTCAGGAAGAACAAACTGGATCAGAGTCTGCTGATGACCTTCTACCGATCAACCATCGAGAGTGTGATCACATATTGCATCTCTGCCTGGTACGCTGGGAGCTCGGTTGTAGACAGACATGCTCTCCAGAGGGTCATAAACACAGCGCAGAAGATTGTCGGCTGCCCTCTGCCCTCCCTGGTAGAGATCGCTGGCTCCAGATGCCTGAGAAGGTCCCTGACCCTTCTCAATGATCCCTTCCACCCAGAGCATCACCTGTTTGAACAGTTGCTATCTGGCAAACGATTCAGGTCAATGAAAGCCGCACATCCTAAGAAACTGTTTCTTCCCATGGGCCATCAGAACATTAAACAACCACTGGACTGGTCATTCACTCTGCCAATGCCTCCATCATGTCAATTGTGCAATACTTCTGATTATACTCTGCAATACCTACCAAATTGCTGCTAACAACACTGCTATCACTCATACACATCCATACTCATATTCAAGTATATTTAGGATTTTAATATTTTCCTCAGCTGTGTAAATAAATTTCCTTAGCTGTGTAAATATAACTTAAACACATGTGTACAAAGTGTTTTTATATGTCTTATTTATGTTTTATTTATCATATTTTATTCTGCTTTATATACTTTATGCTGGTAGTAGTAGTATGCCGCATAATGGGAGAAGCGCCTGTAATTTCATTATATGTGACATATAATGACAATAAAGCTATTCTATTCCATTCTATTCTGTTAAAAGGGAGTTTTTTCTTCCCACTGTCACCAAGTGCTTGCTCATCTGAATGTTGGGATTTTCTCTATTGTAGCAGGTATTGTAGGTTCTTTACCGTACAATACAAAACACCTTGAGGAAACTCACACTGTGACTTGGCCCTATATAATAAAGCTGAATTGAACTGAAGGCACACCTACTGTATTGGCGTGTTTAAAGTTTCATGCATGAAATGGATTGATAAATAACATATAGAATGAATCATTTAATCAAAACATGAGACATGGATCTTTTTTCTTGCCATATTCAGATTGCATTGGACCTTGCTTGGCCTCAGTCCTGCTTTTATAGCAGAACTGCTGCCTGCTGATCTTAATTTAAATCTCCATATGACCACATTTTAGGGGAAGCAGCAGCTAAATTTTGTAACAGCTTTCATCATTTCATCAGCTTTTAATGCACACCAGGTCAAAGCACTGAGAGTTTGGGTTAGGCTGCATTTTAGTCACATGCTAAATAATATTTTCATAACTAGAAGATGTTGCCTTTTCAGTCAAGTTTTTGTTGTATGCATTTGGCCTTAGTTCTTCTGTTTTCAGATTTGGATGCTCAAAAGGAGGAAATGCCATATAAGAACCTACCAGTAAACTTAAATGCCAGATAAATTAAAAAAAATATACAGGTTAACCTTTTTATAAACTTTCCACATGCTGTAGCTTATTCTGGCCATATATATATATATATATATATGTGTGTGTGTGTGTGTGTATATATATATATGTGTGTGTATATATATATATATATGTGTTTATATATGTATATATATGTGTGTATATATGTATATGTATGTATGTATATATGTATATGTATGTATATATGTGTATATATATGTATATGTATGTGTGTATATATGTGTATGTATATGTATGTATATATATATATGTGTGTATGTATATATATATGTGTGTATATATATGTGGACTTTATCTTTAAAGTATTTTTGTATCTGTGTATGTTTTTTTTAAAAAGTACGACATAGATAAAAAAAAGTTTTATAGTGCAGTTTTATTCTCAGAAAGCAGTAGATTCCCATCATGTGGCTGAAAATGGTACTGCAGTCTGTAACTACACTGTGTTAACCCTTCACAGCATGTCGGTGCCCCCAAAACCTTGCATGATTAATTACACCGTGTAACACACTGATTGTCTTTGACAAGCAAGTGTTATTTTCTAACTCTTTTTTATTGTAAAACAATAGAAAATGTTTTATATATTCCTGTCAAAGTTTGTTTATGTGGATTTTAGAATGATTTTTTTTTTTTGCTCCAAAGTACATAAATACATCAAATCAGTTTGTTTTGTTTTTAATTGGTTACCATTTTTATAGGCAATTTTTGAAGAGAAACAGCTTGAATAAAGGTTCAAACCCAAATGAAAACCACTACGAAGTGGCATTATAATGGAAAATTTTGTTTATATGTTATAAACAAATCCAGCTAATTTTGGGATCAAATATATATTTTTTAGTTTGTTTACATGTACAGAACTAGGAAAACATGGTTTAAACCCAAAGACAAGACAAAAGTGGAATTAGTTACCAGGTGTTACTTTAATAGTAAAGTAATAAATTTGTTTTGTTTATTTTGTTTTTTTAAATTTATGCTTACTTACTTACATTGTTATATTTATCTTTAGCCACATATTGGGGAGTATAGTTATGCATACTTCTTTTTCATTTAATTAGTTCTACTTAATTTATTTTTCTAATATTTAAAAGCAAGCATAAAGGCTCACAGTGATGGGCACAGTGGTGCCATAATGCACACCATGTTTGAAAAACAAAAACAAACACAGCATATCAGCAGTTCAGCACCTGCTGGAGGGGTGATGGTTTGGGCTTGTTTTGCAGCCACAGGACCTGAGCACCCTGCAGTCACTGAGTCGACCATGAACTCGTCTGTATACCAAAGTCAAATGTGAGGCCGTGTGTCTGACAGCTAAAGCTTGCCCCAAACTGAGCCATGCAACAGGACAATGATCCCGATCACAGCAGCAAATCTACACAAACTTCAGTTCAGCGTCTCTTAACAAATAATGTAAATATTGTAAACAAGTTCTCCTAACTTTCTTTTTTAAAGGCCATTCAGAAGGACTTTTTCTGTCATGTTCTGCCATTGTGAATGCCACGATTGTAGTCCAAATTTAGAGCTCGGAGAGTTTGGAGCAGGCTGGATAGAACATTACATCATATGTAACCAAACTGTATTGCTTCTGATTTATATTTTCCTATGCAACACTCATTATATTAACATAACAGCATATTATCCGTGTAGAATCCCGTGTAGAACGGCTAATTCTGTTCCACGTTGCTGCATCTCCAAAGTACGTGATGTCATACGACTGAAACCATAAAGGTTGATAACACCTTCACTTAAGTGCACGTCTTTGTAGTCCGAAACTGAGCTAGTAAGGATGAAAACAGTTCACCACAAACTGCTTCCTGTGTTTCGATAGTAAGATTGCCACGGATTCTGCAGAATGCAAGTGCACGGTGCAAATGAATGAATGTGGCTCATTAGTTGTAAAGGTCACTCTCCACCACTTCATTAATTACCCTAATAGGTGTTAAAACGTGTAATGTGGGATTAGTACAATGAATGATGGCATGCTCATTTAAGCATGTGATCACTCTTTTCAAGTGAGAGACTGCTGGAAGTGTTCCTGCGAGCTCTGATAGGGTGGAGGATATTTTAGGGCCTCGTGTCATTTGTGGTTAAAGAGATATGCAAAACTTGCAGATAGTGGAAGTGAAAAAAACACCTTTTACTGAACAAGTGCTGAGGGTTAGAGCTCACTCTTGCATAATTCCTGCAAAAAGTTTCTGAAACAAGTCTTCTGATGTGATAAATGAAACTGATGTGTCTTTGGTATTTTTTTCACACATGTTAAATTCCACATTACAACAATTAATGTGAACTGTTCAAGAACTACAGTCCCCCATTTTCAGAGGTTTCAAATTAATAGGAGAAACTGATATACATTTAAATATAAAGACTCTTTTTAATACTTGGATTAAAAAAAACCTTTGCAGCCAATATCTGCCTGAAGTATAGACTCCATGAATATCATCCGGTGCTGTGTTTCCTCCCTCTGCCAGGCCTTTACTGGAGCCAACACAGGTTGCTGCTTGTTTGTGGGTCTCTCTGCATTCAGTTTTGTATTTAACTGTGGAAGAGCCCGCTCTGTTGGGTCGAGTCTGGCAGCTGGCTTGGCCATTGAAGAATATCCCATTCCTTTGCCTTGAGACACTCTTGGGTTACTTTTGCAGGATGCTTTGGGCCAATATCCATTTGCACTGTGAAGTACTGTCCAGTCAGTTTTGCAGCATTTGACTGAATCTGAGCAGAAAGTTCAGCCCTGTAGTTTCTCCCACTCATTTTGAGCCTCTGAAAATGGGGGATTGTAATTCTTAAGGTACAAGTCAACTTTAAAATTCCCACCTCATCTCTCCTACAGCCTATTTGCATGTGCACTATTTGCATGTGACACAGCAAAAAAGAGGAAGTCGTTTCTATGAGGGAGGTTATTGTAACAGATCAATTCTGTTCCCAGAAAAAAAAAGAAGTTTAGTCCTTTGGTGTTATTTGCCTACACGGGGCTTCAGTCTCTCTCTTTCACTTGCTCGTGGCTGTACAGTAGATTGAGTGCAGGTCAGAAGAAAATCACTCACCATTGTATTGAAGGGGAAACAGTCAGTGTTGTGAATTTGAATGGAAAGCCGTGAAAGCCAACCCACAGCGACACACATCGCCTTCCTTTACATATATTACATGGAGGCGAGGCCATTTTATCTGAACGCAGTTTGTTAAAAGTGAACTCGGCGTGTGTGCTTTTCATTAAAATGCATGTGTATCCACCCGCCAATCCGAGGACAGTCAACAACCCACATGCAGCACACAGGCATGCACATTACTGACTCGCCTTTCAGAGTTAAGGTTGTTTAATCTCTCTTTGTAGTCACTTTGTATCTTTGTAGTTGTTTTGAATGTTAATGTGAAGATTTTCTCTGTTTGTTGTGTTTTTTTTAATTAATAGTTGCTTTGATCTCTTTGAGGTTGTTTTGTAAATCGTTGTTTGTTTTATTTGTTTTATTTTATGAATTTGTAGTCACTTATTTGTAGTTGTGTAAGGTTGCTATGGTCATTTTGCATTTATTTGTGAAGTTTTTTTTCTCTTTTTGTTGTTTTTCTTTCATTTGTAGTCATGTTTGTTTCTTTGTGGTTGTTTTCTCCCATCTGTATTTTGTTAATGTCTCTTTGTAGTTATTTTGCATTGCTGTTTTTTATGTTTTATATCTCTTGGATCTCTCCTTGTCTCTCGTTGTTGTTCCTGTTTTTGTCTCTTAGTCATTATATATCTTTCTTTTTTTTTACTCATTGCCGCCGCTTCACACTCAGATGCAAACTGCTCCAGTGCATTCTGGAGGCTAACACCTGATGAAGCCAACAGGACCATGTCATCTGCAAAGAGCAGAGACATGATGCTGAGACCAACAAGGTGGAAGCCTTCCACCACTTGGCTCCACATAGAAATTGAGTTGGTGACCAGGGCAGTCCTGATGAAGTCCAACACCCACTGGGAACAAATCCGACTTATTGCTAGCAATGTGGACCCAGTGCTCGCTGCAGTGATACAGGGACCGAATGGCTTGTAACGATGGATCAGACACCTCCCGAAGAACCTCCCACAGGATCCCTCGAGGGACACAGCTGAATGCCTTCTCTGAGTCCAGTACCAGCTCTGGAGTCCAAGCCGTGCATTGAGGTGAGACCGACTATATTCAGCTGGCATCTCTCAACCTCACACACCAGCTCAGACGCTTTCCCCATCAGAGAGGTGATGTTCTATGTCCCAACGGCCGTCCTCAGCAGCTGGGGAGCAGACTGCCAGGGCCTCCACCCCTCACTGCCAGCCGGCACACACTGTGCCCCTTATGACCCTTTTTTCCATCCACAATAAAATTACAGGAAATCTGTCTTGTGAAATAAGTGACACTGTTTAGTGCCTGATTGAGTGAATGTATGTTGGTAACTATTCAACATGAATACCATGATCAACCATCTGAACGCAAGAATACTTTAAGTGAAGGTGAAATACAAGAACCCTCGACTGATCCAGCAAATATTCTGCTTTCCTTTCACACTTCTCCAAATAAAACAGAGTCCCTGCATTATGATACACTAAAAGAATTATGAATAATTCACAGTAACACCCTAAAACTGTCAAACTATTGATTTTTACAAAACCTCAGCAACACTGACCTTAACTTTATTTCATTTATTTGTTTGTTTATGGGAAACGTTTGTTCCACTATAGTTCTTTTTCCTCCTGATCCAGATATATATATATATATATATATATATATATATTGGGATATTAAAAAATATTTAATGTGCCTATTGTGAATCTCCCAGCTTTATGGAAGCGCACCTTCATTAACCTCTCAACATGCAGCCCCCCTTTTGTTTTTCTGTATAGTGTTAGGTCTGCTAAAATCAGCCCATTCTTCAGTGTCAGATAGTATAAACCTGTTGGAGACTCACATTAACAGAAAATCTTCTGGCTTTGAGCATTTACATTTTTTGAGTTCCCACTTCCTCCATCAGGAAGAGACACACACTGTCTTTGTTTCATTTAAACCACAACTTTGTGCTTTGAACCTGCAACATTTGAACGTTAACATTCAGGTTGATGGGGGGGTTTTTTTGGAAAAAATTAAACATTTTAAATTGCTTTTATTTTTCTTTGTGGATGCAAATCTTAAACATATAATGAAAAAATATCAAAGAACCAATAAAATGATTTGCAGTAGAGCCCTAAAACAATGGCCAGGCTGTGACACTGCAGCAGTGCTGCTCTCAGGATTAAGTCTTTGTTCACGCTTCAATAAGTCTTCTCAAGACGGCCGGCTGTTAAATGTGAAGGTGAAACTCATTACAGGGTTCAGACGTGTCTTTTTGTTCAGGGACATTCTCTTTGCCTCACTAGATACATTATCAAGCTCGAGATCTTCTCAAAGAAGCACAGCTCTTTCATCGCAGCGCTACCGCTTTTCTCTTTGTGAGGATTGGGTTTAAAACAACCCCTCTGTGTGTCAACTTGTATCCAAGACACATAGATTTAATGGTCTCAGATTCCCCAAACTGCTGGAGGGATCCGGCTTTGTTTTATAGACCAGCGAAAAGGTTTCCTGGTAGAGAAACAGCAATTGGAGAGCTGCTGGCTCGCTGCTCTGCCAAGACACACGGCTTGTTTCAGAGCAGAGACTGTACCAGAGGAGAACTGTGAACAGAACGGAGTATTGAGCCTCTTCAGCAGAACAATATGATACCACTGTAACCGTTGTTTCTGAAGGCAGCACAATGGGACTATAGAATCAGTAAATATGTTGTTGAAGAATTAACAAGAACAGCTTGTGGGTTGAGTTTGTGAAAAATCTGTTTAGCAGTTAAGTCATGAGTAAATCTATGAGTTAAAGGTACTTTCAGGTCAAAGAGCTAATAACCTGATTTCAGTCATCTGCAAGGATAATGCTGCTATAACCTAGGTCTCTCGCTCTTGGACAGTCCCTGTGCCGGATCATTTTCAGGGGAATGTTTCTTTTTGTTTGTTAAGCCACTTGGCACTGACCCACAAATCATTTGAGAATAAAAAAAGGAATCTAACTAAAGGCATGAATCTGCGTTGTGACAACACATAACAAACAATTTGGTACAAATCAATTTTAAATTGTATCTTTAGGCACTTTGTTCCTAGCAGCCTGTCAGAAAAACACATCATTTATTCACAGTTCTTCAATTGGATCTACAAAAAAATGCCAACGATAACACAGTTTGACAGGCATAAAATGTTATTTTTGCTCTAACAAGGTGATTCCCGAAGAGCTGTTAGCTGAAAACTTGGCATTTCTCGGCATGTTGTGCGGCGTGCTATTAACTAATTTAAGGAAGCTGGACAAGTGAAGGACAAAAGAAGAAGTGTCAGGCCTAAAAAACTATCTGCAGCAGATGAACAGTATCTGAAAGTCACGTCCTTAAGAAATAAGAAAAAATCCAGCAAAGACCTGAGAGCAGGACCTGAGAGATGCAGCTACTGTTCACTGAAGCCTCATCTGAAACAGCCTCAGTGGAAGGGTGTCGGTCCAGAAGCCATTCTTAAGGAAGGGAAGCAGGGAGAAAAGGCTGACGTTTGCCAAATCACACAATCAGTGGCAACAGGTCTGATGGAGTGATGAATCCAAATCTGAAAATTTTGGTTCAAATCATCGCTGATACGTACGGAGGAGGTCAGGAAAGAGGTGTAACAGTGAGTGTCTACAGCCATCTGTAAAACATGGTGGAGGTTTAGGGCTGCATTTCAGCCAGTGGTTTTGGAGATCCTGTCAAAATTGATGAAATTAGAGATTGTATAAAGGGCAAAATGAAGCTCCCTCAGGAGAACATAATAGAAGGTTTTCTGGGATTACCCTTTATACTCGGCAAGGCATCAAGATGGTACACTGTGTGCCCATGGGTGAGAAATAGTGCATGTAAAAGTCTCAAAAAAATATGGGAAAAAGATCTTGATTGCATATTTGATGAAGAAATTTGGGACACCATTGTTTCCAATAATGGGCTATATATCAGGGAAGCCAAAGGCAAATTTACTCAATATAAAATTCTTAACAGATATTATCTTACTCCATCGAGGCTCTACAAAATGGGCATAGGTAAAGATGACCTATGCTGGAAATGTCGAGAAACAAGGGGTACTTTCTTGCATGCCTTGTGGGAGTGTCCACAAATCTCTCCAATATGGAGCAGTGTACTATCATTCATGGGGGAATGGCTGAAATTTAAAGTACCTGAATCACCAAGACTGTGCCTATTGGGGGACAGAAGCGAGGTGCCACAGTTGGATAAAGCGGTTTTCAGAGTATTAAATACTGGACTTGTGACCTGTACCCGTCTTATCTTGATGCTGTGGAAAGAATCCAGGACACCAACCCTTAAAATGTGGAAAGAGAGACTGATTGAAAATGCAGCATGTGAGAAGATGCTTGTAAAAATGAGGGTGTAATAGAACAGTGGGATAGTTTTCATTCTTACATGTCTACAACATTGTAACGGTGAAATTCTCATGGCCTGAAGAGTTTTATGGTGCAATTACTCATTTAATTCATACACGTGTTCATGTTCCTCACTGTTTTTATTTATTTTCTATTTTTATTATTATTTATTTTTATTTCATGTTTCTTTTTTCTGTTTTGTTTAAATGTTCTAAAAACTTAATAAAAACTTTAATTGAAAAAAAAATTGATGAAATTATAAATGCACAAATGCACCATCAGATGTTGATCCACCACGCAATTCCAATTTCAGCATGACAGTGATCCCAAATGCACTGCCAATGCAGTAAGCTATCAGTCGTGGATTGGTCTCCCCAGAGCCCGGACCTCAACATTATTGAAACCACGTGAGATCATCTTAATAGAGAACAGAACAACAGACAGAAACATCCAGAGAAGAGCTTTGAATGTCCTTCAAGAAGCCTGGAGAACTATTCCTGAAGACTACTTAAAGGAATGACAAGAAAGCTGCCTCAGCGAGTTCAGGCTGTGCTGAAGAATAAAGGTGGTCATAGCAAAGATCGACTTTCAAGCTAGTGAGGGAGGGTTGTACAAACTCTAATTTTGCCTTAAATATTGTATTTCCATCTGTGTTTACACATTTCAATAAATCCCTGTACCTATGTCCCTATTTCCTAGAAAAAAAATAAAGAAATGACATAATTTTTGCACATTACTGTATTTAAAATGAATAATGAAAATGTTGAGTTTATGTTTTGTTCAGTTGAGATTAAAATTGCTAATAGCAAGAGATACACGAATCATTGCTAAAGGCTGAACTTTTAACCTAAATAGTTAGCTAGCAAAAGCTGTTTATAAAGGATAAAAGATCAATGTTGGGTAATTGTTGAAATAGCTAGAATTATAAATATAATAGTTTTTGAAAGACATCTGAAATTGTTAAGAAAGGTAAAACAAAGCCTATATGCTTAAAAGACTGAAAGCTAATTAATAAGTGGTTAATATGTTACCTCCTCTTTGCTTTTCACTCAAACCAAGAGCAAACACAGACTGGAAATGTAGGTGGAGAAAACAAGTTCAGTTCCATACAGTATGTGTGAAAACTTTCTCCTTCAGAAACACCCCAAAACTGTCAAACTATTGATTTTACCAAACCTCAGCAACACTGACCCTGACTTTCTTTATTTTATTTGTTTGTTTATGAGAAAAGTTTGTTCCACTGTAATTCTTGTTTCCCCCCTGATCCAGATGTGCTGGTTTCTATCCTCGCGGTTAGTTCTCTAGATTCTGGAAGTACATGGAATCAGTGTTGTCAAAAATCTTTTGGGTTGCTCAAGTATTTCCCGGTATAATTTTTACCTGAAAATTTGACATGTATCTTTGAGACTCACATCCAAGGTAGTATGAAAGACACTAACTGAGGCTGGAGACACATGATCTCATTTGCTTCAAGTCAGACCATTAAAAAAATATATATTATATGTGCTTATTGTGAGTCTCCCAGTTTTATGGAAGTGCACCTTAATTAACCTCTCAACATGCAGTCCCCCTTTTGTTTTTCTGTATAGTGTTAGGTTTAGACTCACGCTGTCTTTATTTCATTTAAAACACAGATCTGTTCTTTGAACCTGCAAAATTTGAACATTAACATTCAGGGTGATGGGCTTTTTTTAAAAAAACGTTTTGATTTGAAATTTAAAATTGCTTTATTTTCTTTGTGGATCATAAGCTTATGATGATAGGAGGTCTTTGTCACTTAAGTTAGACTTTTTCATAAAGGGTAAGCGTGCTAAATCAGGTTACTGCTTGGACTGCCACTAATCTTGATGTCTTCATTAGAAACAGCTCATTGCTTCCGGTGTGAATGAGTAGGCCGGGTTGTATCACACATAAAGTTGGCACAAAGCCCTTCTGCTGTCACATTGGCTCTTGTTCTGTCAGTTTCTTCACTATTTTTCCGTGAAATTCATTTATTTCATTGGCTCACGAGGAAGCCCACCGCACGCTGTTCGCACGCCATAGGCTTTTCCCGCTGTCCGTCACCCCAGTCTTTCACTTTTCTCTTACGCTGGCGCGTTTTCACCGGTCAGGTTGCTCTTTTGTCATTGGTCGGTTAGACCATCAGTCAAATGTGCCTGGCTGTGGGATTGGGTTTCTTCCGGAACCATGTCCTCCCTGGCGGTACCTGTCTCGTTGTGAGAGGCTGACAGCTCTTCCTGTTCCACGCGCTGCTCCCGCCCCCTTCATCCAGCTCCAAGGAAGGAAGGAGGAACTGCTCGAGCCGCGCGTGTCATTTCCAGTGTGCTGCAAAACCGCGCTGCTATGTAACTCCCTGGAATTATTTAACTGGTTTTGCGGTCGGTGGGAAGTACGGTTAGAAAGTTTGGAAACACAGTCGGTGTTTTGGGGGGTACGGGGTCCGTAGGGAAGGTGGTGCAAGTGGTTTTGGAAGTGGAGCGTGGCAGAGAAAAGGAAGAAAGGGGGGGTTCTTTCCTGTGTGATACCAGATAGCTCGCTTCGCTTGCTTGCCACGACGGGACTGACGTAGAATATGGCGGAGCATCACCCGGTTTCCGAAAACAAACACAAATCCTCTCTGAACTCCGGAGTGTCGTACTCTGGGAACGGGCGCAGCAGCACGGCGGTGGCGGCGGAGAGAGGCAGCAACGCCGTAGCGGGAGGAGGAGGAGGGCTGTCCGGCGGCCTGTCGCAGCCGGCCGGGTGGCAGTCCCTGCTGTCGTTCACCATCCTGTTTCTGGCTTGGCTGGCTGGTTTCAGCTCCAGGCTCTTCGCTGTCATCCGCTTCGAGAGCATCATACACGAGTTTGACCCCTGGTGAGTTTGTTTCCCCGCACACCTGATCGCTTTAAGCGGTTTGCAAAGATGGGCTTCTACAAATGGACAGTGACTCCAGCTGCACTGTCAGGAAGTTTCTGTAAGAACATGGCAGGGAAACTGTTTGTAACCCATCAAGTAACGCACCTTTTTATTAAAAACCAACCAAAAAAAAAAAAAAAAATCACAAGAAAGGGGGGAAAGTGTTGCCCTGCACAACCGAACAAAGCCTCTACTTATTGTGCTGAGTTATTAGACGGTCATCTTGGACAGAGCTCCATTGTGCCGACGCAGTGCCTAAAATATGCGGTTTTTCTCACTGCTGTGCTGTTTGAAGGGGATAAAAAGGTGCGCCTGAATGAATTTGTCTGAATTTGTCACGTGACGCCTGCGTAGAGATTGTAGCTCATAATAAAGTGCGATATTGGAACAGCCGGGGGAGGAGAGAGAGGTCAGAGGAGTGAATGAGGACAATAGTGACAGCTTCATCTGACGCGGGTTGAACCCGGAAAGAAGCAGCCGTGAGCAAAGTGACTGAAGTCCTTCTGACACAGATTTCTCCTTTGTTTAATCGCAGATAAACACCAGCACCGGCTGTGGAGTCTAATATAGTTTGTGTGCCACATGCGTTGAGGCGGCTGTTGCTGTGATTTGGCGCTGTAGAAATAAAATTGATGTCAATATTTCAGTAAAAGGCTTCCGGTGCGCAAAATGTACCTCCTTTTCTCTCTCTCTTTTTTTAAAACTGTTGCCATTTTGAATGAAAACCATGGTTTCTCCTTTTGAAACTGCTCAATCTGCAGGGTACCGTTGGTGTTTCATAAGAGTACCTTTTGAAAGTTTCATTTTTTAGGCGGGGTGAGGGTACAAGCTGCTAACATCAATGCACTCAGCAGCTGACAGGTGGGATAGAGTCCACAGTTAAGGCTTTGCTGCAAGTGTTTAAAAAAAAAAAAAAAGGCCTGCTGGTCAAACTTTGAACTTTTTTCCTGTTTGTATTCCCTTCTAAGATTCTTCAAAACTTGCCTCAGACATAGAAGCCCCGCGTGTCGAACAGGCTGAGGTGATGTGACCATTAGGCCTTTTGTGTTTCATTTCAAACTGTCTACCAAGCATAGCTTCGACCAGAAATAGTCCACGCTTTTGTAAAATGTATTTTATTTGTACTCCAAGGGGACGATTGCCTGGTCCAAGCCTGCATTGCATCACTGAAAGCATTTAATGATTATTCTGAGACCAGCAGCGTGGATTAAACTGCCAGCTCCATGTCTGTCTGCTGAATAAAAGAGGAGGCTTGAAAGCTTTGGCTGGGTGAGAATCCCTCAGTTTCTTGTGTGTCACTGTCTGAAAGTCTAACATAGCGTGACATGGAGTGAAATTTATTCATGCACTGCTTCATTGTTCTGTCACTCTCCCTTTGCTATTAGACAAGCGGACTTAAGTAAACGAAATGTTTGGATGGCTGAGGGTGTGTGTGTGTGCTGGTTACCACTGGATGATAGAATGTGTTTAAGGTGACCTAATATTTATATTTAAACTTCACGCCTGACTGACACACAGTTATTTCTGTCAAAAAAAAAAATTAAGCAGTAATTACAATAAATCAGGCAGGCAGGAAAATCTAGCTCACCTCGTGTGTTGAAGGGGGAAGCCCTGGTGTGTGTGTGTGTGTGTCTGTGCGTGCTCTTCTGTGGGCGCATGCATTTATAAAAAGGAAGTAACAGTAAGTGTTTGAATCTTCTCTGCCTGTCAACGATATTTTTCAGAGGTCATGCTGAAGAAACCTTGAGGTTGTCGAGCATTCAGGAGAACAGGAGCGAGCGGGCTTTACAGCCATGTCTGATCGTTGTCTGATGACAGTTCCCTCATGTACAACCCCACGACCCTGCTGCAAGGTTGTTGCCGTTCTGTAGCTTATCTTTGAAACAAGAATGGAGGAGTATCAGCCCTCCGCGACCCTGTTTCTTCTCCATCTCCCTCTCTCGCACCCTCTCTGATGTGTCGCTTTGATGTGGCTAGCTAATAGTCCCTTCCCCTCAGAAGTCCTAGATTGAGCTATTAGATTTGACAGCAAAGGGAGTTGCGGCTGGCATTAGGCAGCCGGCCCATAGATGGTTAGTTCTGCTTTGAGTTTGGACTGTGTTAATATGCACAGTGCAGCATCAGAAGGAAGAAAAAAAAAAAAAGCTTCATTAGTACTTATGTCTCTGTCTGATGCACTAAAGGTTGCTTGCTTGTGAGCTGGACCTCCCTCAAAGCAGCAAGGTCTGGCAGGGAGACCGTGTCTGATCCACCTGTCATCTTTTTCCTAAAGCTCCATCTCTCTATATTAAAGCTTGTAGGCAATTTAACGGAATTAGTGTCACTTGGTGTCCGGTTCTCCTGTGACAATCTGATATCGATGCAGACATCAAACCATTCAGAGGTCATCCAATCAGAAGGGGGCTTTTTTTTTAATGTTGTCGTTGGCTTTTTCACTGCCATTTTCTTTTTTTCTTTTTTTTTTGGGTAAATGAAGGTCAATGTTTAACCTCAATACTATTTTTGACTGACCAAAATCTGTAGTGAAACTGAATACTGAAATTGTTAAGTACTGAAAGCACCGAAGCATGTCTAGTCAAATGTGTAATCTTGTTTCCAAACCCTTGAAGTGGATAATCCCTGAATCAAATGAAAATGTGACTGTTTCACATGCTTTATTTTTATTTTTTTGGCATTTTAACTGACAGAAGATTAAATCAGCTGTCAGTAATACACACAGATGCTACAGGTAACTTATCAAGTGTGGTGTTGGAGAGTGTGTGTGCAAACAGACAGGATGTGACACATAACAAAAATCGCAAGTGGATGTTTGATTTTAAGGTCAACAGAAGTGGGAGTCATCTGTGGAGAAATGATCTCACTGACTGTGTCACAGTCACTTTAGCTGGAGGAGTTTTCTACTTTAATTTTCATTCATCAATGCTGTGTGGTTCTCTGATACTTTGAGTCCAGATATTTTGCTGAAGATCCTGTTTCCAGGTCGAGGCTACACGTTGTGAAGATTGAGTTGACTTTTGCCCATAGCCTGTATTGTTTCTCACTTCTCAGCCAACAATAGCTGCAGCTCTCGCATGGATCTTTTTATATGCTGGCATGTGCAATTCCAGCAAAAATAGTTTCATATTGGGACCTAATTGACAGAAGGATTTCCAGCAGAAAATTAGTTCACCCCGGTGGCTTTGACTGGCAGGGGGAGGTTGTGAATTTAGTCATTCGGGTATAACACTAATTGTGAGACAGAGATGGTGCAGCGGAGCATCTCTGCACATGCAGTGAGTAACAAGAGCAGAAAGAGGCTGGGGAGTTTATTTTATTTTTGTACCAAATCATAGTTTGTCATTCATAAATGGCAAAAAGTGAGCTACCCTCTTCTCATCTGTAATTAGTGGACAGACATCAGCTGAACAGATGAAATGGTTTCATTTTTAAACTTTTTGTTTTAGCTGTTTTTAGATGCGTAAACTGCTGACAGCACCAGTAGGCTAGTAAGATCCATTAGCTAATGTAAAGGTTGTACTGTTTTTATTAAAGAAAATCCCACTTGCTTATGCCCAGCAGGGGTCTGCTCAGGCCAAAAGTGTCAAGCAGTTTCAAATATTTTTCTCAAGTGACTGCTTGTGGTAGACTTGTGACACGCTGGCTGCGTCGAGTGGAGCTAATTTCCAGTTATACTTTCTGATGGCTGTAGTCGTCTGTGTATGGCACATGCAGTCACACAGGGTCATGCAATGTTTTCTCATTACAGCGTGCAGTAGTTTGCAATATGTCCAGGTTTTCTTGTGTATATATATTTATCTATTTATTTACAGCTTCTAGGTGCATTATTGCCACCTTCTGGCTGAAACATGTTAAAAAAATTCCAGGCAATGGTAAAAAGTTACGGAAGTGCGACGCATTCACGTCACCATAATAAAGAAAAGTGTTTTCTGAATTACTGTGAATATTTTGCCAAATGAATGCATTACACTTTCTTAAAGTAACATTTTTTTTTTTTTTTTAATTTTCAGACTAAATCATTGCATCACTAGTCTGTAGAGCTTGGTAAATGCCCATGTCAGTGAGTCAGACTGAAATATCTAAGTAACTACAGAATGGATTGGCATTTAAAAACTAGAACTAACACTTGTTCCACCTTGAGCCCGTCATGTGCTTTTGAGCGCATTCTTTCGCTGATGAATGGGTTGAATGGATTTTGCTTCAAGCACTCATCCATCTCAGGCACCACTGAAAGCCATCCTGTCTGACCACGTTGGCATTAGCAAAAATATGCATCACTTGCATCAGTAAAACATAAAAATCCAATTTTGCAGGTTATTAAAAAAACCTCATAGATGTACTTTGAAATCCAAGAATGTTGCTCATCATGGGTTTCCCATTACAGCAGTAATTTGTGGGGTGACTGGTGAAAATTACCTAACACATGCTTTGTATGGGTAATGTTAAAATCATCCCGCATCCTATAGACACATGGGTCCACAGTGAATGGACTTTTAGCCTAGTTTTTAAATTACAATGCAGATGACTGAAGGGGAAAAAAGATGATTGGGGAATAAAAACCCCCATTGAACTAAAATTGAACGACTTTTTTCAAAATATATCTTCGGAGAGTCACGACCATCAAATAATATCTAGACCCAGCTGTGCTCATATCACTGGCTGATTTACTCCAAGATGAATTTTCATGTTTGAATCCTGTAAATAAATTTGACGGACCTTGTTAATCAATACTGGCAGAAAAGCAAACCGAGCAAGATCATAGTGGATCTGGTCTAACATGAAAATGCTGTTCTGTTTCTACACGTCCATAAATGGAGCATAATGAGAAATGGCCTGGTGTTTATAGAGGATGGAGTTGATGATGTGTCGCTAAATTCCGCCGAACTGCAGAATTGGGTTATCATTTGTGCCACATTACCAGGCGCTCGCAGAATGAGAGCAAGAGGTTTTGTGTTCTGTAATGAACAGGTATTAGACCCAGGCTGCGCCGCTGCTGTGCATCTGTCTTAAAAGATCTAGCTCCTCTTTATTTTCTTGACGGGAAGAGGTGCTTTTGAAGGCTTAAAATGAAAGGCAGGGCAAGCAAGGGAGGGGAAATGAAAAGTGCCTTCTTGAAACTGAATAGGAAAGCAGATCCTTCATTTAGCCCCTTTAGCTTCACTGACACTGACTTCCTCTTTGTAATTATTTCATCTCTGCTGCTGAGGTCAATTCAGTAAGTTAGTCCTTTATTTCCATTTCCTGTTTTTATTTCCCAGGTTCAGGTGACAGTAAAGTCACTGTGTAAAATGAAAATTGCATCCCAGTCAGCAAAGCCATGTCTAGATTTTGGCCGATGATTCATGAGAGCAGTCCTGTAGTCTCCTACGAGGCGCCTTTAGCGGTGCACTCAGCTCGGTCACAGGGGTCATGACAGTTTGTGCCTCTGGTCAGCTGTGTTGCCAGACTGAGTCGATCCAACTGACACCTGATTCCATAGTGGCACTGAGTCTGCCAAGCGCCAGTGCTTTCTTTGGGCAGGGGAGAAAATGTTCTGTCCTACTGGCTGATAGTAACAGGCAGCAAGATGAAGGGCTGGAGAGGCTACCTGGCTCATACACCAGGCCCCCCGGGGAGGCTGCAACCTTGTGCGGCTTGCACTTTGCTCCACACACTGTCATATTTTACTTACTGCTGAATAGTCACCATATTTTTTAACTTGTGAATTTTTTTCTTGTGTCTGACACACATTTTTGAATGCAAATCAATACTGTGCAACTACCCTGTAACATTAGGACCTTGATGACGCTTATAATGTTGAGCTGTTAATGCTAGTGCTGTGCATGATGCTGCATTACCGCAGTAGTATGATGCCTACCACAGAGTTGAGCTCATTATAGTCATCACGCTCCCACTTCCAGTCATTCTCCCTGTTTAGCATTGCACAGAAATGATGCAGATGGAATTGGAATGTTAAAATCATTTTGTCGGAAACTGAAACGGCAGCAATGGAAAAACTGCATTATGAGGGAAATATCAATTTAACTACAGTCCTGGCTCTCTATTTCATCAGTGCTAAAAAAAAAAAAGTGTAATTTTGTCTGTTTGTACTTCTTAAAAAAAATTATTTTGGGAATGTGCATTTAATGCTATTAATGAAGAAGGGCTGAACTTCATGTTTTTACAGGTGCACCTGAAAAGACACCTGACACAGAAAACAGGAGTGGCTGGTGACTTTTTCTTTTTTATATTAGACAGGATCCAGTAGCGCTGGGTGGTATGAACAAAAATGTACATCCCAGCTGTCGTATGGTAAGAGTCAGGGTAAACCCTGGACAGGTCACCAGCCTATCATAGAGCTAATGCAAACACACAGACAGCCATTCATGCTCACATTCACACATACACCTGCCATGCATGTCTTTGGACAGTGCGAGGAAGCCGGGGCACCTGTAGAGGAACCACACAAAAACCCCACGTACTCTTTTATTTTTTCATGTTCAAAATAAATTAATATATCATTGAAAAAAAAATCACTTCATGTTCACACTCCTCTGGTATTACCCAAGAGCTATAAGAGACTTTTGGAAATGCTGCTGACTCAGTTTTAAGTTGATCGCATTGCAGTCTGTGCATGTCGAAACTATGACACTTAACACACTGATGGAGACACCTGTGTCTGCTTCCTGGTTTGGTTTCATCACTCATTACATGTCCTTCCCTGATTCTGCGATCACACACTTGGATAGCTAGATACTTCATCCTGAGAGGAAATTCAGAGAGTAAAACACACATATAAAAAACATATCTCTCAATCATACAAAAGAAATAAAACAAGCTCTGTTAACAAAAATTAAATATGTGGCTCAGGGTTATAGAGTCGGTACATAACAGGGTGCATGTTAGGATTTTTGGTTAGCTTTTTCTGTTGCCACTATTTTTAAAGAAACATGGTTTGTTGGTGTTAATGTTTCTACAAACTCCATTTGGACTTGCTTTTCTGTCTCCAGGTGAAAACACCTGTTTACCTTGTGTAACACTTCCTCTTTGCCTCACCTGGTTCCCTGTCACTGTGTGTGGAGGAGCTCCGTGAGCCCCACCTGCAGTCAAGCAGCATGATTGGAAATGAAACCAAACAAGTCTTTTAAAAGCTGAAAACCTTCTAAATAGCTGACACCCCTCCCCCCCTTTGCTTTTCACAAGTGTGTCTGCTCTTTGTTCATCCTTCAGAACCACATATAACCCGTACACCCATTGTGTATCATGATTTGACTTCAAATATTGCAAAATCCCTGGTTCCTGTCAAAGCTGAAACCTGTTGGTTGCTTGTTTTTCCTCCCTCATTTTGCCCCTTTTCTGCTGGCTAGTTTATGTTTAATCAACACTACAGAAGTCTGTGTCTATACCCTCTTCACACTGAATTATTTCTATTGTAAATATTGACCGTGGGCCAGTAATTTTCCTCACTGTGAGGTTTCGCCACTGCTAGAGATCTTGGGGAAGGGACTAGGCCTGGTGTGGAATAGAGCAACAAGATGACCATGAGCTGTCAGCGTCGTCAGCACTAGCAGAGTAGCATTTTTGTGCTAATAAAGTGAACTAAAGGAGACTTCTAGTCTCTTCAAGATGTCCTCAGCAGCTCACTTTGAATAATAAAAATAGCTGCCACCGTGCCCTGATTCAGCTGCAGTGTCGCAGCTCCATCGGGGTGTATGGATGAGCTGGCGAACAGCACCAGGAGGGCATGAATGGCGGAGGAGGGTCATTAATAACATTTTGGACCTTCGATATCCCAGTAATTTGTTTTCCACCAGGAAATCCTCACTGCCGTGTACACATGAAAGATTTCCTTTATTCAGCTTACATAATACTAATTCTGCTGTTTCATTCATTACGCAACAGTTGGAATGGGGATGAGTCATTTTAAGCTATCATTCGGGGGGGGGGGGGGGGGTCAAGCACGATTGTGAAATTGACTGTGTGACCACACCACTTTCCAAATGTACATTTCTGTTTTTTAGAGAGGAGGATGACAGGAAATGTCTGCATTTTTGGGCCATCGCATGGAGCCATTAATGTGAAAGAGCAGTTACTTTGAAAAAGTTGACAGTGTTTTACTGTGAGATTACAGTCAGAGGAAGTTGATGCTGGTAGCACAGCTCATCAGGCTTCGTATCTGTGTGTGTGTGTGAACATTGGACGGAATTCGGTGAGATCAGGCTGCTGCTGGAGTTGTGAATCCGATGTATTAGCGCCGTATGCTGACAGTTTCTCTTCCACCAGTGCTTTTTGATCTATGATTGTGTGTGCTACTTTTTCTGCTCTGTGAAATCTGTATGTGTGGGGGCACGCGAACATTTACAAGTGGGACTGTGATGTGCCGTGGCACTTCAGTGGGGGATATAATATGCACCCGAGAGCTAGATTTCTTTGTCCCATAATACCAGTTCTGTGTAAGCAGAGTGACAGATAGCAGTGATGAAACGGCTGCGCAATAAACCCTCGTGTTCTTGTCAGACATCTCCCCATCACAATGGGTTTTTTTCTTCTTCTTTTGGACTGCTGGTTGTCTCTTTGGTGTTTCAGGTTTGTGTGATGTCACCATGGTTTGGTTTTGTAGGCTCTTTGCTTGAGCACAGAGTTGCCTGCAGCGTAAAGTGTGCTAACCTATCCGGTGGGTTCATTCAGTTCTGACTCTTTGAATGGCAGGTCATGTATTATTTAGTTCGTTCCTGAATAGCCTAACAAAAGGGACGCACTGATCAGATATTGGTCCAATTCATTAAAAAAAAAAAAAAAAGAGCTGACAGCTGGTTGATGTGGAGGCTTTCCGTTGTTCTGTAGCTGCAAACTGACCACTTCCTGGACAGGAAGCAGTGGATTTTCTCTAATACACTGATTCAGCTCTGCTAATACAGGAAATCTGGAGGATTTCAATTTTTGCTTATTTGAATTTTTAATATTTAGTAATATTTGCGTATTTACTCTTTTAAAAGTTTATATTTATTTGACTTTATTTGGTTTATTTTGATTTCAGATTAATTTTTGCCATGTTATGTGTGTCATGTTATTTAAGCATATTTTAGGTTGTTTTATTTTGACTGCTAACATAACATTGAGGAAGCTGATGGTAATGGGAGAGCAGTTTGGAGACTCCAAACGTTTCCATTCATTTATATTTGTGACTTTACCACAAACTGTGCCCAGTTTTTGCTTGCTTTGTCTCACACTCTCTCTCTCTTGCAAATAAATTGGTTTAAGAAAAACTTTTTTTTTTTTTTTTTTTTTTAAACTTTGAACTGTAGCCTTTAACAATCCTAGGGCCCATATCAGGGCCCTAGGACTGTTTTAGCCAATGGCAAAAAAAAAAAAAAAATCCACCATTGGTAAATGGTTAATGATCAATTTAACACTGGTATTCCAAAGCCACTGTATCTGTATTGTTATTGGAGCTGAAAAAGGTAGATCAGTGCATCCCTAATGAGACATTAGCGCATTTAAAAAAAAACAACTCATCACTCCAGAATCTAATAATATACAGATTGCAAATTCTTAGAAAATCAACTGCAACCATCAAGTTTTTGTTAGATTTTCTGGTTAAATAATGTGCACAAATTATCAAAATTATTGTCAGAGTTGTCTGATCAAATAGTGGACTTAATAGCTTATAAAATGAAGAAATAAAAACAACAAAAAAGATCGCTTAGTGCCATCTGGCCCCAGCAGTCTCATACTCCTTTCTCTCTCTCTCTCTCTCTCTCTCTCTCTCTCTCTCTCTCTCTCTCTCTCTCTCTCTCTCTCTCTCTCTGTGCTTTCTGTGTGTCACTGTCACCTTCAGTCACCGTCAGTCTGCAGAGAGATTGATCACAGATGAAAATTATTAATGGTTTCTAATTCCACCTCTTCTTTGTTCTTCTGTTTTTGCTGTGACACATTTTTCATTGTTAGACAGATGTTGTCAGAGCAGTTCCAGGCCAAGAGGCTTGATTTATGTGACACAATGAATTAATGACTCACGCAAACAGTGTACTTGTGTTTTTATCAGATAGGTGAAGCCTGTGTGACTTCCACTTTTTTTTTTTTTTTAAAGCTGACATCTCCCCTCAGGATGCCTCCCCTATGCTTTAACAGAGTTAGATTCGCTCTGCCTCTGCTGTGCACGGACCTGTCGTCGTTTGACCTCCAGCTCTACAGCTCTGTGACAAACACAGACACACACTGCTGAATGTCAGTTAACTTGTTTTCCATTCACCCCACAGGCCTTCCCCTCTTTGAGCTCCGTACTCTCCTCCCGCTCGGCTGCGTTTTCCCTCGTCAGCAGCTAATTGGCTTCTCTTTCCGTCTCTCCGGGACCTGTCTCACTCTTTGTGTTTGAAGGTGCATTGGTGTGTTCATGCTGGCATCTAAGAGACTAAGGCAGTAGTTGTGCCTCTGTGAACTGTTATCAGAGTGCTTGCAAACCTCATGAGCTTGAAAAGTAGAACAAGTAATGGCACAGTCAAGCTATTTGCCATGCTGTGTTCACAACTGCATCATAAAAGTTCTGTATTTTTGTATATGAAAGGAGGCACAGCAGGACACAAGAAAGTCATGTGACTTATGAAATGCAGAAAGAGGCTGAATGAGTCTTTGCTTTAGCTTATATAGTAAGCCTGATTCTGAATGGTAATGTCTAATTGTGCTTGTGAAGCTTCGGTGCTTTAAACCTCTTCATTCTATGCTTTAAAAATGTTTTCTCTGGGTTTATTTACTATTTGACATTCCCTCATTCTCATAAGTTCACTTGCTGCTGAGAAGCTAGCCTGGCACGTCTCGTCTCATGTTACCCTGCTGTGGCACTGAGCAGTTGCTGTTGTGGCTCCCATGTGAGTCTCCTGGCGTCTCCAGTGGTGGGACGGACTCCCGATTCCGCTGTCTCAGACCACAACCAGTGAACGTACACCTGATATCTGCTAGAGCTGGAACGTTATTCTAACACAAAAATACACCAGGACAACTGGTTCTGCTGAGGCTGCAGAGGAGAGCGACCACCCCTGGTGGTGGAGCCAATGAGAGCCCATTGCTCTGTTGCTTATTTGTTACAAAGTGGGACCACTTATATTTGTAGATGGTATTATGTTCAGAATGTGTGGGTGAGCCTCCTTTTGTGTGCACCAATACCAAAATCTAATCCTGTGGAAAATGCTGCAGGTTCATTCATGAAGACCACCTTCTCAGGCTGTGGCAACAACTGAGCTCTGTGGCTTGAAGGCAGCTTTCTAAACTGTGGGGGGGGAAAGCACTCATCATTTAGTCAGTGTTATCAGCTTTATGCCTGACACTTGAAAGAGCTTAAAAAGCCTGCATTACTAATTAGAATTGTGATGCAGGCTTTTTGAATTGGATTATGGGAAGAGTTCAGAACTTTTGACCCACATTAGAGTTGAGACTTTAGGGTATCTTGGTCTCTAGTGCTTTGATTTTTTTTTTTTTGGGCCTTTTTAATTTCCTTTTAGAGTCCTCAAACTTTATTGAAGCAATACTAAATATTTACTGTGAACAGCTGCTAGGTGTGCACTGACTGCTGGGTCAATACAGATGTGTAAAACAGCAGTTTGACTTATAGCTGATGCTGTCATACTGAATCTTTATTTTTTACTTTGGCATATATCCCTTCTTTTGTATCATAAAAACAAAGACACAACAGATAAATATGGGGACATGCTTTTTATTTTTTTGCCTATAGGCCACTGTCAGTCAGTAAGGTAGATGTCAGCTGGTGTATTATGGCCTCTATAACAGTGCCTTCCTGATTGCTGAGTGCACCTTCAAGCCCCCACACACTTTGCTTAGTAGCAGTCTAACAGCAGTCCTGTGGGTTCACTGAATGTCACACTGGGTGAACTGGGTTGCAGTGAATTTATCACATTAGAAAGAAGCTTGTTTCGCCTGCTCGCTTATTCAGAAATGGTCACTACAGCGGATGGCACCGCATATTTGATTTGGCAGACCAATCTTACATCGTTTCCCTGCGTCTCAGATTGTTCCACATAGTTAGGGATACAGACATTTAGTTTGGTGTAGCTATTATTAATATTGAAAGTTTAATAATTGAACCTGTAGGATTCATGTAGTTTTCCATTTGGATGGTTTATAGATGTGTTCAGTAGCAGCAGCTCTGAATTTGACAAAAGCAGTCTTTGTTCAGCAGAGTGGCCTTCATTTGATGTTTTCAGTGTGACATTTAGGAGAAGAGTTTTGGATTGACCAGTGATTTTTAAATTTTTTTTTTTTTTTTTTTGTGTCGTCTGACAACCGCGGTTGCATACTGGTCTGGTACATTTGTTTTGATGTCTCCTGCTGTCTTGTGGGTGAGCCTGTTATGAAGTTTAGAGTGTGATAATGTGTCAGTTCACCAGCAGGAGTTAGATATCAGAGGTACAGAAGTCTTCTTTCAGCTACCCTTTCTCACAAACTGCTTTTTTTTTTTTTTTTAAATGACTGAATTGTCGTAAAGTACCATGCTCTTTATTTTGAAGCAACATCCTCCTTTTTGAGTAATATCTTTTCTTTTTTGCTGTGAACATCATCCTTTGAACTGCTACCTCTGGCTGTGTGCCTCCACACTGCAAACACTTTTATTTCAACACTTTTTTGGTCTTTTTTTAAAATCATATTATAGCGACACTGACTAGAAGCACAGCTTTCTTTGGAAATTATGTAGACATCACACACACTTAAAATGAGTGGCAGATGCTAAATCTTTACTAAAGCCCACAAGGTTTGCCCTCTGCTGTGGTTTGGATGGATTTCTGTTGATTTGAAGAAGCAGCCAGTAGAAAAAACACTGTTCAAATGCACTGACAAAACCTTTCTGTGCGTGCATGCTTTAATGAGTAAACTTACTTCCAAACTGCTTATTGACAGATTTCATTTAAGTGTTAAAAATGTAAACTGCTGCCAAGCACCTCTTTCATTTATTACCTTCAATCTACAATATCGCCCTCATCTGCCAACTTCACAGGAGAGGAGTTGTGAGTTAGATTGCATTGCTTTGAATTCATGCAGTCAAGTGACCGGCCTACCAGCAGAATGTGGGCGGAGCTTTGTTTGTGGATGAACGCTCTATCTTGGCGGTGTTGTGGAGTTTCACTTTCTGGCAGAAATGTAAGCTTGAACTCAAGCTTACTCTTTTTTGGTGAACCTTTACTTCACCAAAAAACAAACAAAAAAACCCAAAACCTGCTTCTGTTCATATAATTCCTGTGCTAATTATGACATGATTTCACTCCAGTGCATAGTAGAATTAAAAGCTGAAGTATATTTTATAGTCAAAAGGTCACCAGGTTAACTGTGACATCATGATGTTCATTTGGAAATTTTTAGAACCAACTGGTGCCAGACTAAATACATTTTTAAGCTTCTTTCAAACAGTATTTTAAATGAGTTTTTTTTTTTATCTACCAAAACATCAAAGCAGAAGTACTAAACAGAGAGAACCACATGCCATCAGTGTAGAGGGTATCAAAAAATATTAAGTCTGACATTAAATATTCTCTTCTTTGCAGAATGCAGTTTTTTTTCCCTCCTTGCTGTGTCAATCACAACGGTTTCAAGAGATGGAAAAAAAACAATCTCATAAATGAAGTTCAGACTGTTTGCTTAAATGCTTGTCAAAGATATTAAAAATGCTTTTGCAAAAAATTCAAATTAACACAATTCACATGCAGGGTTCTTGTTTAACAGAACCAGTATCAAAGCACGACATGTCCACACATCACTAATAGTGCCAAAATCATAATGATTGTGTTTCTTGCTGCTTTCTTTTGATGAAAGAGAACTTCATGTTGAAAGCTGGCTCCTGCTTTTTGGATGTTCAAGACTGATAGCTGCTCTTTCTTGCATGTCTGTAAAGACCCAACCTGCACACACCCACATGCAATCAGCACTACAACATACAAGGGGGAAAAAAAAACATGTGGGATGAGCTCCAGTATTTTCTGCAGTATTTACTGGTGTCATGAAACTAATATTATGTAAAGATTTATACACTGTAGAGCCATGTTTGCTTTCGGATTAGCATTTTCCTGGAGTAGGTAAATGAGAACACATTAAAAAAAAGTGTTAGTAACTTATTTGTGTCAGCGATAAATGTGACACAATTTGTCAACCATTTTGTTTGTGTATATCAAAATGTTGTGGCCAGTAGGTGGGTGATAAAGCCTCAAAATTATAACAGAATATTTCAAGAAAATTTGCAATATTATTTAGATGTACCAAAAAAAAACAGTATTTTGTGTGTTTAAGGCAGGAGCATTTTTTTTTTTGGGTCAAATGAAACTTAATACTAGCAATGTGCAGCATGACTGTCTGGTTCAGTTACTAACACTGATGGCTTTAAGAACAATGGCTCCACTACATGTCCATGGTTGAGGCAAAAAAAACAAAACAAAAAAAACTCCACCAATGATGGCGAGGCACCTCGTTTGTTGCAACATGGTTCAGACATTGGCGGCTAGGATGGCTGTAGCTCAGGAAGTAGAGCAGGCCATCTACTAATTGGAAGGTTGGTGGTTCAGTCCCTGGCTGCTCCAGTCTGTGTGCCAAAGTATCCTTGGGCAAGATGCTGAATGTAACTCCGTCAGTTATTTCAATCTTTACTTTTGGGTTGCGCATCACCACATTGTGTTCTTGGAGGTCTTCCTTGTTGTAGCCAAATCATTTCAATATTATTGAAGTAGTTCCCTTTTTAGGTACTAAGTCATCCAATGTGGACATGCTGCTCTCAGACGTGTTTGGGCTTATGTCATTGTCATTTAAAAATTTATACAGGTGTTAATGTGGGTGGTATGTTAGAGTCAGTGGTTCTGCTTTGAGGGTGTAGCTGGTTGGTTCCACCACAGCAACAGAACTAGCTTTCAGTGCATCAGAACTGGGCACATTTTAGGTGAGTTGGAATCTGGCAATCTTTGGCTATAACTCTAGTAGGTTCTAAATTTAAGAGGGGGTGTGTGCTGGAAGGACAGTGGTATGGGAAACACTGGTTAACAATGAACAGGATGGTTTGTGCTCAAAGCGCCTTCAGATGGAAGCAAGAAAGGTGTTGGTGTAACCCTATCTGTGCTGTAAAAATCCAAAAAAAAAAGACAAAAGTTGAATGCTCTGAGACAGATTGCAGCAAAACAAACTGAAAAACCACACTGCCATCATGTTTAACTAAGACCTTTATGATAATTAGCGGCTCATTTGGTTCCTTAGTGTTTCAATATCAGTGGACTTTGCCCATGCATTTGTAATTGGTAGCTGATACAGACCAAACATCACCAGATCAGTCAGTTAGGATGTGTCAAACTTTACATTTTGCATACATTTAAAACATGTTTTTTCTTTTTTCTTTTCCAAATTTAAGCAGCGTCACTCTTTCTGATATGCGGCTGTCTCCTTGTGTCTCTTTTAGCCTTTCCCGTTTGCTCAAACATCCCCTCATGTATCATCTCTCTTCCGCCTCTTGTTCAATCAGGGAAGAGAAGCTGACGAGCTCACTGCCGGCTCCACGCAGGCACCCACTGAATCAGACTGCATGTCTGACTGATTTAGCTCCACGTATTTCCAGTGGCATCAGTTTAGAGTGACTGTGCAGCGCTTGCAGATTGTCCCATTATATTGAGGAAAGTCATCTGTAACCATCTGAGCTCTTTCGCTATCTGTCGGGGTCCAAATGACTGTTGTTGGATCTTGTATGCATAAGTAGTGAGATTTGCCACGCTTCATTTGATGAGTAAATAGATGCAGTCTGGCTGCAGGCCTTTCCTTCTGATTTTCTTTCTTTCTCTGTGCTTCTAAAGGTGGCCCGGCTTTGTCTTACTGTTTGAGTACGACTAGGCCTGTCGCGATAAACAATAAATCAATTAATCGTACGATAACTTAAAATGAGGTAGACAATTTTTATTT